>JAQQSE010000127.1:0-600000 GCA_035772565.1 Antheraea assamensis
TGGAGTTGCATGAAAATAATGCATAGCACGACCGTTTACACAGATACAAATCGCGGGCGGCTACTAGTCATCTATATTACAGTATAAATTTATTTGTGAATTAACGCTTAACATAATATCAACATATTCCCATACAAAGTTTATTATAAAATATATACGAAGTTTAATGGACGACGCCATTACTTTGCAAAGAATTCGCATTGTTTTGAATTCCTTCGGGTAGGAGCTACCTATATAAATTATGGACATAAATATTTGTTGAACGCATCTAGACTATATCTAAGCGTTAGTTATTTTATGTATGAAAGTTGAGCAAGTTTCAAGTTCTTAGTTCTGAAGCACATTACGAATTTATCGGATAATGGATTTCAGGTTAAGACAAAGTTACCACGTTAATTTTAATAATAATGGATCGTAGAAATTGTTATATTCCACAGTTGGCAAGCACCGTTAACTTGAAAATCTATTGTTTTTTTTAATATTATAGGGGGCAAACGAAAGGTTGGTCACCTGATGTGTAAGTGATCACCGCCGTTCATAGACACTAGCAACACCAGGGGAGTTGCAAGTGCGTTGCCGGCCTTTTAAATACGTGGACCTCCGACGCTGTCACTGGACGAACGAAACGCAACAGTACAAGCACTGTTACTTCACGTCGGTTTTCTGTGAGAGAGTGGTACTACCCCGGGCGAGCCGACCCATTCGTGCTGAAACCAGTAATAGCTTCAGCGTAGCTCTACCACCTACGACCTACCTCCACCACCACCTACGACCACCTACGTCAAGTATCTACCTACACGTGTCAAATCCAGTCCCTCTCTAGGTCTAATATACTATAATATTAAGATGACACCATCACCTGCCATTTCATGAGATTGTATGTGAGTGTCACAAACATTAATGTTACAAAATATTAACAAATGAACGCGACTTTGTCCGTGGTATTAATGGTAATATCACATTTAATAACAATAGAATATGGCATAGCGCTATCTAGTGACGATCTACATCTAGATATGTTGCCAGATCTGGGAATGTTTCCTTTATTATCACAGGTTTTTTAACAACCTAAGGGGAAATTTAGAGGGTCACAATATTCAGGATAGTTTACGGGTGAAGGAAAAATAAGGGGAGGGATTACATTTTTTATATAGACGAATTGTATCAGTTGTATTTTGTATGTAATAAAAATAATTACCTAATAACAAAAGTCTCATTTGTAACATTAGTAGACAGACATAGGGGGATTTTTATATATAAACTGGAATTGCAGGGAAATTCTGTGATTCCAAATGATTATGTACAAGGTGAAAACGAGACGGCAATAGTCAACAGCCGAATAGGTCAAATGAGCACGGTACGGTCTCACCATGAAGTTTTTATTCACCGATACCAGTACTCCTTTAAGAAAAAGTGAATATTTTTAAAATGTCGCACGCCGTACGAGAACCAGGAAAAGATATTTAATGCATTCTATTATAATAAAAACTTGAAAAGGGACCACCTCTTTGTAATTGTCTATTTTAAGCGGAAACGGACCTCCTTAAACTTTCTAGCGCAAATCTATTTTATTTTTGTGCACGGTTTATAACATATGGCGCGATGTGGCTGTAATTGGAACAGGAACACAATATCGTTACGCTTTAACTGTTGTAGGATAGTCAGACTGTACTGCTTTCAGCCTTGATTTTAAATACTTGCTTTGAATTATAACTACTCATTTCTTATTTAAGTATCAGACTATAGAATAAATATAATTCATATGGATTGCTTTGGAAGCTGTAATTTGGATTAATGCTATCAGATCAATACAAAGTTCTAGAAGTTTTTAATCATATGCTGTATTGTTCTTTTTTGCAATATATGGTCTCTCCAAATATACCACTTATTACTGTTAGTATTTTCTAATATTTATAATATATATTTTGTAAGAATATGCCTCAAGTAAGTCGTTTTCCAAATAAATTTACTATAGTATTTCGTTGCGGCTGTTGCCTGTATTAGGCGTAACAATAAACTATGTTTTGCTATTAAAGTATGTACTTTCTTGTAAATACAAATACGAACATACTACAGAAAAAAAAAGTAGGTGTATGCTTTTAGACCACACGATAGAAGTGAATATTTTTTCACTATTAGTAAGTTGCAGCACAAATTTGTATACATTTTAAATATTACACTGATCGTTATACAATAACATACGTGTATTAAATTAAACTACATATGGATTAAATTATTAAGTACTAACTGTATACGCTCAATATACACTTGAAATATTATAATGTTTATATACAAACGATACATAATATTATTATAATGCATAATAATAAAACGTAGCTATTGGAACGATGTACTCCTCGTCAGACAGCAAAAGTATATACTGTTCAGTATCACCGACCCGAGCGTGACGGTTCACTTTCGTTCACTCTTTGAAAATAACGCAAAATGCGCCTAAAGTAGTTTTAACTTAAAAAAAAAAATTATTCGTAAGCAAATAAAGTTCAAAATAAAAAATCAAATCTAAAGACATCACCTTCAGTATTTTTTGAGTATCTCCGGTGCGTATGACAGTTTATAGACAACAACAAAGACATTCCAATTACTAGTTTTATTAGAAAAAGGATGAGAACTACTTAATCTATTTTCATTTTCACAGCCATATTTTGGGAACGCCGTACTACAGTAGAAATTCGGCTATCCGGTTCAATCGTTGCCAGAGGTATTCCAGAAAATCGAAAACCGGATAAAATTTTAACATAGTCAAATAAAAAAAAGTTATCACAATGAGATTTGAACTATTAAAATAAACGTATGTAAATGAAAATGTACAACATTACAAGCAAACATGTATGAATTATAGATATGTAATTAACATCTATTATTTGTTATTGATTTCGGGCACTACAACGTATTATGTTGTCGAACAGTATATAAACATAGAAAGTATGATTCCCAATGACCGGTTATCCGGATAAACGGAGCCCGAATAATCGGAATTGTGTTATATGAGTGCACCGGTGTTTGAGTACTACTGTCATTGAATGCACTTGCTTTGCAATTACGACCCGTGGAAAACCCGACACGGTTGACGCTTTTTAGGGCTGCTACGTGCGGAATACTTATATTGTTTTGAATTTATTTTTATTACTCACACACTAATATCAATTTTCGTCTCTTATACTATTTATTTACTACTTTTTGTTATTTCTGTATTCGTTTTGTCAATCAAATCGATATTAAAAACTTCAAACTTCGATTACACGTTCTTACGCTTCCAAGTAACAACAACTAAAGCTTTGAAATTGTTATTCTGCAATCAGATTACGAATAGAGGGCAATTAATTTTTTATACTAATTCTGTTCAGCTCTTTGGGTGGTAGCATGAATTCGTATAGACTAGAAGCATCTATAACAAATGAGCATAGTGACTCAAAAGGAATTCTTCAAATTTGACCAAAAGTTTTTCTGCCAATTTTATAATACCAGCGAGGGGAACTCTTATTTGACCATGAAAATGAGTACACGTTTTTATATTTCAATTATCAAGGAAAGTCCAAAATGAGAGCTATTTAGCAGCAAGGTTTAGTTTTTTACTCGATTAAGAATTACAGAAATTAAAACATTACAAAGCAGGTCATAACATTTTAAATCGGTTTAAGATACAGACTACTTTGAAAACATACATCTATTCTATCAAGTAAGTAAAAACATTATCTACAGACTACAGACAGCTTAACTCGGACGTCAGTTGTTATATGAACGCTTGTAAAGTCGTTGATTTATAGTTATTTTAAATTATTTCCAATTAAAGAAGTGCACGCAAATAACGTACAATTATAATTCAAGATTATCACATTATTAAGTTTTAATCTATCTAATGCAGTATTAATAAACTGGGCACACGTAATCATTTTCTTATTTGGCAACCCTAACGCCATGACTTGAATAGAGCATCTATTCAATTGAAAAGGTTTTATTCGTATTTCAAAATTTATCTACGTCATAGTATATGAAAGACCGTTACATTAGGTTGATTAAAATGCTGTCACGTGTTATATAACTCTACTCTGTAGTTATATATAAAAAATGATGCCGGTTACAGTATATACAGGCGATTAATAAATACAACGCTTAACCGGGTACAATCAAAGTCGCCAGCTAAGTTTGATTTCATACTATTTTGATTTGATTTCACCATTATTCGTCATTAGAATAGTGTTATACCAATAATCATAAAACGTTGTATATGTAATGTTTAAACTTTTTAAAAACTTTAAGCTCAATATTTAAACAATATAAACATAGTAATTGTAACTAGAATAATAACAAACGCGAGCGAATCTCTGGTCACAGTTAGTATGTACCGTACCGTATTACTGTTACATATTTTTTATGTGTCAAATTTAGAAATGTATTCAAATGAACCTGTTAAGGAAAACCAGATAATGTTAACGTTTAAAATTGTGAAGCGAGAACGTAAAGTTTAAGACATTAAAGTAATAGAAAGGCTGGGTAACAGAAATATTTGCCAACTTTATACTTTAGAAAATTTTGATGAGATTCAAAGCCCTATTTACAACAAACAAGCCCATGAAACGCTTGATAATTCTGTACGTCTATTATCATTCAAAGATTCACACAATTCAATATTGATAGCATACCGATCTTCTAAGACATCTGATATGTAAATGCGTGTAGCTCATATAGATGTTTTACGTGTGTTACTGGTCATATTAACTTAATGCGTAATTTAAAGGATGGCGGCGTCAATGCACCTTTCAACATTAGCGATATCACTGCTTTTTTCAATATTTCTGCCCCAAAGCAATAGTGTTTGCGTTGTGTGTTTGCAGTATTAAAGGCCGAAGAAAGGAGGCCGAAAATATGTACAGCACATGGGACATTCCAAGGCCAAGGTCCCAGTGGTAACTATATTATCTTTGAACGGTTTGAGGATTGCAGTCCTATCTGAGTATGGATTTTTATTTACTACTTTTTGTTATTTCTGTATTCGTTTTGTCAATCAAATCGATATTAAAGACTTCAAACTTCGATTACACGTTTTTACGCTTCCAAGTATCAACAACTAAAGCTTTGAAATTGTTATTCTGCAATCAGATTACTAATAGAGGGCAATTAATTTTTAAACGGTAAATAAACGGTTTGGATTCATAGCTACTAAAGAATATAAATAAATATATAAATGAATATAAATAATATTACAAATTGCTTTTAATTCCGATCATGCACTCGTTCAATGGAACGGGAAAAACGACTCAGCCATACCACTGTAATATTTATTTATATTCTTTAATTTTCACAACTTCTCTTAAAGGGACGCCAGCCCACTCGATACTCATTTGTCTATCTCCTCATCGCCCTCGAGATTATAAATACATATTTATTTCTAACCAGTATACTACAGGTGCTATAGAAATATTATGTAATTTATTATTCAAAGACTACAACCTTGTAAAGTAGTCTAGACGGAGCAGTCATAATATTGCTATAAATTGTAACTCTTAGGCAATAATACCTTCAAGAAAATACGTTCGTAAACAATTCTGTAAATTCGGTTTTCATTGATTGTAATAATACGTTTTCCGATAGAACTTTGAAAGCGAAATATTATTTCACATTACTGTAATAATATTATGTAAGTATTTTTATAGTCAACTAGCGGCCCGCTCCGGCTTCGCACGGGTATAAAATATATATCCTATGTCATTCACTGAAAAAATGATTAAAATCGATCCAGTAGTTTTGATTTATTCATTACTGCCAGTGGCCCGCACGCGTTCAATTTGGAGTAACCTCAAAAATAACAGTATTTAATTTATGTTATTATACATATAAACCTTCCTCTTCAATCACTCTATCTATTAAAAAAAACGCATCAAAATCCGTTGTGTAGTTTTAAAGATTTAAGCATACAAAGGGATATAGGGACAGAGAAAGCGACTTTGTTTTATACTATGTAGTGATTCACAAGTATACACATACTATAAGCACACACATATAGAAAGGATACGAACAAATAATAACAGGTACAAAAACTACATATATATAAATACTGATTGCACGGACAAATCAATTTTGACTAGTTTACATTAGCAAGCCTTCTAAGCACAAGTGATAAAACAATAGAGCTTAATAATATTTAGAACTAGCGCTGCACTGCGGTTTCGCTCTATCTTTTACCGGTCTCGGACCAGACGCTTCGAGCTACGCCACATTTTCGCCTGGCGTATTTACTGAAATAAACTTTGTATGGTGATCGCTACGCTCCTAAGAATCGTAGTATGATATGAGATAATGATGTTAGATAATCTATAACCTGCTTCAATAAACTATTTAAGACGTATTTTTGTTTTAATCTCGCTGTTCCTTTAAAAAATCATAGATTTAAACAAAGAAACGAAAACGAACAACGTCTTGAGGTTTACAATATAAATATAGATAATAGAAACTTGTATATTCTTCTAAAACTATCCCTTTTAATCGATTATATTATTGGCTTCTGTAAACCAATTGCCTTTTAAGTGAAGTCGCTAAAAATTTGCATCATAAACTTCGTTTCCCGCTACGCATTTGACAGTATCAACTCCAAACAGGCGAACGAACGAAACTTTTTAATCTATCACTCGCACTCTCTTGTCGAAATTATACCGATAAATTTTCACAATCTTTTGAAATCTGTCACAGGAAATTGTTGGTGTATCTCCGACAGGGTTATATATGATTCAATACAGTGGCTTCTGTTGTTTAACTAAATTATGTAAAACTAGCTATTGACCACAGCTCCGCATGAGTTTATTTTATAATTGTAAATTACTTCTTATAAGATCAGCTATCTGTTAGTGAAAGTCCCATGAAAATAGGTCCAATCGTTTTGGAGATAGTACTACAGACGTAGCCACGGATGACAGCTAGTCTAAAATAAAGTAGCTTATGTCACCCGCTGTAATTTGAACTATCCGTCAGTGAAATTTCTGTCAAAATCGGTCCAACCGTTTCGGAGATTACCCGGAACAAACAGACGGGCAGACAAAAATTTAAAAAATTGTATTTTTGTTATCAGTACCGTATATACTTTCATATTCAATCAGTAAAAAGTCGTTATTTCAATTCCTTTATTGTTAGGTACTTGATAATGCAAAAAGATGAGAATCTATCGACAATTACTAGCGTTATGCTCGCCTAATTATTCCATAATGTAAAACACAAGATGCCTTTGCAACTGGTAACAGATACAAGCTAGATGGGTATGTACTGGCTGATCCCAACAATCGATATCCCAACATGAAACGTTTTAATTTGTTTCTTTGAAATGTATCTAATAGCTTACTAAGTATTATAAATCATATATCTTTTATTTGAAATATTTGTATGAATACTGTGGACTTATCTAGTTAAGGGCTTCAGTCCAATACCATGCAGCTAAACGCATTTACGCGCTAAACGTTGTGTTATTTACGTTGCTTCTTTGTTCTCAGTTTTATAGCGTGCACAGAAGGACAATTTATTAAATGGAGGGTAAGATATTTATAGAACATGTTAAAAAATACAAATCCATATACAATTTCAAATATTTGTAAATTATATATATACAGTACAGGAACTATATTCGCGACGAAATTTTGCTACAGGCGGGGTCATAAATCATACTTTGCATAGCCATGTGCACGTGCAGGCGATCAATAACAAAACTGGTCGATAGGGTGACTCACGCGTAGCGTAAAGCACGCTCATTCATTAAGTAACTCTGGCAATGGGTACTTTCTATTCATTACATATTTAGATACTTACCGTGATGGAGGCTTGTCGTTACGCGTGCTCTACGTCACTATACATTACCATAAGACCTATTTATACAAGGTAGAGCGATATATAATCCACTCTGCTCACACATTTTATTGGCGCACCTGCGGTAATTTTTTGTCCCTAGTACAAACACGTTGTATACAGGAATAAATATATTGTTAATTCCACTCACCGTAGTAGTGTCCTTCGTGTATTTTTTTGTAACTGAGTAATGCTGCTAACCGAAAGCCCTTCTAGAGCTTTATCATCCTTGAAGGTGAGCGCGGAAAACACTCAGTCGACATTTTTGGTAAGTGGTAGTATGGTCAAGGATAATGACCTAATTCCCCAAGTGGTTTAAGGGTTCTAGAAATGGGATTATATTCAAATACGTCATTTGAACGTTCCAAATTCATAAAAACATGTAGATATCAATAAAAATTTGTATTAATTTAGCAAAGAATTGCAGACATTAGATCTATGCATCAGGATAATAACACAACCGTCATTATAGCACCCATTTATGGATGCCTTACGGTCTTCCCTGGGCTTTCTTAATATCATCACAATATAATGGCATCATAAAAATTACCTAGAGTTAGTTTCTTAATATCGTAGCTCTGAGTTAATTCAAAGCTTGGTAAAAATATTAACAACCGGTTGATAAGTCTTTTTTTAATACTTTTTAGATCTATCGTAAGACCATGCTCTCATGTGCCGATCTCAATGGACGCTACTGCCTACGATTGTAAGACGGTAAGCGTACATGTGGGATCATTCTGAAATGCCGGAACATATATACAAGTGCTTGGGACACATTTTCAAATTGAGGTTATTATTTGACCAGGCTGGTAATAGCGAAACCTCTTTCACCAAAATCTCCACTTCCTTGTTGTAGTCGAATCTCCTTGGTATTTCAAAAGATCATTTAGCGGTAAACAGCATTCTTAGAGTGCATTAAATTTAAGGTTACGTGACGTTATATTATTAAGTTCGTTTCGTTACGTTGGCAATGGGTGTTTAAAATGTGCTGTGTGCGTGCGCGTAACATCAGAACTCGTATGTTACGTAACAAATCGCAACAATGGGAAGGCTTTCACTCGTGTAGGGTCAGTGACCGTAAGGTTTTAAACATGATGATAAGTTAAGCCTTTACTTGAATAAATATGGCGTAACCATTGATCGACGGTCCAATTCTAGATTTATTGTTTTTTTTTTTTGTAAATTCAGTTGACCCATAAATAGGTAGATAGCTTTTTTCTTGGTGGAAGATACGGCCTTAATTATTGTGTCACGCTATTTTAAGGTTTTCTTTATTTTTTTAATGCGAAGATTAATTATAAAGTTGGGAATATCTTAACAACCGAGTCATTGCCACTGAGTCCATAGGAATACCCACTTATTATGAGTAGCCTTAGGACAACTGTCCTTCGAGGTTAGTTATACATATCTACAAGCTGCAGTGGCTACTTAAGAATAACTGAACTGCATGCTTGTTTGCTACATCAGAACATAAAAAAATAAAAAAGTAGTGTGTACTTATGTACACGTGTTAGAAATTATACTTCTTTGGCGTAACAAGATAAAAAAATTTTCAAAAATTTTATCTTTTGCCTTATTCTACGTTTGTAGAAAAAACGACACTAACAATAGAAAAAAGGCGCTTAATACATACATACTTTTTTTGAATAAAATGTTGACTATAGCTAACTTCAGAGTGTCGGTTTTTCGTGACGGTGTGCATGCGCATCGTAAAAATTTACTCTCATCATTTTTCCCTAACACGCCAAAAGAAGTATAACTTCAAAAACATTTAAGTAAAAAAGTGTTGGTACGTATGAGTCTCGTAACTGCAGATGATCCATAGAAGTATTTTTACAAAACCTTTATAAGCATTGTTCACTTGATATTTAGCTTACAGCCTGCGACTTCATACTCGTGAAAAATGGTTTTGTTATTTTATGGAAATTACGTGTTTTATGCGAATTAACTTTAGAGGCTTTTTTATTATTACTACTTTCCCTTCTTATAGCCTTGTCCAGATTTTAAGATTTAACTTTCTTTAATATGTATGTATCACTGAATTTATACACTTCTTAAGAGGTCGTTAATAAAATACGTACATTTTTTGTTACTATCATTCGTGTCATGTTTTTAAATATATATAAATATTTTAACGTATAGGGTGAGACTTATCACTCGTGACGCAATATTGAGAGCGGAGCTCGAAGAAAATATGGGCAGCCTGACGAAGGGTACAAAAAATTTTGCGTAACGTATTTTATGAACGACCCCTAACCCTTATACGACTATTATCTGAAATGCCTTTTATCTATTAATAGAATTCTTGTCAAAATCGTTTCATCTATATAAGATTTATGGGACGAACGATATTGTAACAACATTTATAGTAATAGATTTTAATCTATATATTTAATAAATATATAATCTATAACTATAATAAATATATAATGTATACATTTCGCAGATTGTTCTAGATTACTTCTTTTTTGATTTTACTGATACTCCGGCATTTTTTAAATTAAAGTGTATTGAATGCACAACAAAGCGGGTGGCTATCAACCTAGTTTGGTTAATAAATTAAACCGTGTTGAACACATGTTCAACCGCTAGCAAAAGCTAACGATAAAGCGTGCAACGTCGTGTCACACAGCACAGCACTGTTGCTTTAATTATGTTGTCAAGTTGTTGGAACGATGACCCCGAACAAACGGGTGAAAGCGTTCGTAGCGTTGTGTCGCCTACGTTAAGATCACTTGCACAATAGGCTCCTATTAATGCTGAAATCGGTATGAATCAATAACCGGTAATTATTATCGGAGATTTACCGGTTTTTAATTTGTACTAATATTATAAAGCTTAGAATGTTTTTTTTTTAGTTTTTTGAACAGGCTAATCTCTGAAATTAGTTGAGATCACTCGCACAATACGTTGTAATTATAAAGTAAAATAGTAAATGTTGAAATCGGTATTAATCAATAACCTATAAATAAAGGGGCGCCATTAATTACGTGAGGCGTTATTAAGACTAATATTTGAGATTGTTTAGATTGTAAGCCAAAAGCCCAGTGTTAACATTAAATAATACTTATATGGGTAGTACTTAAAATATATAGAAGAATTGTGTCCGATTTCAGCATGCTTTAGTCTCGAAACATGTTTTACTTTACATTAATCTGATCTCATATTATTACATTTTTTTTTCGGATAAAATTACCTGATATATGCCGAAACGCCTCTCTTTGTCCCACGTTAGATTTAGTGAGATTCGGCCTGCCGACACCTTCCCCTCCTGATTCCCTCACGTAATTAATGGATGCCCCCTAATTATTACGGGATATTTACCGGTTTGTAATGTGTACTAATTTATAAAGCTCTTGAAGTTGTTTGGTTTTTGAGCGGGTTGTAAAATCATTAGTCAGATTTACAAATTATATTTGTATTTTAATAGATTACTAGCAGCCGCTCGCGACTTCGTCTGCATTTGTATCTTTATAAATGTTGATATATTTATTCTTTATCTTCCTATAATTTTAACGGTATCGGTAACGGTTTACTTGTGGTCTGTCCTTATTACCGAAGTTATGTTGTAACTATAATTCTCGCCAATCTTTTTGACCTCTCTGAATATAGCCGTAAGTACAGGCTTGCGCATAACATCGTTAAGAGTTGAATACAAAACAAAGTTAAAATATTGTTATAGGAAAATAAAATTTACATTTTTTTAATCCTTAAGTTGTCTCGATTTTATACATACACTATAATACATAGTTATATTTTGATTTGTGTTCTGCGCATCTATATTCTGAGCGGTCAAAAAGATTGGCGCGGACTGAAATTGCAATCTCTGGTGGTTGTTCTTGTTTTTTTATACTTTAACTGTAAACGTTTTGACCACAATCTCATCTGATATTAAATGATAAGTCACGCTTAACCTAGAAGAAGACTGACTCTCAAGTGCAGCTGCCGGAACACACCAACAGGTGCTTGTCGACAGATTTTCATCTTCAAGGTGGTAGCTAGACAGACGGACTTAGAAAAAGTAATAACCCTGTAGTAAATTTAAAAACCGGTTTAATAACGGATACTATCAAAATATCTTAAAAGGCTGTATGTTACTAAACATCAGAATCGGTATAAATAACCGGTAAGAATTCCAATATATCCTAGACCGTATATTAGAATCGTTCCATTAAACAAGACTGCATCATATTAAAATTCTCGGAACTGAGAGCATTTTCAATGCAAACAAGTGCCTGCTTTTATTAGAATGACTGCTATATATCCGTTTTCAATATTAGAACAAGACTCTAGATCCTTTGTTGGACTTCATAACACAATACTGCTTTCTTCTAATACTGAAATTGGACAAAGAGTTTCGTAAAATTTTACCTAAAAATATTATATTTCGCGTGATCTTTGTTTATCTTCATGACAGAGCTATACCTAATATGTTCCCGTGCAACGTATTGTTGCTATGAACCTTCTAGAAACAAATCCTTATGGCAGCGAGTAGGACATTCATTACAATAATTTTAAAACATTAACGGTCTCAACTCGTTAAGTCGAAGTTCGATATGTTGAAAATCTCCTTTGAAAATGAATCCTCCTGTTATGTAATATGTATTAAAATAGGTTGAATAGGCAATACCTCCTATATATTAATAAATGACGTGTCTGTCAAAAGTATAAAAATAAAACTCTCTTGTATTTTGTTAGCTGCAATAAGTTGTTTCATTTTAGGTTATGGGCCCAGACTCATAGTAAAAAACGAGTTAAAAGTTGTAGAAAAGTGTATCAGGACAGTTAAAATAGTTTATTGTATGTGTACGTATGTAAATGCGACGCAATCGCGAAAATGTCGTCTTCAACAAACTATTTAGTCAACGTGCCGAAGTTGAAAGGACGCCATAACTATGGAGTATGGTGTTTTGCCGCGGAGAATTTTCTCATCCTAGAGGACATGCTGCATTGCGTGAAACCTATTGCTGGGAAGAAGTTGGAAGCCGCAGATGACGCAAGAACGAAGGCTAAACTGATTTTAACTATTGACTCGTCACTCTACGTCCATATCAAGAATATAAACACGTCACAAGAGCTGTGGAATAAATTGAGGACTTTATTCGACGATTCGGGATTCGCAAGACGTATCAGTTTGCTTCGTAGTCTAATATCAATTCGCCTAGAAAACAGCAGTTCTATGACGTCGTATGTAACACAAATGGTCGAAACTGGTCAGAAACTAAGTGGGACCGGCTTCGAAATTAGTGATGAGTGGATTGGGTGTTTATTGCTAGCAGGATTAACAGATAAGTTTTCGCCAATGATTATGGCCATTGAGCATTCGGGTATTCCAATTACAACGGACGCCATTAAGTCAAAATTAATGGATATGGAGGAAACGGATGTGACAGAAATTAAGAATGAAGTTAGCAGTGCATTTGCGAGTTCGCAAAAATACCACCGTAACAACAAAAAAATGTCTATGGGCACACATAATGACAAATCAAACATCAAATGTTACAAATGTAAACAATACGGACATTACAGAAATCAATGCATAAATAATGAAAGTAGTTCATCCAATGAAAAGAAAACATTGAAAAAACGAACAAATGCGTTCAGTGCCGTATTCTTGAGTGGAGATTTTAACAAATCGGAGTGGTATATTGACTCAGGAGCAAGTGCACATTTGACGGCTAACGAGAAGTGGGTTAGGAACCCGGTATACTTGCAAAACAAAGAGATTATTGTTGCTAACAACGGCAAGGCTCGAGTATTGTGTACTGGTGAAGTAAATATAGTTACAGAAACCGACGAATGTGAATTCGAGGTACCAGTTTCCGGTGTACTATGTGTTCCAGGCTTAACCACGAATTTATTGTCAGTGAGCCAATTAATTAGAAATGGCAATAAAGTTGCATTTACCGAAAGTGACTGCAGAGTTCACAATCAAAGTGGTAAGCTGGTAGCTCTAGCAACATTATGTAATGGAGTATATAAATTAAGGATGCCTGAGAAGGTGCTGGCTGTACCAGTGGTGTCAGCAAACACATGGCACCGCAGATTAGGACATGCCAACAGCAAGTACATGAGTAAGATGACCAGTGCAGTACAAGGTATGGATCTTCCTGAAAAAGTCCAGATTACTAAGTCGTCATGTACAGTTTGCTGCGAAGGTAAGCAATCAAGGCTACCTTTTAATCATGTCGGCTCACGAAGTAGTGAACTACTTGGAGTGGTGCATACCGATATTTGTGGCCCTATGGAAAATGAGTCATTAGGTGGGTCAAAATACTTCATATTGCTTGTTGATGATTTTAGTCGCATGACTCACATTTATTTTATAAAGAGGAAGAGTGATGCATTTGACTGCTTCCAGAGGTATAAAGCAAAGGTGGAAAATCAGCTAAACAGGAAAATTAAAATACTTCGTAGTGACAATGGAAAGGAATTTTGTAACAAGAAATTTGATGATTATTTGAACAGACATGGCATAATCCATCAAAAAACAAATGCATATAGTCCACAACAAAATGGTTTGGCCAAGCGCTTTAATAGGACGATAATTGAAAAAGCGAAGTGCCTTTTATTTGATGCTCGACTCAGTAAAACCTTTTGGGCTGAGGCAACAAACACAGCTGTATACTTACAGAACAGGACAGTGGCGTCTTCTCTCAATGATAGAACACCATTTGAGATGTGGACTGGAGTTAAACCAGATGTTAGCCATTTGAGAATCTTTGGAAGTTACGTTATGGTTCACATAGCAAAAGAGAAGCGTCAGAAGTTAGATAAAAAGTCAGAAAAGCATATTCTTGTAGGGTACGCAGAAGATGTCAAAGGTTATCGTGTCTTTAATCCACGAACAAAGCAAGTAATAACCAGTAGAGATGTGATAATAATGGAAAATGAAATTAAATCTGAAATCTCTGTACCTGTTGATGAAAATGTGAACATTAATAAAGAGTGCTTAGATTCAGTGGGGGATACACTCCTTGATGAAGATACTGATACTGAGGGTATTGATAATACTGATAGTACATATATTCCGAGCGAATATGAAGATGTAGATTCGACTGGATCAAATGAATCTGTACAGGAAAAGAGATCTATAGCTAGATTAAGGAAAAAGCCTGAACGTTATGGATACTCAAATATGTGTACTGATGAGGATACCTATGATGATGCTAGCGGCTTATCCCTAGAGGAAGCCTTAAGAGGTGAAGAGAAAGAGCAATGGCTTGGTGCAATAAATGAAGAGCTTCAATGTTTTAAAGATAATAGTGCGTGGGAGTTAGTGGATCCTCCAAAAGACAGTAGCACAATAGTGAAGTGTAAGTGGGTTCTAAGGAAAAAGTATGATAGTGAAAATAAAGTGCGTTTTCGTGCGAGACTAGTAGCCAAAGGTTTTATGCAAAAGCGGGGTATTGACTACTCAGAAACTTTTTCACCTGTGGTCAGGCATACTACATTAAGAACATTATTTGCATTGTCAGTGAAATTAAATTTAAATGTGACTCATTTAGATGTTACTACGGCCTTCTTGAACGGTGACCTTGATGAGACTGTTTATATGCAAAAACCCGATTGTTTAACGGGTACAGAATATGATGGTAAAATCTTAAAGTTAAAGAAAGCAATATATGGGTTGAAACAGTCGTCAAGGGCGTGGTACAGGAAAGTGGATGATTTTCTTATTAATATAGGTTATAAGAGATCCATAATTGAACCATGTTTGTATAGTAAAAATTGTAATGAGAAAAGAACAATTGTAGCAATTTATGTTGATGATTTTTTTTTGTTCAGTAATGATGATATTGAAAGTGTTCATTTAAAGGAAATATTGTCATCTCATTTCAAAATTAAAGACTTAGGTGAAGTCAAACAATGTCTTGGTATGTGTGTCAGGATTGATAAAATAAATGGTTGTATTACATTAAGTCAAGAAAAATACATTGAACAATTGTTACGTAGATTCCAAATGAGTGACTGTAAACCAGTAGATACACCTATTGAGGCAAAGTTGAATATAGGTAGAAACGAAAATAGCTCAGAGCAATTTCCTTACCAACAACTTATAGGTAGTCTCATGTATTTGGCTGTATTGACCAGACCAGACATTGCTTATTCAGTGAATTTTTTGAGTCAATTCAATAACTGTTATAACAAAGCGACTTGGTCCTATGCCAAACGTGTATTAAAATATCTTAAAAAGACAAAGGAATTTGGTTTAAAGTTTAGTAAAAATGGTAATTCAGAATTGCAAGGTTTTGTTGATGCTGATTGGGCCAATAATATAATTGATAGGAAATCATATACAGGTCTATGTTTTGTATTGTCTGGTGCAGCTATTTCATGGGAAACAAAGAAACAGAGAACCGTAGCCCTGTCTAGCACAGAGGCAGAATATATGGGGATTACTGAAGCTTGTCGAGAGGCCATATACTTACGTAGTTTGTTGTATGAAATAACTAATAACTTAAGTACAATAACTGTGTTCAATGATAGTCAAGGTGCTCTTAAACTATCAGCGAATAGCGCTTACCACAAACGTACAAAACACATTGATGTTCGTTACCATTTTTCTAGAAATTGTGTTGATAATAAAATTGTTAAACTTGAATATTTAGGAAGCTCTGAAATGCCTGCAGATTTATTAACGAAAGGTTTAAATAGTGTGAAACATTATCAGTTTATGAAAGTTCTTGGTGTTGAAAAGGTCTGTTAATTAGTGTGTAATTACTTTATTTTAATAAGTGGGGGTGTTATGTAATATGTATTAAAATAGGTTGAATAGGCAATACCTCCTATATATTAATAAATGACGTGTCTGTCAAAAGTATAAAAATAAAACTCTCTTGTATTTTGTTAGCTGCAATAAGTTGTTTCATTTTACCTCCACATACCATGATTACTCGAAATTTCAACCGTCAACAAGTAGAAATAATCGGAATTACCATACAGGGTTTTTCAGTACAGAATATTACGGCCGTAGGTTAATAAAATGCTGCAATACAATTTACACCATCTAATGCCGTAGTCACAGCCCTCTTGAAGATGGCTTTCTTATTTCTCTTCGTATATATAGATTTCAATAACGGAGGGTGGAAAAATCTGGAAAGCGGACATCATTACTCGAACTATTCGATATATTTCGAGACAGGTTATTTTTATAACCTTATTGTATTCCGTTCCCACGATCGATGAATCATTCTTTATTTATTTGTATCGAGTATACAGATTGCGACAATATTTGCTCTCTCGTCTCAAATATGTATTAACGGTTGCAACCTTTGTAACTAGAAGAAAATATACGCAAAGACGTTTAAGAATATTACCGACGATATATACATTTTTAGGGGCAATTTTTATCTTAAAAATTATCTTTATAATAAGAAGTTTTTATCTGTACTCAAAATTAGGCACGATTACATCTAAAACTCTGCAAGGCTAACGACTTCTTATGTCGAGACTTATATGACTCTCCCGTAAGATTTGAGTTAATGAATATGTTATGCTTAGAATTCTTTTTATAGTAATTTCTTTGATTTTAGTACAGTAATTATGTTATATTTTTACTATGTAAAAAAAAAAATACAGTGTAATTATTTTTTGTTGACTCATGTTTTCATGCGTTGAAGTCTGACAACGTTATTTATATCATAAACATGATGAGCTTTTGAATGTGTTGGACTGTGTTTATTACTTTATCAGACAAATTTAAAGTTTCAAATATGAATTAATAATGGTATGAAGCAATGATGGCTCAGTTAGTAGCGTATTGGGACACCGCGTCCATCGACGTAAGTTCGAATCCTCGATTATTACTCGGAGATTTCTATGAAGGAAGGCATAGTGATGAAACCTTAACAGGGTGGTAAGGCTTTTTCCAAGTCTACCTGGCTAGAGCTACCACCCTAAAGTTGGAAATACGTCGTCAAACACTCATTGGTGTGTTCCGGCAGTTATACTTCAGAGTCCGTCTCCCACACGGTTTACCGTGTTTCTGAAGGAATACATCGTTATTTAACATCAGATGAGATTTTGAACCATCTATAAAACCGGTAATTGTTATACTACGATCGATCGACTTTGAAAGGCTGCCAATATGTGTGATGCAGGATTGTCGTCTAGGTAGGTATGACAAAAGAAACTGGTGAAGGGGTTATTCTGGCCTAATCGTGGATCAATTTAATTTTACTTATTTATTAATTATATTTTATATTAATCTAACTACTCAAATAAAATCTGTAAATATTTATGTATCAGCAAATTTACGAAAGATACTCTGTTTTTATTTTAATCCTGACTATGTGTATGCAAAATTTAATGGTGAATCGATCGATTAGTCAAGACGTGAAAGCGTAATAAAGTAACAGACTTACATTTATATATAATAAAGTAAATGATCATAAGAATATTAGAATACGGCAAGTAAACAATTTCACGGACGAAATGTTCTCCTTTCGACCATCGAGGGTTTATAGAAACGTCTGTGTCTCAAGATAACACGTACCCTACAAAATTATTTGTCTTTCTTTATTCATAAAACATATTTCTATTTTCTTTATATTCTCGTATTTTTCTTGGTTTAAATAACGTTGAATGGTAAATTCTGTTTCCTACGTTTTTCCACGAAGTACTATATGAAGTAATGATATCTCATTGGTTGTGTGTACGAACACCGCGTTGATTCGAATCATTGTAATGAACTTGTGCTGTGCTTTCGCTGAAGGAAAACATTGGGATGAACCCAGCAATCCTCATTTTGAAAATATTGTCATATCTTTAGCTATCATTAGTTTACTTCTTTATAGCTCTGATTGTATTCTGCCTGCATTTCCCTTTAAGTAAATCATGGAAGGAATAGAAGATATTGCAAAAATAGAAGAATTGCTTCATTTTTTCCCATCCCAATAAGGAGTAAAATGAAGATAGATAGATCAAATGATTTATTATCAGCGTTCCTCATAACGGATTCTCTGAGAATCCGAGTGGGAACGCAAAGATCCTCGAATAACTCGGTTACATCTCCAATACCGTAGTAAAGGATATATACCCGAAGCTATAAATTGAAAAGCAAACTCTTGTTTTGGAAAGGCGGATTCCGTGTGGGTGAAACGGGGCCCACGCTACAAACAAGATCATTCGAACATTTACAACCGAATGCCTTAATAGGTAATATGTAAATCGAACGCTATATAAGGTTAAACGACTCGATAACGGTTCCAAATAATAAAAATATCGTAACAAGATGTTAGAGGTCGTCCCACGTGGTGTTAGTATACATTTTTTATAAATTAGTGGTATAAAAGAGTGGCGAAAAAGAAGATTTTTTTTATTTGTTAGTATTGTCAACTTTCAACTATTTTTTATAGCCAAATTGTCACTGTTGCTTTACTTCCTTTTGTTTCAAACGAATCACTAGCTGATAACCATTTGTTACGCTGTACATTACATAAATCATTAATTTAAAAAATGGCAAAGGTTCAATGGAAGCCAAAAAATAAGTAGCGTAGAACTACCATCTATGAAAAATTCCACATTGAATGATCACAGTCCTATGCCTATATATTGATTAGTTTTGACGCGATTGAATCTCAAAAACCGGTATTTTTATTATATAGAATAGAATATATTGTTATTTTTCTATGACCACGACGTATTACATTAAAAGTTGCCCTGCAAACTCATCTGCCCTTATCCTTATTTATATAATTCTTCTGATCTCCTTCTAAAAGGTTGGATAGATTTTGTAGATTATTGTTGTGTATATTCAAGGGGATTGCAGAATTGTTTAAATTCATAATTGTACCCGGTAGGTGGCGCTACGATCTGATTCTAGGTTTTTTTTTTAAATTAAATTCTCAAAGCTAGACAACGTTTTTTCGAACTGACTACACTGTCAACCCGGCAAGGCCTCCACAGTTTCACTGGACCACGCTAGACAACGTCCGCTCGGTCCGTTAGTATCTTTTTTGAATGATGACACCATACGTTATCTCTGTGTGCCTTTAATAGTTTATGCAGCGCACGCAGAGATAGCTCTCATATGGCAGGATTTTTTCAAACTTCGTTGACACTTATTGTAACGTTCTAGCACTTTCATATAATAGCTTTATATATTGTAGTCTATGTGTGAAAGAGTAACAAACATCCGTCCCTTCTCGGGAACTGTTTCTTTTATAACTTAACTAGTATTTACCCGCGACTTCGCTCACTTTGAATTTAACAAAAAATATTTCTATAGTTTAATATTGCGAATAGGGCGCGTGCGGTATTAAATACTACATCTCTTAAGTATAATAAACTTTGCGCAAAACATTAGTTTTTTTTTTCTAAAATAAAATAGCCTAAATTACTCTTTATAATATGTGCTGTCTGCCAATGATATTCCCGTCAAAATTGGTATAAGCATTTCGTAAATTAGCCAGAATAAATAGACATACCAACATTTTGAAAATTGATCTTTTCTTATTAGTACTGTATATATTTACAACTCTATTTGGTAAAATGCTTTTATTTTGACATAACAAATACACTTCAATTTTATTTATTCGTATAGATAATAGGATTTCGAGCAAATACTTAAATTTAACAACTGTTCATCGAACAAAAGACGGGCTTGATTTTGGAGCCCATTCAACTGTATCTTCTTTGTAAGCACCTGTAACATTAAAAACAAATAGCGAACAATAATTGGATATAAGATCGTTACTGTAATGGCATTGTTTTATTAAATTGCTGCTCCAGTGGTTCTCGTCGCGTACGAATCTCAAAGTTTCATTATGTGTTTATTTCGATCCTGGAACACAACAACATTCACAGATATATTATTGTAATACTCCTTGTATAGTTGTATGGTGGTAGGCCTTTTTCTAAGCCCATCTAACCGGCTACCACCCTTCAATTGAAAGTCTATCGCTAAGCACCTGTGGGGTGTATTCATATGTCATATACACTTGAGAGCCAATCCCTCTAGATTTAGCGTGTTTATCGTTTAAGACCACATCGTCATTTAACATCAAGCGTGATTATGGTCATCCTTTATAGAAACTATACAAAAATGATTTGTATGTTACGTACATTTGTAGTGTAACTCAAATAAAAGAAATCGGTAATAAGATAACGAAAAAGGCGTCCGTTCTCCACAAACTCATAATACTAAATGAAGAGATACCGGGCTTTTTCTTTCTTTTTTCATCTACCCACACATAAAATATAAATGGATATTTTCTGTATAATGACAATCGTGTATATATATACATATATAAATAATACTGAAGAGCTCTTCTTGAAGAGTTGATTCGATTTTAATATGAGACTTTTACAAATGCATACATAACTTCTCCGACTACTAACTATATTACACTTCATTACGCTGTTCCATAGATCGTAAGCAGTACCAAAGGTACCTTAAAACAAACATACAAATTAAAAAGAATGTAGCCCAAGTTATTCCAAATACACCTTTTTCAAACCTATACACTGTTGGCTTGAGGGGCCTTCACAACGTCACCGGATTAAGACAAATAAACCATATAGTTCTAATGATATATGAAAACCATTTCCACAAGAGTCAAGGACAAAGTAGCGGGCAATAATTAGTATGCAATATATTAATATTTGCAAATACATACTTGTACTTGTAAACCTACACTTCGTAGGTGGTAGAGCTACGCTGAAGCTATTACTGGTTTCAGCATGAATGGGTCGGCTCGCCCGGGGTAGTACCACCCTCTCACAGAAAACCGACGTGAATTAATAGTGGTTGCACTGTTGCGTTTCGTTTGGCCAGTGAGAGCGCCGGACGCCCACATATTTAAAAGGCCGGCAACGCACTTGCGAGTCCCCTGGTGTTGCTAGTGTCTATGGACGGCGGTGATCACTTATCATCAGGTGACTCACTTGTTCGTTTGCCCCTATAATAAAAAAAAACAAAAAAAAAACGCGAAAGTAACTTTGTCTGTCCATTTGCTACTTTTTCACGACAGAACCTGCAACAGATCGCAATAAAATTTATCATACCTCGACACCCAATAGAACAACATTCTAAATGTACTGGAAAATACGAAGACAAAACAACAGAAAATGTCTAGTCTAAAATAAACATTAACTTTTCGCTGTATCAAATATTCTGTAAAGAGATCGCTTCGTTCAAGCATTAACGTCTAAAAATACGTTTATTTTCAGGTACCTACAAGGATTTGTCTTCAAAGTTACCTTCGTTGAGACGTTAACATTCAAATAGGTGAGTCGAATCGTTTACATCCCCTTTATTTTTATAGTCCAACGTAAAGGCAGTGGTCTGAATTTGTTTACTGACTTTTATTACTATATAGCTGACGGCTACTATATAGTAAATAATCTTGGGGTTGCAATTTTACTGGACCTCTCTCGTATTCGTTCGTCTAAGTCGGAAATAAGTCTCGGCTTTCAATGGCGACGAATATTGAAGCTTAGTAGGTGGATAAGTTTATGTACGTATATATACGGAACGGATTTTTGAGACAGGACTATTAAGGGCAGATACCTTACATGTTATACCTACACGAGAATGTTCTTGACTTAAAAAAAATATTAAACTGAATTCGTTTGAAAAAAATACACTTACCAATCAATTTCGTATATTATATGGATCAATAAAATCTATCGAACCTACTAAAGGGTCAATACTAATAATATCAGAAATTACCAAAAAACCTTATCCCATACATTTCACAGGTGTATTATGAGATCTAAAGGCATAAATATTTAGGTACCCAGGGCAAGCTAATCCACCATTTGTTTACTATACTACTGGCTTCGAATATAATATATCTCATAGTTTTAAATACGTAACTAACCAGCTAGATAAGGACTGGAAATCGCCATGTAAGCATTCCCACGTGATGGCTTTATTAAGCGATCGCAGAAGCGCAATAAAAAATCTCATTTACGTAATCCGACGTGGAATTCAATACCGCTACCTATGAGATATCCTTACATAATTCATGTATATATTGTAGTTTCTAAAAAAATAGTACACTACTTCCTTTCTTCTAAAAAAAAAACTCACACTAGAGATAAGCCGTATGTTATATATTCCATCATATTCTAATCCCCTTTATATTTCTTTCACCAATTCCACAAAATAGTCTACATTCAAAAACCCGTTACCATATTTCAGGCAAGTTTAAAAACCTTTTTGTTTCTTGCTGTATAATTTAACTATGCAATAAAATCATATAGATATTGGAGCATAAAAACAATTTATTATTGTCATGAATATAATTTTATGATACATTTTCCCATTTTATTATTGGTTATAAAATTGATTCCTAAGTATTTACGTTATATGAATGAACATTTATAACAATTTACAATATCCGACTTCGTGAATCAGTGATAACCGTTTTTTAAAGTAATATTCCTTTATTCTAGAATGAGGTCCCAACGCATAATACCAACTTTCCGGCTTAGCGTGAACCATTACGTGAACGATAGCGAAATTATATTAAACAATAGAAAACAAAAGACAGAGTCGATCGAGCTTTTTGCTAGCCTGTTCTCAATATCTGGGATATTTTTGGAACAGGGTAGTAGAATCTTCACGTTCGTAAGTGCCTTCGTAGGTTTTCAATTGTCTGAAAATGTTTTTGATATAAAAAAACAGCTGCTTGAAATATTTTATATAATGCCCTCATCGCCGTTCCGATTATCGCAACTTCGGCTGTTACTTGGTCGTTCATCCCCATATCCTAAAACCTAGTAAAATTGCGACAACAATAAAATTCTTTAGAACTATAAAGAAGGAAGTGACATACGCTCTTCAAAGCCGGCAATATAAAAGCAATATTGCAGTTATCCATGGGCGTCGGTATCAATTTACCAGCAAGTGGGTCCTTAGTATACAGTCACTCAGCATAAAAAAGAAGAGAAAAGTTATCCTTAAGTTTGTTATACTATACTCGTATTGTTAACATGGTGGCAAAACCTTAACTTAAGAATGATAATATGATGACATATTTAAATGTCTACCTGACAGCTGTCAAAATTGACTGCTCTATTTCTGTTCGTATATTGGTTCAATCACACTGATCTGAACACGTGTTATAAAAACGAGTATAACGTATTTATGAAAGGTTTTTATTATGTCCTCGATATCTCCGAGTTACCTAATAGAGGTGAAATAGGGTGGAATAACTTATCCGGTTCGTCCAATATGTGTATTTATTACGAACGTCATAGCAACGATAGGCGATTTCTATCGACGCACGCTTAATGGGAATCGTGTCGAGTATTTACGAGTATTTTTGGCAAAACATTATTCTATTTGTATTTATATGTGGACTAGCAACAACCTGCAACTTAGTTCGTATGAAATTAATAACATAATTACAATACTTGGGGCGTTGTAAATAAAAATCATACTGGTCAAATATGAATTAATTTTGGCTTAAAATATTTAGCTGCAATGTGCTTTTTCATACAAATAAACTAATTTTGAAAACATGTATGTCACTCCCCCGTGGTGACCTCAAAAACATGCTTTTTAACCTCTTCTTCGTTGTCCACGTGGATAATTCTCGATTTTTGTAAACAGCAAGAAATCCCAAGGTGCCAGGTCGGAACTGTATGTAGAATGACCCAAAATATTTACGGCTTTCCCTTCTAAAATTCGTTTATCTATATGGCCGTGTGAGAGCTGGCATTGTTATGGTGCAAGATGATACGGTGTTTTTGGTTATTTTTACGGAATTCGTCAAGCAAACTATAACAACAAAGCTATATCCCTATGTATGCTTAAATCTTTAAAACTACGCACCGAATTTTGATGCGTTTTTTTTTAATAGATAGAGTGATTGAAGAGGAAGGTTTATATATATAATAAAATAAATTAAATAGTGGAGAAATACTGTTATTTTTGAGGTTACTCCAAATTTTACGCTTGCGGGCCACGGGCGTCATATAAAATATATGTACCCAGTAATGAATAAATCAAAACTACTGGATCGATTTTTATCATTTTTTCAATGAATGACATAGGCTATATATTTTATATGACATTTTTGGGTGTGCAATACGTGAATGACACAGAATATAGAAGAGAGATCTTCAAAAATATTGAGAGATTGATTGATTTATTTTTTTTAGTACACGCATACGAAATCGGGGTAAGGAGTTAGTATTATATAAAAACAATATAGTACAATATAGCAAGCCGATGTTAATGCAATGATAAGCTCTCAATCCACCCGCATCCGGTGTCTCTCCAATCTCTTAAGTGTCTGTCTATTTATGATTAATTGTACCAAAGGTCTTATGTGAGAAGTGGAAAACAGCATCTTGAGAATTCAATACATGAAAATGTACATATCTTTATACGATTACAATAAAAGAAAAATACAGAGAAGAATATTAATTAGTTACTAGATGTGCTCATGTTTTTGCACGCGTTTTAATGTTTGTCACATCGTGAAGTATGACGAATATAAGTTTATGTAAAGGCTTTGACTCGTCGGTGGTAAGGAAAAAGTATTTAAACCCAGTGTATTATTTGATTCAATCCAATAACCTAATTTTACCTAAACCACGTATGTGAACTGCAAAAAAGCCCTTTGATAGGTAGATAAAAATCCCGGGCCATCGGTCATACTCCGAGATCAATAGACTAGATGGCGAACGGAATACAAATGGGCCTATTACACCTAGAAGGTACGCAGAATGACTTGAAAGCTTTCGATCTGCTTGTTCACTTAAAGTTTTGGGGGGGATTGTCGTGAATCACACGATTTAAGTACCTCCTTAGTGATTATATATCGAGAGAGTAATCATCGTTGTTTCAAGTATCACGATTTGTCAGTGTATAATTATTTACCACGTTTGTTGAGCTATGTCGATGAATCTGTACTTTTATACTTGTACATTCATTTTATATCAAAGCAGTATATACATTTATATATATAAATCAAGTGTACGTAAGTGTACCACTCCTGAACGAATGTATCTATTTGGCTGTTTTTTTTTGGTGTGTTTGTAACTGTTAGGACAATGTTTGTATAAAGGAAAATGTTTGAAAAATTATTCAGAAAAGTGAAAATTTTAGGTTAAAATATAGAAAGTAAGTCAAACAGAAGATAGTAGGGTCAATGTCAAAATTGACACATTGGCGTTCGTTGTACAGTTCCATTTTATTTTAATAATGGTCGTACTGTAAACGAAAAGGTCTGGTTTTATATTCTCCCTACACCCGTACGAAGCCGAACAGGGCAACTAGTAAAACAAGCTTAATCTATCCATATATTTGGATTTCACTTAAAAACGGCTAGATCGATTTCGTACATAAATTTTATACATGACGAGTATATACTATTCAGGAATCGATAAGTCTATAAGAAATATTAATATGTTAATAAATTCTTGTAGAAAATCTTAAGAAAACGTCAGAATAAATGTAATTTATTCTTAAACGACTGTAATAAAAGTTTGTACATGCGAATTATACATTATTACGAAATTAATGAAGTATAACAATTATGTATAACAATAAAATACGAGTGAACGCAGAATAATAAGACGAGAGTAATTACAGTGTAATAAATACGTACAGAGCCGAGGACTAAGTTATAATATAAATATTTGCCTTCCTCTAACACCTCCTATATCGACTTCAGAAACTTTGACAACCTACACAGTTATTACTTATTAATAACACATTGTACTGTATATATTATGCGTGTATCATTCGAAAGAAATATATATATCACTACATAGTATAAAACAAAGTCACTTTCTCTGTCCCTATATCCCTATGTATGCTTAAATCTTTAAAAGTACGCAACGGATTTTGATGCGGTTTTTTTTAATAGATAGAGTGATTGAAGAGGAAGGTTTATGTGTATAATAACAAGAATTAAATAGTGGAGAAATACTGTTATTTTTGAGGTTACTCCAAATTTAACGCGTGCGGACCACGGGCAGTAATTAATAAATCAAAACTACTGGATCGATTTTAATCATTTTTTCAGTGAATGACATAGGCTATATATTTTATACCCGTGCGAAGCCGGAGCGGGCCACTAGTATAATATATATTAATATTTATTTATCCTCTTTTTTCACACGATTTCGATTTCATACAACCATTTTATTTTAGGCGTGGCTTAAATTGGTGATATCTTTCAAGATCATCATCATCATCTTACCCTTATCCCACCTAAGTAGGGTCGGCACAACATGTTTTCCTTTTCCACTCTCCCCCGTCAGATGTCACCTTTCCCCAATTCATTCACCCTGCCTTTATCCTATTCCTCACGATCTTGTCTATTGCGCCATCGTTTTGGATCAATGAGCCGAAGTACCGAAAATTGAAGCAAGCTGATAAGAATACACCGTTTAGGGCAATATGACAAAAACTGGATGGACCCCCGAAGTCACAGAACAAATGTTCAGGTTTTATCCTACTAATCTTTAAACCAACATGATATATATCGTGATATCTTTCAAGATATCCATTGAAATTATATGTAATTTTGATTAGTATGCAACACCATCTGTCAATCTAAAGAACGATTATTAATAAACTTCATTTTCATGCATCTATTCATAGCGCCCCTAGTGACAACTGGTGGGAATTAAAATCATCGTAAATGAAAAGCAACATTTGGTTATATTCTAGAAATTATACACACTCTATACAATGTTTCTCGTAAAAATCTTTAAGAATTGCCTTGCAAATTTGAGATGCCGTAGAATTAAGAAGTACGAAGGGAATTATCCTTGACTGTTCCGGAAGCGAGAAAAAAAAAACATGAAAGAAAATGAAATCCGGAAACCGTTAGAGTGAAATTTTAATCCGCATTTTTTTTTTTATTTCCCTCTTTTGTCTAACTCCGGTCGGTCTGATAACTTCGTAACAGATGGGGGGCCCTTTCAAAAATGGTTTCGCTTCGCTTCATTTGTATCCAACGATGGCCTTTGTTGTAAGAATGTATTATTTACGAGGTTTTATGGTAGAACTCAATGCACGATGTGATAAACAGGGTTTTTTGCCTCTATATTTATTATCTACTAGTGTTATAATTTTACATTTGTGATACGAGACTACTACGAGATTGTATGTAAGATTTGTTTTTTTATATCTCGAGATGACGTTGAGATGCCAGTTATAAAAGTATGTCGTCATCCTATGTAGACATCATCTTTACTAGCCGATTACATACAGTCTTCAACTACTCTGTATATAGTTAGGTAAAGATGTAGAGATGTAAACGGTCCGACGATTCGCGCGACAATGATCCCCACTCCTTTTTCGCTACGTCTTTATAGGCTAGCTTGGATTAGAGAGTAGAGCGTAATATTTATATCAGTACACATACTTTTTGACGATGAAATGTGCCTTTCTCTCGATATATAATATCGATCGACGTAGGTTCGAATTCTTGCAATTCAGCCACAGCTTTTGTAGAAGGAAAACATCATGATGAAACCATAGCATGATGGGGGTTTTTTCTAGAATCATCGAGGTTAAAATTTGTCGCCAAGCACCTATACATGTGTTCCGGAAGCTGCCCTTTAAAGCCTATTTCCCTTTAGGTTTAGCGTGTTTAGCATTTTATACCACGTTGTCTTTTAATATTAGATGAGATTGTAAGCAAACGGTAAAAACCTATAAATTACTTACAGAAAAGAAGGACTTTGTGTATTAATAAATTGTAGACTCTGTAACTGAAATATTCCAATAGGCATCTCGAAAAATAAGAGAAATAAATTCATTGTTCTCAGTAAAGCTAAGCCATTATGTCGGTAGTTGTTCGAACAATAATGATATTGAATTTGTAAAGAAAAAGAAGGAAATTTCTAATTCTCAAATACAACATTAACTATTTAGGAAACTTTTGTAGAGATCGCGTTTCTTTATAGACACGACTATGAAGCCGGAGATTTCGGTGACGGAAAACATGGCGATGAAACCATAGCATGATATAAAGGCTTTTTTCTAAATCACCTGGCTACCTGCCACTCTCAAGTTGTAAATCTATCATCAAGCAACTTATAGGTGTGATCCGACAGTTGCACTTGAGAGCCAGCCCAGCCTTAGATTTAGCATGTTACCATCTCGGACCACATCATCAATTAAGATTGTGGTCAAAAAATTCGAGAGCCCACATTACATGATTCGTTACTTACTACAATAAACAATTACATAAACCTATCATACATTATACTATAGTTTTACTAATGCGTAGTTAAATTGATGTAGGGCTTTTTCTAATCTCTACCTAGCTAGCTACCAGCCTCTAGTTGAAAATCTATCGTCAAGCACTTCTAGGCATAACACTTTAAGGATCACCGATGTAGTACACTGGTGTATGAAATTTCAAATAGATACTATCAAATAAGAAGTAGAAGTACTACCCGGGTGCCCTGCACATACAGTTAATGGGCATTAAACTAAATCCAAATACAATGAAGCGAAACATAAACGGAGGGTGAAAGCGTACAATGAATCTACTTTGGTGCAACAAAGTATTATACGAGGAAGTCATTAAATTATTATATCTAGGGGCGACATCGTAAATTGTTTTGTGCTTTATGAACCTTTTAATCGGTGGTAGAGCTACGCTGAAGCTATTACTGGTTTCAGCATGAATGGGTCGGCTCGCCCGGGGTAGAACCACTCTCTCACAGAAAACCGACGTGAAGTAACAGTGGTTGCACTGTTGCGTTTCGTTCGGTCAGTGAGAGCGCCGGAGGCCCACTTATTTAAAAGGCCGGCAACGCACTTGCGACTCCCTTGGTGTTGCTAGTGTCTATGGACAGCGGTGATCACTTACCATCAGGTGACCCACCTGTTCGTTTGCCCATTATGATAAAAAAACCACATGAATTTTTTTTTAAAGCTAATTTCGTCATATTGATTTTTGAGAAATTGCTACGTATATATTCCACACTAATCTCTTTTTTTCCATAACATAAAAAAAAAACATATGCGTTTTCTACATAATATAAAGTAACCCTACTAAGCAAAGATAACTTACAAAGCGGCTTTTGCAATAGCAGTAGATTCATTTTAAACATGTAGTTATTCTAAATATTCAAAGGTAGGTCACGTTTTACCAATAAATACACGCGATGTTACCCCCAACACAACTCAGAGGCTTTGTCTCAAGACGGGCCAATTTGTTAGTGGAACGTTTTTCCGGTACATTTTCTTCGGGAGCGATATTCCGGGTCGGGACGCGACCTAAGCCGATGGACTAATATCTAACACCGTGATTTTTCACGTTTTTAATTTTATTATGTACATTTTAATTCTATTTTATACCTGTTATATCTTTGATTCGTATAAAAGAATTCGCCTGTTTGTGTGGCTGTCGCTGTTGCTCACATATTTGGCAAATCATCAAAGACTGTACTCCCGTGACATTGCCTAAAGCAAAGCAAATGATAATGACAGCTATGCTTAAATAATAGCTACATGACCACGAACAGATAGCGTGGGCAACAGTTGGCAACTTAATGCTTCGATCGGCTCTAATAACTTCCTTTCTTCAGGAAACCACAATTAATGTTTCGGATATTTGTTCTCGTTTCGTTTGCAAGGCGAAAAATGTGCGTGTGTCACAAACGTTCTGGTGTGCAATTTGCAGATGTAACACCCAGCCAAGTGTATTCGTGAGGTCGCAGGAGTAGTACTTCGCAGTAAATGAGTTGTTACTCGGAACCATTGTAAGTTATAGCACCCACACCCGGAACTTATTTTAAGCAATTTACGATAAACAAGGACATGCAAAAAGAAACGTAATAAATAAGCTATTGGACCCGTTATTTTGTACTTGTTTATAATTATTAAGCAATAAATGTAATTAATCAAATTCTTAAGACTTACGTACAGACAACACATAACTAAATCCGGTAGGTCTAGAACCAACATATTTTCACACAAGGATTCCTTATATAATGAACATGCGCAGTAATAGTTTAAAAATAGGAATTCCTGAGATATTGCTTATAGAAAATCCCGACGGAGAGAAAGATGAAAATCCACGAGGTAGTCAACTAATTCAGGTTTTATTAGTTTTTACGCTTGAGTCTCTGTCAATTGGAGTAAATTCAATTTACTTTCAATTGAAGAGTTTTTAAACACCGAGCAAGGCACTAAAGTTAAGAAAGTATAAGGCATCTTTTCGATCTCCTATTACTGAAGTGTTAAATCGAATTATGTTATCGTCAAATGCTCATCGATATAAATACGGTAGCTACAATCCGTGTGCAAGATTTAAAATCTGTGTCATTCGCTTTCACTGTAACTACTTCACTTATTACATTCACGCCAATTAAATATAACGGAAAATCTTTATGCTATGATATTATATTTATGAATTACTGAATGAATTACTTCTTATAAGATCGGCTATCTGTTAGCGAAAGCTTCGTGAAAAATGGTTCGAACGTTTTTAAGATAGTACTGCAAACAAAGCCATGGGTAAAAGCTAATCCAAAATAAAAAAAAACTTTAATTACTCTTTATAACGGTAGCTATCTGTCAGTGAGAGTTCCGTGAAAATAGGTCCAATCGTTTTGGATATAGACTACAGACGAAGCCATGGATGACAGCTAGTCTAAAATAAAGTAGCCTATGTCACCCACTGTAATTTTAACTGTCCGCCAGTGAAATTTCTGTCAAAATTGGTCCAGCCGTTTCGGAGATTACCCAGAACACACAGGCAGACAGACAGACAAAAATTTAAAAAATTGAATTTTTGTTATCAGTATCGTGTATACGTTCATATTCAATCAGTAAAAAGTCGTTATTTTGATATTACAAACAGACACTCCAATTTTATTTATATGTAAAGATAACGGCTTCCATAAATATACGAAAAAACGACTATTTCTATGGAAGTAGCAAACAGATAATCCTTGGATATGTTTTTAAATGATCCTGGCGACCTAAAGTTAAGCGTAACCAATTACAAATAGGACTGTCGTCCCATTCGAGGTCTGATTGCTAGTTCTGAGTAGATGAATCGGATAGTAAGTTATGACTATTTTGTCCAACTTGATTGTATGAAATGGATAGATAGCTTAGCTAGCTTAGTTAGATCGGGAAACTCGGCGTCAGCTCGAGCCGAGGCACACCGTGTGCCCTTGTGCTGGTTGCCTAAAATAATCGGGTGAGTGCCTTAAGCGCTACCCTTAGTAGTCCGGTGAAACTATGAAGGCCTTATTGGCTGGTAGTGTAGGTCAGTTCGAAAAAAAAAAACAAAAAGTCCAACTTGATAGTGATTATCAAATGTCTGATGTTACACACGTCACAATGACACGTTTAGCATTAACTGGTTGAATGGTCGCTTGTCTTTACACGCCTAGGTCGTTGCTACCCCATGGTGGTGATAAGCCAGTTATACTGCTACTCTTTTTGTTTGCAACGGTACAGGATCACGTAGTGTATATATATCCACTTACCAAGAAGCTTCTAAATCGACATAACTGCAGCGACTACCGATAGACTTTAGATATATCGATAGCCGTCGTAGTTCTTTAAATGCTCTATGCTTTTTCATACACTATAGGTGATAGCGTTTGATGGCAGTCTCACTTGATGTTAAAAGACGATGTGGATTATGTTGGTAAAACACGCAAAACTTTGAGAGGGCTGGCTCATAAGTAGAGACTACACTTGAAGTGCTTGAAGGCAGATTTTCAACTTGAGGTTGGTAGCTAGCCAAGCGGACTTAAATATAGCCTTACCATCATGCATACTATCCTGAAATGTAAAATGACGTCAATTTAGTGCGCTCAGATAAAGCTGACTCTTCAATAGTCGAACATCGCACGGGTTCTACCATTCAGAAAATTAATATTTAATCCATAATAGCTCAGCGGCTAGCGTGTTTGGACACTGCCCTGATCGACATACGTTCCAGTTCTTGCGAATGAGCCGAAGCTTTTGGTGAAGGAAAATATCGTGATGAAACCATAGCATGGAGGTAGGGCTTTTTCTGAGTCCGCTTGGCTATCTAACGTCCTAAAGGTGTAAATTTATCATCAAGAGCCAGTTTAATTCTACGATTAGCGCGTTTGCCATCCTTAGGCCTTGATATCATTTACCATCAAGTAAAGTTGTGGTCGAAAGCTAAAACCTACAAAGTATAGAATAATAATATATATGTCGAAGAAGCGTTATCCTCACGGTCACTCATTGTGGGCATCAGCAGGGATCTGATCGACAAAATGAACACTTTGTAGGTAAAAAAAAATATTAACATCGTGAACTCAAATACACAGTACAGTTCCTATGCAAGTATCACTTGAAAGTGTTAAGAGCGATATGAGGGTTCGATTAAGAAAATATTCCTTTTTATAAGCGCCATCCCTCCTAATATAGACTCTAGTTTCTAGGTCGTAGAGCTACGCTGAAACTATTACCGGTTTCAGAATGTATGGGTCGGCTCGCCCGGGGTAGTACCAACCTCTCATAGAAAGCCGACGTGAAGTAACAGTGCTTGCACTGTTGCATTTCGTTCGGTCAGTGAGAGCGCCGGAGGCCCACATATATTAAAAGGCCGGCAACGCACTTGCGACACCCCTAGTGTTGTTAGTGTCTATGGACGGCGGTGATCACTTTCCATTAGGTGACTCACCTGTTCGTTTGCCCCCTATAATATGAAAAAAAAACTCTGTACATGTCACTTTGACGTTTATGTGCTATTAATGCTCCATACTCATGACCCGGATGCGACATATAGAATACTATAAACCGTACAAGTATCACGTAACATGATACATTTTGGTTTTAAAATGTAGATATAACGGTGGCATTGTCTTCTCAGAGTTGGATCGGTGCCAAAACACCGAAGCTTCGAAGTGGCCTCCTCATATCACAACTTTAGAAATAATGGTAAGCATTTGTGTGTCGTAAAGCAGTTTCAACATTTAATAAGAGGTTTCTTTAGTTTTCAATTATAGATTATTTCGTTTAAGGAGTCTCATGTAGAACTTGTAATGTAATACTTTATATAATAGGCGAATTTTTCTCCTCTGTTTCTCAACTGATTTTCTTTATTGAAGTTATACTCCTTTTGGTGCGTTAGGGAAAAATGATGAGAGTAAATTTTTACGATGCGCGCGCACACCATCACGAAAAACCGACACCCTGAAGTTAGCTGTAGTCAACATTTTATTCAAAAAAAATTATGTATGTATTAAATACCTTTTTTCTATTGTTAGTGTCGTTTTTTCTACAAACGTAGAATAAGGGGAAAGATAAAATTTTTGAAAAGTTTTTTATCTTGTTCCGCCAAAGAAGTATAACTTCTAACGCGTGTACATAGGTACACACACATATTTTTTTATTCTTATGTTAAATACCTATTGACCAGCTTAAAAATCTTGAAAATATATATTGTTTATCATTCCAATAACGAGTCACATGCTTTATTTATATAAATCTTTATTCGTTATACTTTACGATCCTTACATCAACAATATTTTACCATACTCAGTACAGATATTAATATCTATATATTAAAAACGTGATGTAAAGAGTTTGTACCGTCTATTATAGTAAAATTTCTTGCTTGATAATAACCTCAGAGGATAAATGGTGGCGAGTCATTGGCTCTGACGCGCAACAGTCGGAACACAGATCATGTTTAATCGATCCCAGAACACGACATCACTTATTTTCTTAATCGTTCGAGATTACAGTCGAGATTATACAAACCGTTGTCATGAGCCGACGACTGGTCAAAACATAAAATGATTTTCACAATGATATGAAAAATATGCCCAGCTGGTATATAAAACATATAGTTTGCTGTCAGCGCTGTGCACAATGGTGCATGACACAAAATCGGTGACAAAGCGTCGAGAGGGCGTCAATCGGTGACGCCTCGTTGATCATTTATCTCACCCAATGTCCGGCTCGCTGAGCATTCGTGCCAGTGTGCGGAGCTCGGCCACCGCGCTGCGGAAATCATGAAATAATTATCTTCTCTTCCAAATAAGTTTATATTATTCTGTAGCTTTTGATCACAATCTAACCTGCCATTAAATACTAATATGAACGTAGACGGATAAAGCGATAAATTCAGAAGTACAATCTCTTTTTAAACACATCTACTGTACATGTTAGACGCTATTAAAAATTGCTTACGCTATAAAATCGGTCAAGCGGGTATTTATTTCCATACCAAGCGTTCCTATTTACCATACAATGCATTTGAGGTATTTACAAGAAAAGAAATATATGCTTTCCTTCAGTAGGGGAAACTTAGTGCCAGCGGGCACACGAGTGGCTGGTTATTATTTATTGCTTTCAGTTTAAACTTTGCATATTAATCACAAACGGTTCTATTACAAAAACAAAAATGAACACGCGTTTAACACAAGTTTTACTAGACAGTGTCTAACATTTTAAACACATGCTTAAAATACTTTATTAGAAAACAATGTCTAAGCGGTCTCTAGCTAAATATCTGGTTTTTATTTTTTATGCAAGCAACTCTGAATAGCGTTCATTCAATTCAATCTCGTCGTTCATAAACGTTCCAATTTACGAATAATATTTTTGTTTGGACCTTCATTGAAAATATTTATTTATTTTAAGTGAAATTGGTTATAATTATTGTGACATTTGGCTTAAAGAAAATGACGTAATTATTAAAAATAAGCAATATATCAGTTTAAAACAATACCTCAAATTGCGTAAAGTAGAACAACAGATAATATCAGAATAAATACATTGTGAAATGTCAATAATATCATATTGTAGTAGTTGTAATTTTTTTGTGAATCTTTAAAATTGTCTAATTTATCTACATCTTCCAAATTAATTATACACACGAAATCTATAATTTACTACGAAACGTCTTTTGCCGGCAAATAGAAATAAAATAAATCAAAACAATAAAATGAAAACTGCGAACTTAGACAATTGTTTATAATGTTTAAATTTAAATAGTGTCTATTTCTAAACGAAGGTAAGACACTGTTTTGTGATCAAACTTTTTTGAAACAAGTGTTCGACGCGTATTTAACTTTTTGTGTAATAAAAAACAAAAAACTGACAAAATCGTCCACACCTCAATATTTTACTTTTTAATCATTTGTTAAGTTATTTATTATTTTGTAACCTATAAAAAATAAATAGTTATAGCATTACTAAATTATTAAACACACACATCTTTATATATCTATCTCACTTACACTATAGTGCAAATATGTCAGTGTGAATAGTGTCACCGAGTTCCGAAATCTCTTCGTAAACCTATATTATTGACTTTTCGTTTAGAAGTGCTCGTTCAATGATAAACAGATGGTGGTTATGGAATCAATAAGGTTTTCTTCGAAAGCTACTTTACTTTTTTTTTTCATAATCTGTGTTCGTTGAACAGTAAGCGGTGAAAATAAACGGAAAATTATACAATAAATTTTCTACGATTTATTATACAGTGGAAGCGCTCACTCACTCACTTATATGTACATAAACGTAGAGTGAAAAATTGCTTTATTGCTTGTTAATAATATGGAGAAATACGCAATGTGAGACCCGTGGTGGCGTGCTTGAATACTACGTCGACCAATGTAGGTTCGAATTCTGCAATAAGCCAAAGCTTTCTGTGAAGCATATAAACGTTGTGATGAAACCGTAGTACGGTGATAGGGATTTTTTTTTTAAGTTTCTCATAGTTAGCTACTGCTTTCGTGTTGAAAATCTATCGCTTAAAAACATATTTTATGCACAGAGAAAAAAAACATAAAATAAAATTGAAACCAAACATATTACCTTTGCTTATATAATTTATTTGTAAAGAATATCCATTTCCATTTAATTTGTCTTTCCTGAGCATGCGCATCACACCGCGTGCCCCACCTGACACATCAATGAATGCACAGTATTTATGAAAAGCGTAGTTTGTTAAAACTGTAATAAATTAATATCGAATGAAAAATTCGGCATTTTTTTTATTAAGTTACAAGTGTCAAAGAAATGAAATTAAATAAAACTGATCGAATTCTATCGATTACTTTTTGTGTGATACGCACTATAATTTAATTTATATATATATATATATATATATATATACAATATATATAGTACCTATATAAACATCAGAATTGTTTTCATCTGAACCGTAGTAGTTTATATTTATACCACGGGTTAGCGTGCTCGGCTTAGAGCGGCAAACATCATTAATTTTAGCGTTCTTCGGTCAGAATAACACTCCCTCCCACCGAGCGGACAATAAAGAGGGATCGCCGTACCTACTCTAAGCTTAAAAGCTTTCTACTAATGTTTATTTATTACAGATATCTCGAGCGACATAACTTTGTTTTGCATTATTAGGTCTTGTTTATATCGGCCACTGCGGGGCAAAGACTTCAATCTAGAGACGAGCCACCGCATTGGCTTATACGATAAATATTGTAACCTACTAAACTCAAAAATATTACCCTTTTACGAACTCGTTGTTGCAATTACCAAACGAATGATATCATCGACCGCGAAAACCATAAACAGTGGCGTTCTAAACATAGCCCGTATCGAACTTTGTTGAGTCGTTCGAATAATGACGTCAGGCTTCCAGAGTTTTCCACCCTGTTTTATTGAAAGGTATATAAGCGCGCCTCGGTGCGCCCAAGTTGAGCCCCACCCGATACGTTCAGGAGTGCCCCAGGGGTCCATCCTCGCGCCCTCCCTCTTCAACCTGTTCATCAGTGACCTACCTCGGTCCCCGGGGTTCGAGGTAGGTTGTTACGCTGATGATACAGTAATCTACGCTTCCGATTGGCGGCCGTCGCATTTAGCTATCCGTATGAATAGGGCCATCGAGGAACTCGGCGAATGGTTTCTTCGATGGCGTATAGAGGTCAACCCCGAGAAAAGCGCTGCGATCTTTTTCGATCCGGTTCAGCGTCCGCGTCCGAGCAACATAGAATCCCTTAAATTGTATGACACCGAGATTCCTTGGGCCCTTACGGTCAAATATCTCGGTGTCACGTTAGATAGACGCCTCACGTTTAAGCAGCATGCAGTGAGAGTACGAAACAAAGCCGCTATGGTTTTGGGTCGTCTGCATCCGTTACTATGTGCTAAGAGCAAAATGTCCGTCAGACATAAGCTCACACTTTACAAAATGTGTATTCGTCCGATTTTGACGTATAGCTGTCCCGTTTTCGCGCATATGTCAAAAGCGAACTTCAAGATTTTACAAAAAATACAGAACCGTTTTCTACGAAAGGCGATCGGTGCCCCGTGGTACATCCGGAGAGTCGACCTCCATAGGGACCTGGAGATGCCGTCTATCTGGGAGTACGTTAAAACTCTCACAACTAGCTATTTCGATAGAGCCATGAATCATCCCAATCCGTTAGTGGTATCCGCCGCAACTTACGATACACTGCCAGGCGCGCCGCGTTATAAAAGACGTCCGCGTTACATTTTTACTGACCCTCCCGATGATATTACGTTAGGTAACTTAGATTACCCTCTCGTCACTCGTAGAACAGCGTGTGCGCGCCCACGCCCGCGTAATCACAGATCACGCCGCCGCGGTTTGGCTGTGAATTTTGCCCCAGCACACAATCCTAGGCCTCCCTCGGCAACTGCTCTAGCCGAGGTCCGATCCTCCGGTATGGAGCCCTCGAGCAGCTTGCATGCGCGAACAGAGTAACACCGATTTGATCAAACACTCGTCTACAACATAACACCGATCACCCCACACACGTGCACACACACTCACTTGTAGGTACACATAGTGGTGGGCTATTTTTGTTTGTTTTTTTGCCCTTTCGAACTGAAATAGTTTAGAACTCAGATAGACAGATACAAAATACGTGTACGGGATCGTGAAACATACATGCTTGGTAACCATGTATATTTCACGAACCCATACAGGTATGATACGGATAGGCTTAGCTTAGTTTAGCTTAGCTAGTTAGATTCGGGTTTTCGACGACAGCCCAAGCCGAGGCGTGCCGTGCGCCCTTGTGCTAGTCGTCTATATAAAATCGGGTGAGTGCCTTAAGCGCTCCCCTTAGTAGTCCGGTGAAACTGTGAAAGCCTAAGAAGCTGGCAGTGTAGGTCAGTTCGAAAAAAAAAAAAAAAAAAAAAAAAAAGCCCAAGTTGAGGGTACACATATGCTTCTCAATAAATATACATCATATATGGTTACTTTAGTTCGCATGGTTAGTTTAATTCAGTATCTTAGTATATATAGAATCATAATAGTCATTAATATGAAGCATACATAATTTTTTTTTTTTTATAAAATGGCTACTTTTGTTTAAATCCTAACTGCTATTATAAATGCGAATGTCACTTAATTAGCAAAAAAAAATGGTCAAATCAGATCAAGGCGTTTTGGATGTGAGGGATCACGAACACACAGACGTCGTACTTTGTATATAAAGATTTCCTAAACAGAAAGATTGAGTTTTGTAAATAATGTAATAGTGCGGGCATGCCGTGTGTCACGGCGTGGAGTATATTGTTCGAAGACGGGTGAAAAGAAACGTGAGTGAAACTGCAAGGCATAGCTGGTGTCAGATAGATTACAACAGTTTATTCATTATTAGCACTAACTACTACAGTTAGTGATGAAAACGGAGCAGATAATTTGATTTGTGCAATTTTGCTAATTACTCGAATCGCTGACTAATATATTCGAATGAGGGCGTACAATGGCGAATTTCCGTAATAAATTTGAAATGTATTACGCTTATTAACATATCTATAAAAAGATGGTTTCCGATTGAATGAATAATTATGGTACATACATTTTTTAAATTAAAACTCAGTCTTTTCTACTCTAGCTATTACCGCGGCTCCGCTTGCATGAGCAACGAAATTAATATTTGGATGTTTTTTTTTAATAACGCATTTTAAATATGGCACTGTTTATTTTCAACTAGCAGGCCCGGCGGACGTTGTTCGGCCCTGATAATAAAAAAAATACACTTATGTGTATGAAACGGTTAAGGCGGCTTGATTTTTTCCGATTCTTTCAACAATTATTACTATATTTCAAACAATTTACAAAAAAAAACTTGACAAATTATATACCTAAACCGTTCCTCATGCATTGCTCTATATATTGGTGAAGACTGCATTAAAATCCGATCAGTAGTTTTTGAGTTTATCGCGAACATCCAGACAGACAGACAGACGCGGCGGACGACTTTGTTTTATAATATGTAATGATATACATATTTATTAGAGAGGTTCATAGACAACGAGACTAAATCGGATACCTTAAAACACTAATACATATTTAACTAGCAGTTGCCCGTGACTGCGTCTGTTTTGGTATATGTATAAATGATGTACGATACATTATCTTTGAGAAATTTTAACGATTTATACTACGATGGCAAGAATTTATTAGACTTAATTTATTATATATATATGTACGTAGTATAGATGCATAATTTATCTTGATAAAGCATGCAGTTTGTATTGAAAAAGCAAAACTATATCCACAAGAGTGAAATCCTGGCCACCAACTAATTGCAAGGAATTATTAGGGAGGTACTAACTAGAATTTTAGTAAAAGCTTTCAATGTTTATGATAGAAGCCCCTATATGTTTTTTTCTTTATAGATATGTCTTTCTTACTATGTATTATGGAAATAATATATCAGCCTGTATACGTGTTGTGTTGCAAGGACGAAGGGCTACGTTAGTTAATGTCCTCTTTCCCCAAGGGAAGGCATGAGCATAAGAAGAAACCGAGTCAGCGAAATATTTGAAGAATCGTTATAACAAGAATAGGTACTGTCCCGTTTTGTCATGACTATCGAATAAAAGTGCGAGAGAGACGATAGCATTTTAGAGAGATTATTTATGCAAAAGAGGCTAATTCATAATTTCATATTCCTTTGTTTTTTCGTTGAAAACTCGACCGATATGGACGGGGTTGGGTATAGTGAACATAAGTGATAGCGTCACGGTCGCATCGGTGACCCACTGAATCGTATACTCGGCTGTCACTTCTATCGTGTGATCATAAGGAAACACAAACGTTTTTATTTTTGATTTTATTTTAATCAAATTTCTTTGTTGGATATCTAATAACAGACTGTAAATGTAATGCATAAATTACAAATGACTCGAACTTCTGATAATAGTTAACTTATGAAGAAAAACATGAACTATTGGACCAAAGCTGTAATATGCATAGATACTACGGTACAAACATTTTGGTTCTACTAGGCAGCAATATCCATATATCCGGAGATAACATAGAAAAATTCGTTTATATGGACTATACACGCCGCCCATTTTTTTACCAATCAACACACCAGCCAACACTATATCGGTTATTGCAAACATCAAAAATCTACAATTCTGTATTTCCTTCCTATATATTGGCATTTTTACCGCTAAAGCTCTTCCAAATTAACTAATCATAGTATTGGTCTCGTTAACTTTAAGAAGCAAGAGTTTTTCGCATTTACTTTCGGTTATTTTTATTACAAGTCCAACCTTTTTTTTAAAATAGGGAAATCTTCATGGACACGCCCGGACGAGAGACTGGGTAGTGTGAGACTTTTACTCACTAAAACCCGTCGGTGTATCGTCCCCAGTTTTAAGTGTGGTGGTAAGAAGTCGAGCATGGCGAACAATCATGCTGCCCAAGCGGTCTGTTTGCCTAAGAATGCCACCGGGCCTCGTCTTAATAGGGACGTAACTGGGTACACACCAGCTTCCCCCCGTTGTTAGCTGAACCTGTGCAATGGGGAGATGTCCCCTCCGACGTATCCTCCCAGGCTCGGCTATGGAAGTGGAATGAGGCGGGCGAAGCGGCCCCATTTCCCTTCGGCCCTCCGTTGAAGGAGAGGGCCGCTCAAAGTGTCTTCTTCACTGGCCTTCCCCGCTGATCACATATCCAACCTTTGTTTTTTAGGTGGGGAAAAATCCTGCATAGGATACCCTCACGCTGCTGGCGGACAACATGAGGGTTATGTCGGACTCCTACCGATTAAAAATCCCCTCTGCCGCTTAGCGCGTATGTGTGGACCAGGGTGCGGGTTCACGTCTAGCATACGCTACTAATCACATATGCAACCTATCCTAACCTAGCATGTTGCAATTAAGTCACTATAAGAATTACAAGATTTAGCACTCATCATCGTGCATCCAAATCATCGAAATCAAATATAATTTAATAAATATGTTCGGCACTTTTAGGGATCATCCTGGATATGCATATTATCTGGATAATCTGTAGAGTAACTGATATGTACATTTTAACCGTAGTGTTACTATAACAATATTTCTCGAGTGAACAGGTTTTTGCTCGCAATGTTTTTCTCCACTTTCAGGCGGGAATTTTACTAATTGAATTAATAACTGTAAGTGTTCCGAGATATTCATCCGAAACTACGAAGCTTTCAATTGCGAGAATAGAAATACTATTATAATTTTTGTCTTAAATTTTTATCCACAACGAATTTATTAAAGAGATATTAAATTCTTCTTTTAGAATATTGAATATTAGCTACTCATTTTTACACGGTCCGTACCATCGTGGTGTGGATTTAAATAGGCGTATTTATCGGCGTTTCGTTTCCCCGTAGGAAAATTGTCAATAAGCGATAATTGAAGCGGCAAGCAGCAGAGGCGAGCAATTAATCTTGCAAACAGTATTTTATAGAAGACACTTTCTAATGTATATAGTTATCTATATATTTTTTTATTCAATTCTTAACGATCCGTAATTATTTTTTAACATAATATATAAAATAACATAAGTACAAATAAATATTAAAATATTTATCATGAAAAAATCGAAGTAAAGTATTTTAGCGACATGTTGTATTTTGCCGGTACCGTGAACAATGGCTAATATGACGGATATAATATGTAGGAACATCCATATTATAACCTATTTCATGTCATATTTACTTAAAGTACTATTATATTTCGAAGAAACAAAAACCTACAAAAGTACGTCTAACCCTAAGTGTAATTAATTTCCAAACGTTACTAAGAAAACCTACGAGTATACCTCTTAAGAAGTTAGAAAACTCAACGGACTTATTAAAAAAGCGTAACTTTACCGAGGCATACCAACAGCGGCGTCACGTGTAGCTAAACGAGCAGTAAGAAACTTGATAGAATAGAGCCGCGCGCCGTACGGTATAGGACTCGCCTAACTTGTACACGCCAACTACAATAATGAACTTTTTCCTCAACTAAGTTATAATTAACTACGTCTAAAGTTAGTTACATGTTTATGCGTCGACGTTTTACAGTTTCTAACTTTAAATCATCATATTTTTGTCTGATAAGCATGAAAGAAAGTTAACATTTTTCGAGTACCTATATGTTTTTGTGGATGCTATATTGCTTATGTCTTGAATGATTTTAATGTCTAACTGATGTTAATTATGGGTGTGGCGAAGGTAATATAATATATTACATTAATCAATTATGAATAATAATAAATACATTTTGAATTCTAGCTTTTGCCCGGGACTTCGCTCCCGTTATTTTCCAAACGAAACGTCTCGCGCGCCACTTCTTTTAAAATGGTTTTAACGCTTGCAAAGATTCAAAAAAGCTTATGGCTTAAGACTTATATAGGAAAATGTGAGTTTGATTTTTTGTTACGCTTTCACGACTTAACTACTGAACAGATATTTCTGAAATCTCATATACACAGAAAAGGATATAGTGCAGTGCACCTTTCACCCGTAAGAAAAGTGATGTTCCTAAGGCATCAGGTCAAATCTACGTTAACGCGAGTGAAACCGTGGTCAAAACCTAGTATATTATGAAGAAATAGTATTGAAAGGAGAGAAATATTAAATGCCATAGGGGCGGGCCTATGGGGCCTATAAATTGATCAAATAAGTTTCACATACTTAATTTCAAATGCAATAATATGAAAATATATTTTATATATATTTTAGATACAGAAAAAAAAAACATTAAATGAGTGAAAGAAAAAAATATACTTTGCTTACAAAATATAATTGCAAACAATTTTACTTCTCCTCTCTTCCGTATATACATACACCATACCGCTAGCCCCACTTCATCCATCATTGTACTTACTTATAAAAATGGTAGTTTCTTAAAACTTCAATAATTCTATTGAAGACATCGTAGTATATTTTTTTAGATAATACAAATTTGTAATTGTAATTGTTTTTTAAAATTGTTTTGTGATTGCTTACAATTGTAATTGTTCGAAACCTAACCGGTAGTTCTTGCGTGAGGCGTCTACAACGTCAAATTGTATCATTTTATACATATAATTTTTTTTAATACACAAAAGCTACGTGCGAAGTTATAATTACAAGCCTTGAATAGATACGTTATTACAAATAGCAGGTTGACGTTTCTTCCTCTATTTATAACAATACTGAGAACATTGGAAAAACTCGTATGTTCCCGAGGGAAATATTATAAATGTATGCGATAACTTACTGTTAAAGTTTATGGGAAACATTATAAAGACGTCGCAACGATAAGTGTAAGCGAAGGAAAACATCTTGTTTTACTGATTATTGTTTATCTTTAAATTAGAGATTAGAATTAAATAGAGAGTTGGTTTTAATTTTAGTTTATTTATTCTTTATCCACTATATGTTGCGCGCCCGTTTGAATGAAAAAGAAAAAATATCATATGGTTTATTCCATGACATAGTTGAATTTTGTACCAAATCTCAATATAATCCATTCAGTCATTTGAGCGTTATTGAATAACGCACATTCATATAAACGTATTCAGTCATTTGAGCGTTATTGAATGACACAGATTCATATAAACGTATTCAGTCATTTGAGCGTTATTGAATGACGCACATTCATATAAACGTATTCAGTCATTTGAGCGTTATTGAATGATACACATTCATATAAACGTATTCAGTAATTTAAGCGTTATTGAATGACACACATTCATATAAACGTATTCAGTCATTTGAGCGTTATTGAACGACACACATTCTTATAAACGTATTCAGTCATTTGAGCGTTATTGAATGACACATATTCATATAAACGTATTCAGTAATTTGAGCGTTATTGAAAGACACACATTCATATAAACTCACACACACATATTTATTAAGAAAATGTGATGAAATCTTCCTTTTATAGTATGACCATTTAATGAAGTAAAATGGCAGTTGATCGTCAATTTTGTCAATATTTTTGAACATCTCTGTACTGTCTTCAGTGTCACTTTTTATATAGGGATTTTGTAACCAAAATTTTCACTTTCCCGTAAGATTTTTCAAAGATTTTCTCTAAAACATACCTTTTTCTGACAATTACAAACACAAAAAAAAACAGTTAGTTAAATACCTAGGTGCAAACGTTCCGATATGATGCGCTTACATACATTCAACAATTGTTTTAAATTTATATAGATAGGTTAAATAGTATAGGAGAAGATGTACAAACAGTTTTTGATATATTCTAGCTTCTGTTAACTCTTATTTCGTTTTACAATAGCTTCTAAACATTTAAAAGAGCCAGTTCCATGTGTGAAGTATTTGCATGACTTGGGTTAATAATATAATATAACTACAGATGGCGTGAAACTTTTTGAGCGCTCTGAATATATCTACATAGAATACAAACTTAGATATAAATATGTATTATCTTATATGTATGACATTGAGACAATTCTTAAAGATAAGTTTATGCCAATTTTAGATTTTGACATTAGAATATTTTAACTTTGTTTGGTACCTATCAAACTTTTGAAGATATTACGCGCGAAACTAAACTTGGGCTATATCCAGAGCGGTCAAAAAGATTGAAGAGGGCTATTATGTTTTCTGTAAGAAAATTTATTATGCCTTACCTTATTTATACCTTAACCGATTTCATTTAGGTAAGTGATTCTATCTAGAAATTTCATCCAAATCAGATCCCAACGATTTATTAACATTCCAAAAGCATTTCAGTAGAATATCTCCACTTTATATCTAAAACGTCGGATATAGGTCAGACCTATCAGCACCCGGTTAAGACTTGGTGAATCGAAACCGACGTTACACCGGAAGGCGAGGGTTTAAAGCAATTACCGCTTCCATTACAGCTCGAAGCTTCGCGGCACTAACTGCTCGAACTAACATAATATTGTTGATAACTAGTTCCCAGTCGACGTTGAAGATTTTGTGCATGTTAATGGACCTTAAAACACTGTCGGATTTACATTGGATATGATTTCTTCAATTCCGAATTCGTTAAACGCAATATATTTTGGGTTTTCTATAGATGTTGACAATGGCGGATTGAATATTATTAGTCTAAACTGTCCTTTTTCTATGCTGCCACATATTTCCCCAACATTGATTCAGATTCATTATATTGTTGAGACTGTAGTAGCGGTACTTTTTTATTTTACGTTGACGAATATGCATTTAATTTTAAACCTATTTTAAAGAGAATTTCTCATGTCGTCAAAATATTCAGTATTTTTTTCCATTTCCCCACTATATTACTAAACATTTAGTATCATGTTCTATATAATTAAAATATACACGGATGCGAATATTTGAGGACATTATAGCTAGATGGTTGCCACGTATATCCTCTCAGTCTGGCTCAGAATCCTCTGAAATTCAAATATCATGAAAAATGTTTGTAACCCTACAGGAGGCAGTTTTTTGCCCCTACAAATAGAAATATAAACCTACGTGTGTTATTCAAAGCCGGCTATGCAAAACTACATGAATCTCCCTGTATTATTTTTCCCATCCCGTCAATACCCCTAAATATTTCATTTCCGTGTAAGATCATTAACTCGGAATGTAAGGAGAAATTCTATGATCTGGCAGCAATGTTTTGTACTAAAACTCGAAACGGTTGTATCAATTATGAAACAATTAAGTCTTGTAGTTTGAATGTGGAAACTTCGACTTGAGCTAACTATCAAAATATTGTTCAAGACTTTGTACAACTGTTTGTACAAATAGAGTTAAAAGCTGAGCTTTTACTGCAAGATAATAATCCAAATATTTGTATTTTAAAACAAAGCAATAGAGTAATACGATTAGGATGTAAATATTCCCTGAATAGGACGAAGGGACCGAAAGAAATTAAGAACTTAAACGTTGATAGATATATAGTAACGTATTTTGCCCGCCTACAGACGAATGAGATCACTTTTGAAGTGTCCAGTAAAGTGAAGATTTCTCCAGCATGTTCCAATAATGTTGCTAATTGAAATTTAACAAGTAACTGCATGCGAGTTCTAAGAAAATTGTCGGTACATACATATACATAGACGTAATGCTACTAAATTTGTATGAAAATGCATAGGAAATAACTCAATAAGTACCAAGTATGTCATTAATCATTCTATCGACGGTACGTACTGCTCGCTTCGGATTGGGAGACGCTACGTACGGAGCTGGCGTTTCTGCAAATGCTTTGCGAAGCCGTTTACTTGTTTTATACCTACTCGATTTTATTTGTTCTTCTTTGTATGTTTCAAGATTATTAAAGCTCTCGACTACTTAAAAAAAAATCATATTTTTGCAAACATTCTCTCTCTTACTATTAATTATAAGGTTAAGAATAAAGTTTTTATAAATCTTATTCCTGTGGTGTACCATCAAAATCTGTTCAGTAGATTTTACTACCCTTACTAATTATTACAAATGCGAAAGTGTGTATCTTTGTCTGTTACACTTTCACGCATTAACTGCTCGACCGATTATTATGAAATTTAATTTAAAGGATAAAACATATATGGATTAATGCAATTGAAGTCACGAGCAAAAACTAGTCTACAATATTAAGGGGATTAAGTAATCTTATGAATAATTGAGAGGGTTCTCGCTTCTATTCTATTTTAACCACATTATTTTTATTGTTCTTTTAAAAAAAACACTATAACTAGTAAATAAATTTAAAGTGTAAATAATTTTGTAAGCACATTGTTATTGATTTTTTCTATGTGAAGCAAGAAATAATAGGCTTTTTTTATTTTTATTTATTTTTCGTTATTATTTATTTATTTTATGAATGTTTGAAACGAAATGTTTGAAATCACAAATGTATTGTAATAAATATAGCTATAATAAATTGCCCTGTGCCATTCCTTTTTTTTCTTTATTAACGTGGGGAAATCCCTCATGGACACCCATCCTCCCGGGGGGGAGAGAATGGGTTATGTCCGACTCGCACGGACTAAAACCCCACGGTGTACCGGCCGCCGCTTTAAGTTGGGGCGGTATGGGACCGTGCTAGGCTAACACCATGCAGTCTCCAGCGGTCAGCCCGGCGGAAGATGGCCGCCGGGCTCCGTCCTTATAGAGAGGTACACTGGGTACACGACCAGCTACCTCCCCTTGTCCGCCGAACCTGTGCAATGAGGAGATGGGCCCCCTGGCCCATCCCCTCAGGTCCGGCTACGGAGGTGGAAGGAGACGGGCAAGCGCATGCTGTGCCATCACAGCATGATATGCTAACTTTTAATCTTATTCAGCTGTACATTACAAACAACTAAAAAGCGAACTTAAAGTAAATCTTGAAGACACGGATTCTATTTGCTTTTGTAACAACTTCAATAATATCAAACGAGCTTCATTTTATTTGTACATTGGGTATATTTACGATCTTTAAATTGATTCATATGTATATTATATTATGTATTCTTTAATTACGTCTACACACTAATTTGTCCCCTATATCTCTCAGTAGTACTTATACCAATCGGAAGACCGGGAAGCCGTGGCGCCTCTAAGTTCAGCCATAAAACAGACTAGATGACTGCAATAGTTGCTCTATATAAAATCGGGTGAGTGCCTTAACCGCTCCCCTTAGTAGTCCGGTGAAACTGTAGTAGCCTTGCCAGGCTAACAGTGTAGGTCAGTTCGAAAAAAAAAAGCAATAGTTGCCACACCTGAACTCGGATGCTCTAGTTGCAAGTACCACATTTCCACCATAAAAGTTTGCCATAACTCTGAACTGCATGCCACGTATTCACATGACGTCGCTCGCTCTCTTGCCTCTCTCCGACTGAAATTTCTCGCGTCGTGCAAATAGTGAGAAATGTTGGCGATGCTTCTGCAATTCAGATAGAATAACAGAGGTCATATCACTTTTGAAGACTTATAGAAATTAAAAATGTAATTCGTATATATTCTGTTTACATTGGCCAGTTCAGTATAACTGCTTACTCTCCTTAAAACAAGTCCGGGTATATACAGTTATCCGGATAAAGCAAAACCTTGTATTTTATATCCAAAGAAGATTCCAATTTAAAACTTCAGAGTTCCTACCATAAAAGTAAATTATGCTTTATTATTTCAAAACTTCTTTAGATTCCTTTCTCATTTTATATTTTTTTAAATTAACTCCGAGACTTTGAAAGTAATGTTAATACAGAAATAAATAAGATATGTCTGGCACACATCACCTGTAATGATAACAGATCGTTTTTAAAATGATTTTTGGTCTCATGATAAAAGATTTGACGGTCCCGAATGCTATGGACGTAAATTAAATGAATTCTAATAGGTAGTCCAAATATTCTATGGATTTCTTGTTAGCGTTGCTAGACGGCACTTAAGACTTTTGTATGTTAGTCAAATGAAACTATAAAGGTCCTTCAGGCCAATAACGTTTAAAAAAAAGACTTTTACATGTAGTGACCGATAAAACAATGATAGCTGGCAGAACTGTGCACGACGCAATTGATGAAGACTTATCTTGAATTCTATCTACATCTTGTTCAACGGGTGAAGTACTAAAGGTGAACAATAAAACACTTTATTACAAACTAGCTGCCCGCTTCGGCTTCGCACGGATATAAAATATATGGCCTATGTCATTCACTGAAAAAATGGTTAAAATCGATCCAGTAGTTTTGATGTATTCATTACTGCCCGTGGCCCGCACGCGTTAAATGTGGAGTAACCTCAAAAATAACACTATTTCTCCACTATTTAATTTATGTTATTATACATATAAACCTTCCTCTTCAATCACTCCATCTATTAAAAAAAACCTCATCAAAATCCGTTGCGTAGTTTTAAAGATTTAAGAATACATAGGGATATAGGGACAGAGAAAGCTACTTTGTTTTATACTATGTAGTGACATAACATGGTTAAAGCCCTGAAAGAATTGAATGGATTAGTTTCATTTCAAACATTCGTGCGTTCGTGTGGGACGTGTAATTTAAACTCACTCGTTTTATCATTTTAATTACAAAGGCTTGCCATTAACTGTAACGAGAGTTGTCTAAACAGACAACGTTTAAAATAATGACGTATTTAATATGAGTGGGAAAGGGAGGGAGCACTGCCTTCGCATATGTAGTTGTTTGTGTTCTTTGGTATTGTCACGGTCCGAAATATATGGTTAGATTAATATCTCCCATTCGGGTGAAAAGTTAGCTTTTCATTCATATTTACTGGGCAAATATCCCATTTTTGTTACAATATTAATATGTTATATATATACGAGATTATATACATGTGGTAGAAACAATTATTATCTGAAATGCCTTTTATATATTAATAGAATTCTCGTCAAAATCGTTTCATCTATATAAGGTTTATAGGACGAACGATATTGTAACAACATTTATAGTAATGGATTTCAATCTATATATTTAATATATACATAAATTATCATCATTGATCCAAAACACCGGTGGAATAGACAAGGACGTGAGGAATAGGATAAATGCAGGGTGGATGAATTGTCGAAAGGTGTCTGGGGTGGTTTGTGACCCACGAATGCCGTTGAAACACAAGGGGAAGGTGTATAAAACTATAATAAGACCAGCCGTGTTATATGGATCCGAGTGCTGGGCTACTAGGATGTATGTATGGTGTAACAAGAGTGGATAAAATTAAGAATGAATATATCACAGGAAGTTGAGTCTCGTTCGAGCAGCGGTCGAGTGCACACGTGCCCCGTATGTTTTCCTTTACAAATAATTTGTTCAGAAAATATATTGTTATTATAATTAACAACACATACGAAGTCGCGGGTATCAGCTAGTCTCCAATATAAAAATACTGAAGATAAAATACTGGCGAGTGTATGAATTTTACACAGGAAATTATCTTGAAATAAAAAGTGAGTTGTAAGAATAAGGTAACATTTGCAAATACACACTAATGGAACACAATTGAAATAATCTCCAGCAACGATAATTGCGTTTAGGCTTTCCCATCTTTTTTCACTCCTTTAGGTACAAGGTTTAGAGTAATTTTCCCAATAACAGCATACCCAACATACAACATTTGTTCTGACTTACTTCGATGCAGTTTAAAATCCTACAGTATATTCAATTCATAATTATAATATCCCGACGATTTTTTGACATATCATATACTAGTTTTTGATTACGGCTTCCCTTGCATTTATGTAGATTTAATCTATCTCTTGAGAACAGTATATTTTCTATATATGATAAGTACCCCGTTTTCTTTTCTGTACCCTTGATAACGTGTGTGCAAGATTTTATAATGACCGGTTAAGTAGTTACGCCGTACGTCCGTCGCCCTGAGCAGTGTCTATCTGCACAGGCCTGCGTGGTTGAGGAGCATTGTGCCGCGCGAATCCCACAGTTCGTCGGGGGGGTGTTTAACACCCGCCCCCTCCTGAGGGGTCTACCATCTTGACCTCTCAGACCGCAGACGGGGCCCCTGAAGAGGGGCCGACACCTGCCGGGGATGCAGAAGTAGTGCCATTGGCAGTTCTTGCTCCCCGGCCAAATAGGTGTGAGAAGGCACCATGGGGTTTTAGTCCGTGGGAATCGGACATAACCCACCTCTTGCCGCCCGAGGGGGGTGGGTATCCGTTACGGATTTTCCCCATGTAAAAAAAAAAGTAGTTACGCCGTATAGTGTAACAAACAGACAAACTGCATTGGCGTTTGTAATATTAGTTAGCATGACCAGTCCGATCTGGCTGATTTGATCTGATAAGCAGTATGTATAAGAGGAAAGCTTTTTAAAATTAGCAGCGCAATATTTTATTTGCTCGCAATGTTTGAGATTGGGTTTTGGCAATTTATGAACTAAATTTATCATTCCTCTGTTTCAGGTAAAATTCCCAAACGATGTGACATCGCACGGAACAAATCCTGCCTCCGAACAGATGTTATAGAAAGACTTACGAACGAAATACGACCGTTAATTCTATTTTGAGTGTCATTTATTATGTCCGGATAAACTGGCATTTTGCCCACTGTGCCTCATATAGGCCTCATACACAATAAAGGTAGAAATATAAAAGATTGGGACAGGAAAATAAACGATTTTCGTAATAAGAAACATAGATTACTCGGAACGGTTGCGTAATTCAAAGTCTATCTACTTTGTAAATATAATACACTTTTGTACTAATATAAATTATTAGGGTACTACTATGCTTTGGGAACAGTACTGTTTTTTTTTTTGGAGGAATGGGTACCCTTTGTCCTTTGCTATACCTACTCTTAACAACGTGTATGCAAAATTTCAAATAGATCATCATCAGTCTGTAAAAGACCTACCAGCAGGGACATAGGCCTCTTCCCGAAAGGTGGTATGGGCATAATCACCACGCCAGACCACGTTGTGTTGACAATTTCAAACTAAGTACCCAGTTCTATATTTTTCTATATACAGTGGTACTATAAGATTATTTCTCAGGTTCAGGTTTCCCAATGATCTTATTTTCCTTCACCGTCAGCCGATAATGTTACCAATTTAAATTATATAACGTATATAAAATATTCGAAGAATTCGTTGCTCGATCCTGCGGACATGGGATTTATATTCTACTGGTGAAACCACTAGACCAGCATTTCACATTTGCTTTTATAAGTTAAGATGACCACAATCTAGCTAGACTACAAATGTTACAAGAGGTAATAATTGTATCGCAATAAACGTTAAAAGATAACTGACTCCTTAAATGCAGCTGTGCTAATACAATAATAAATATTCATTTATAGATTTTCATTTTTAAAGCCAAGATAACCTTAACAATGGCTTTAATATCATATAGTATTCCTACATGCAAATCTATACATATAAATGAAATTATAGCGTCTGTTACTTCCCTGGGTTAGTCTCCAAAACAGCTAAACCAATTTTAATGAAACTTTTATTAAAAGATTTTTCAAATTATTATATATACTACTTATCATTACATTTTTTAAATCGACGGAGCGATAATTATAAGATATTACAGAGGTAACTGAGAATCCATAGTGTTAAGTTGTATAACAAAGTCCCTAAGCATATTACCGATTTGCCAGACTCTAAATTTAAGTGCCACGTTAAGCGGGTTTTGGTGTCAAAGGGCTATTACAGAGTGGATCAATATGTGAACGGTGGTGATGTCTGGAATTGACTCCTCTCTGTGCATCCACTAAAACGATTATAACATATAACGTGTTTTAAATATATAATTCTGTGTTAAAAAGATAAACCCGATCGAGTTTCTTGCCGGTTCTTCTCGATGACTGGGCTGTTTTCCGAACCGGTGGTAGTTTTGACGTTCATAAACGTTTTCTTAGGGCCTAAATTGAATAAAGTATTTTTTATTTTGATTTTCATTTGATAAAAAGTCGATATGTGTTGGTGAGAAAATTATAATTAAAACATTTGAACAAAACAAATCCTATAATACAATAAGGCTATTTTCAGAAAAAAGAAGTCGCGGATACCATCTGAAACATAATAGAACCCGAAGATTTACTGTAAAGAAAGTTACATCGCAATATTAAGTCCCATAAGATATAACATATTATGTAAATGTTTTCCCTTTATTATTCCGACCGAGATAAATAAATATAACAATGAAGCGAATGTGGCAATTTACTCTTTCCTACACATCTGCGCTTTTAATGTCACGGCTGAGTAGCTTAGAGAATACGAGGAGAGTATTTACATTTTTCCTCCCGGTTCCATGATTTTCATTTATTTGCTGCGCGTCTAACACCTTTGTTCTTAATATTAGCACTTTATGTTAGTCATTTTTTTACATTACGAGCACATATATGATGGAAGAGATATTTGATTTTAAACTCATCCAATAAAGGAGGGCTGTCTGGTGTCTACTAGTTGCTAAAGCACACTTAATAGGTAGAGAATTAAATACCATTGAAACTCATGGGGAAGGTGTATAAAACTATAATAAGACCAGCCGTGTTATATGGATCCGAGTGTTGGGCTACGAAAGGGACGGATGAGAAAAGATTACATGTGGCAGAAATGCGATTGTTAAGGAGGATGTGTGGTGTAACAAGAATGGATAAGATTAAGAATGAGTACATCAGAGGAAGTTTGAAAATAGCACCAGTGACAGAGAAGTTGAGGAGTAATAGGTTAGCATGGTACAGGCATATTATGAGAAGAGATGAAAGTCATGTAACAAGGAAAGTTTTAAGTTTGAAAGTGGACGGATATAGGAGTACAGGAAGAACGAAAAAGGTGTGGATGGATTGTGTGAAAAATGATATGTGTATAAAAAGTGTGAATACTGAGATGACATCTGACAGGGGAGAGTGGAAAAGGAAAGCATGTTGTGCCGACCCTACTTACGTGGGATAAGGGTAAGATGATGATGATGAATTAAAAAGGTACTTATTGACAACTTTTTGACTTTAACGTGGTAGCTAAAAACTTGTATGTTATAAAAATCTTTACCCCCATACTAAGGTTTCCTTACGAGGTTTTCCTTCACTGAATGCTCTGGACAATCCAAGAAAATCCATTGATGCGGTGCCCGAACAAGCTGCTACTGAGTTGTCATTGCATCAATAGATAGTTACGTTTCTGTTCTTATAATACGAGTAACAAGACAATATACAATTTAGTAATAATGCTACTGCACTAACCGTAGTGGTCTATCAATTGACCGGTGGAATATCAATCCGATACCCGCAGGTTCGAACCCCGGCATGTACCAGCAAAATTTCCGGAGTTGGCGTACATTTATTGAAGTTATACTTCTTTTGGTGCGTTAGGGAAAAATGATGAGAGTAAATTTGTACGATGCGCGCGCACACCGTCACGAAAAACTGACACCCTGAAGTTAGTTATAGTCAACATTTTATTCAAAAAAAGTATGTATGTATTAAATACCTTTTTTACTATTGTTAGTGCCGTTTTTTTCTACAAAAGTAGAATAAGGCGAAAGATGAAATTTTTGAAAAGATTTTTATCTTGTTACGCTAAAGAAGTATAACTTCTAACGCGTGTACATAAGTATACACTACTTTTTTAATTTAAATTGGTAGCACTATGGGACGACGGTGGAAAGAAACATTGTGAGGAGACCTGAATTTGAGAAATGTTCTTGTAGTACCACCGTATGTGGGAAAAATATAAAGGTGTGGATTTCTCAGAGCTTAAAATCGCTAATATGTCGTGGGCTGGCGTGGTGATTATGCCCATACTTTCCTTTGCCTGGCCATTATGCCTCTGTAGTGGGTATATTCCTGACTACGTGTATACATAATTTCATGATGATAGGGTCGGTAGATAAGGCGTGAAAGCGTAACAAACAAACAAAGAAAAAGCAACAACTATGCTCATCTTACTTATAACTAATTTCTCAATCAGTGTCAAATTTGACCAGTATTTAAGAATGTTTCCAGATATTAGGCATGTATTTTTTGTTCCTTTACGCGCAGGTAATCATCATATGAGGTACAGAACACTATACGAACGTTATTAATGTTTCACGTAAAACGAAAAGTCATTAGACTTCTCGTTAACATTTGATTTACAACAATGTGACACTTCAGATTTATTATAACGCTACTAACATTGTGCAAAATTTTGCTTTCCTTTGCCAAAAAAATTAATGATTCCATTAATAATTATTATTCTTCTAAAATGTTAATTTCAAGCATATAAATTAGTTAAATAAACTTACATTGTTCATGCCTTTAAAATATTTGTATTTAAAAAGCAGTAATTTCAATTTTCAAATGTTCACACTTTAAAGTATGAGGTATAAGATCGATCACTTTACGATTGGAAGCATTCATAGTGGATTTAAATTGTATTGAAGTAGTTGTTATTATTTACTGGTAGTTTATAATTCAGTTCGTAATAAATTCGCTTGATAGATATTCCCATACCTTTAGTATTATGACAAACCGTAGCAAATATTTATCTCCGATAAAAAAATCGATGAACAAGTATTCAACTTACTGAACCTAACTCGTTCTTATTTACTACTATGATACGGAAAAAGTGTTTCACAGACGGTAAAATGGAAAACTAGAACTAAATCTGTTGATTCTTAAAATATATGTGCCAATCCCAGTCGATTTCTACAAAAATATTTTTCTGATCTCTTCGCCTTTATATTTAAGAATTAGGGTATACATAGCCTCGTACACAACTATGTGAATTTAACTAAAAATATGACTTGTACTCTCTTAACCAAATAAAATATATGAATGTATATTTATGTTGGCAACGTTTATATGGCTTATTATTGTAAAATACAATAAAATTACATTTTAATATGATGACAAAAACTACGAAGGTATGCTTATTGTTCAATTATTAAAAAAAAAGTAGTGTGTACTTACGTACACGCGTTAGAAGTTTTGTGTAACAAGATAAAAATCTTTTCGAAAATTTTATCTTTCGACTTATTCTACGTTTGTAGAAAAAACGACACTAACAATAGAAAAAAGGTATTTAATATACACATACTTTTTTTTAGTTACAAAAATACTAGTTGATTGAATATTAAAATTAAAATTTGACTCAAAATACAACAAACATCTTATTTCCTTAAGTATAAATAATTTTTAATTGCATACAATAAATTAATCTCTCAGTGTACGTATAAGAAATATAATAACTATAATTATTTACAGTACATGAGAGGATTGTCTATTAACTAATAACTTGCCCTTTCGATGTTTATAGTTTACAGATATGTGTCTTCTTCTTCTTCTTCTTGTTTTGGCACCGCAGAAGCATTTGCCAGTCAGATATGTGTCGAATATGACAAGATAACTTTAGAATACAAACTTACATCGTTACCATGGCAACGGTTAACATACTAATGGTTACTATAGCAACGGGTGTCGGTTTTTCGTGACGGTGTGCGCGCGCATCGTAATAATTTACTCTCATCATTTTACCTTAACGCGCCAAAAGAAGTATAACTTCAAAAAAAACTATATGTTACTTTACGGTTGACATCTCCAATACGATGATATTAAGGACCATATGCGTCAAGTAAAAATTCAGTTTTTATCAAATATCGAACCCGCAAATTATTACTTAAATTTGTATTTTACTTTTATAATTATACTAAGTGAATACAAACACATACACTGAGACAAATATTTAACATAAAAAGAATTATGAAATAAGAGGAAAAAATCAACAAAACTGTATAAAAATTTTGGCTTATATTTTCTCACATTCGGACCATTGTGCGAAACGTATGTGGGAAATGACAGTCTACGTCATATATTCACGCTGTGTGAGAACAAAGGGGATGTAATAACTATCTTAGAGCTTTCGCTGTGAAATATGATATGGTCGCAAGATTTTTAAAGTAAATTTAGTATGAGACGGTGTTAGATTATTTAAATATACTGTTATATTAATTAAAAAACGTACATCGAATAAAAAATACAAGGGTATGGATTCGATTCCTGGTATGGTAAAAAATAATAGTAATATTTAAAAAGGCCTTCATTTTTGTAATATTTTTTATGTTGTGTTGGGCAAACTTTTTTAATGGCGTGCCACAAAGTTTCAGAAATTCTAGTGGAGGGCCAGAATTATAGAAAAAATGCATTTTGTATTAAAGCTTTTAGTATTATATTTATTTATAAATACAAATTTAATATTATAAATAAAATACTATTTTCTTTTCAATTATAAGCGTCAGATTTTATTTTTCGCGCCAAAATGCCGGATTAAATACTTTCGCGGACCGGAGTTAGCCCGCGGGCCGTACTTTGCCCATCACTGCACTAAACGGTTACTACGGCTTCAGGGAAATCATATTTAAAAATATACTTTTTAGTAAAATTTCATAGTATCGTTAAAATTTGTGACCTTTAAATATGTATTATACGTTTTCGCATACAACATTATATATTCTTCTCACATGTAAGGCTTAGAATATACACGATTTGTAACAAGTATATTTTTTAATTCATAATTTATCATGGATGCGGTAATATTTACGTTTTTCGAATTATTACATTCAAAAAATAATTGGCGTAGACTTCGAGCCGGGATGGTCCTCGCACAAGACTAATTATTAATTGTTCCTGAATGATAAAAGTTTATGTACATGTGTAAACAAAATAGTTACCCTAGTACAAATTATGTTTAGTTTGGAATGGAATAGACGCGGTTGGAACGTAAACACAAGCTCACATTGCAACCGTAGTATCTATGAATGAATGGACGAGATAACGTCGCACGTGCAGCATAAAAAATTTCTTTGTCTCTTACACACATGACCACGCTAAGGAACGTGACAAAGACAGATATAGTTTTTTGTTTGCAGTTCGCAAAAGTTACAGCGTACCGTTTACATTTGTTTAAACCGACGCGTCATCCTATCAATCGACACGTGTATTGTCATTACGCTTTTAATTAGAATGATGATTTACCCCACACACTGCATCCAAAATATGTATTGTTGTCAGTAATGTGAACGTTATAGCTTTAATTAAACGACCTGTAAGAACTAATTATATCCTTACAAAATAATAACAAGGGTCACCTAATTATTCAGACTTATTATAAATGGAATTATGTTTTTAAAACCTATAATCTTTTAATATTCCTGTAGTTTAATATCATTTAGAGTCATTCAAAATCAAAATCAAAAATACTTTATTCAATTTAGGCCCTAAGAAGGCGCTTATGAACGTCAAAACTACCACCGGTTCGGAATACATCCCAGTCATCGAGAAGAACCGGCAAGAAACTCGATCGGGTTTATCTTTTTAACATATACTCATATAATTAAAATTCATTTTACATTACAATCGATTTTAGTGGATGCACAGAGAGGGGTCAATTCCAGACATCACCATCGTTCACATATTGATCCACTCTATAATAACCCTTTGACACCAAAACCCGCTTAACATGGCACTTAAACTTATAGTCTGGCAAATCAGTAATATGCTTTGGGACTTTGTTATAAAATCTAACACTATTACCTAAAAAACTGTTACTGGTTTTACTGAGTCTAAAACATGGAACGACCAGTTTGTCACAGTTTCTAGTTTTTAAATCATGCCTGTGTTTTACGAACTCCAGCTTATCAAAGTTTTTGCGAACATACATTAAGTTATCCAGAATGTATTGGGAAGGCAGAGTTAACTTTACATTACATTACATTACATTACTGTAGATGGTCATAGTTATATTTGAAAGTAGTCACCAATAACAACCTACATTTGCTACCAATAAAAAAATGAATCTAAGAAATGTCTAAAATATAATTAACAGATCTTGCAATTTCGAGATGACACTTTGCAGGTGGTAGAGCTACGCTGAAACTATTACTGGTTTCAGCATGAATGGTTCGGCTCGCCCGGGGTAGTACCACCCTCTCACAGAAAACCGACGTGAAGTAACAGTGCTTGCACTGTTGCGTTTCGTTCGGACAGGGAGAGCGCCGGAGGCCCACATATATTAAAAGGCCGGCAACGCACTTGCGACTCCCCTGGTGGTGCTAGTGTCTATGGACGGCGGTGATCACTTACCATCAGGTGACCCGCCTGTTCGTTTGCCCCCTATAATATATAAAAAAAGTCTATAGTTCCAAACCACAGTAATAATTATGTCTCAGTTAAATTCAGTGAAAAAGCTTTGCTTATTTTTTCATAAAAGAACTGGTGATGAAAGCTTGATTGTAAAAGTCTTTTAACATAAATAATAACGGAAAAGCTATCAACGTACCATAAAATTCGTTTGAAAGCTTTCTTTATATTCTGTATGAGATTTTTATAACCCACATTATCATATTTTATGACATAATACAAATGTATATTATGGATATTAATACGCTCTAATGGGTAACACAGGAAGCGAAATAAATTATACGAAATTACTATAAAATGTGGTAAAAGTCAATTAAATATTTTTATGTTTTTTGTACACAGAAAGATAACTCTTTTTAGATTGATTTACGGCTAAGTTTAAAATGACTCATACGTATATCACACTGTTTCTTTTTTCTTATATTATTTAGTAACATGCAAGCATGCAGTCCGCCTGAAAGCAAAATCACTGCAGCCAATAGCTGTATAACTGTCCTAAAAGACTACAGTCCTAAAGTCAGCCATAAGGCTACTATAGCAGGTTGAGGATGATATTAAAGACTAAGCTGAAATATCTCGAACCAGAATACACCTTCACGAGCACTACTGCTCACTACTGACGGCTTAGTGGTTACCGTGTACGTACAGCACTTCGGTCGACGTCAGTTCGAATCCTTCCTATTATGTCGACATATATATATATATATATATATATATATTAAAATACATTAAAGTTATTATCACCAATAGACAAGGTATTAAATTGCAAATTTAACGTTTCAATTGTAATTTCAAATAATATTTGTCGAATCCATATCCGCTAACTTGGTTTCATGCATCCATAACTTTCTCACACGGCTCAATATGGGGCGCATTTTGAGTGGCTTAAAATCTCGCATCTGTTCGTGTAATACGAAAGTCATTGAACGTGTTAGTCGACCTAATGCTTGAACATGAATTAACTCTATACTTAAATCAATTATATTAAAGCCCCTACTACATGGTGTTGCCAAGTAAATTTGCTTATTTTATATGTTTACTAGTGGCCCGCTCCGGCTTCGTACGAATATAAAATATATAGCCTATGTCATTCACTGAAAAAATGATTAAAATCGATCCAGTAGTTTTGATTTATTCATTACTGCCCGTGGCCCGCACGCGTTCAATTTGGAGTTACCCCAAAAGTAACAGTATTTATCCACTATTTAATTTATGTTATTATACATATAAACCTTCCTCTTCAATCACTCTATCTATTAAAAAAACCGCATCAAAATCCATTGCGTAGTTTTAAAGATTTAAGCATACATAGGGATACAGGGACAGAGAAAGCGACTTTGTTTTAATTATGACGTTGTGCGCGCATCACGCGCGTTTCACGTTTTAGACACTTATCTAAAAAAATATCACGATAGCTTTATTTCATTTAGACTTTTAATATACTACGATTTTTTAAGAACTATGTATTCAAAGAAGTGTATTTTCTTGCCGTAGAACAGTGAGGAGAATTATTTTTTCCTTTGTACATAAACTATACTGTTAAGATAATAAACAACGCAGACGAAGTCGCGGGGATCAGCTGCTTGTGCATGTCAATAAAAATGATGTTTGGTAAAATGATAATTTCACAGGTAGATAGAAGACGTTTTTAAGAAGACGTTTTAGAAGAGCTTAATGACACAAAATTAGCTAAAGCATTGTGTAGGTAAAGAAGTAATAAGAACTAAAAAACATAATCTACAATTAATTGAGATAAGACATATATTCCTCCATGAAATAATACACAATCACTTCCACGAGAAACAAAGCAACGGACATAAGCTAGTTTTAAATAAGAAACGTATAATCCGACACAATTCATATGGTTTATTTTTATTCAAATATCCTAACTCGTAAAACACAATTAGAAGTCGAAAGTTAATCCGAATCCCGAGTAAGCACGTAAAAAAAAATTAAGCTCATATTTCACGAAAAGTCCAAAGTAGTTGTTGACAAATGGCCGAAGAGTTTTTTGCACAAAGTCTCCAGTCTTATTATCTGTTGAGAAAAATATAAACAGAACAAACTCTCTTTATGAAAGTCGCGTTGGAAGTATCCTTTTCTTTCTGGGCATAAATAAAGTAGTTTGCGAAATTTTGTTAAGTTTTCATTATGTTGTTTACGTTTAATCAAAACTTGAAGCGAAAAGGGAAAGATATTATGCTCGGGTATTTTCTAAGACTCGCCTTTCAAACTACTTTTTTTTTTTTGTTAACTTGGCTTCGAAGATACATTTGCCAGTGTCAGCGATCAATTTACATTCATGTGATAGCAACGTTCTTAATTGATTAATAACTATTGTCTATTGTTCATTGCAGTCACTTTACGTTATAGTAAAGTCGAGACCTTATGAACTTTAAAGAGATTCTGATTCTTATGCGATTAGAGGTAAAAAACATACGGATCACCACATGATAAATGATACGAGGGGCGCGACACGAGGGGAGTCACAGATGGGCTGTCGGCTCTCAAGAAGGGAGTACGCTGGTTTTTTTAACGTTTGTAGGCTGGGAATTCATTCTAAAGTTCTGATACACGCCAAATCTGCAGACTAGACGACTTCCAGCTATCAAGATGATAGGAATGAAATTTCAATTTGTGGTGAGTCGTTCAGTAATGGAAGTTAGTAGCAGGTATCACTCTAAAAAGATGTTCAGAACATTCTCCGTGGTAGATTTTCTACCAAGTAACGCAATGCCCGTACGAAGCTCCTCAGGGTCGAGCCATAAAGAAAGCTCCTAATCGCTGATGATTCGCACCGCTCAGCGGTGGCCGTCGGTCAAAAGCAAGTAGAGGCATTGAGGCGCTCCAGCCGAGAGATGAGTCTTATGTAGCTGAAGCATAAGCATGAAATTTGCATCTATTTATGTTGCTATTTAACTTTTAGTTAAACCCGATCGAGTTTCTTACCGGTTCTTCTCGATGACTGGGTTGTTTTCCGAACCGGTGGTAACTTTGACGTTCATAAGTGCCTTCTTAGGGCCTAGTCATCCAGTGTGAAATACCATCCTACTCTTTTGAGGACACCTAACAAGCAAGCTAGAGTAACGTTTCCAAATTTTTAATTAATCTCACTTTTGAACAATAACTTAATTATTATAAAGTTAAATTATACAATGATCTCACGCATCCCTTGTATCATATAGTTAATATTGGCTTTTTACGTTAGATAGTTTTCGATATATCAAATAAACTCTTACTCTTAGGCTACGCTTTGGCTATAAAGCCCTTTAACTGTATACATTAACCGAAGATAAAACGTAAATAAAAAATATAAGATGATAAACTACATCCATTTGTTAGCGGTAAGAATCGCTACAGTCTGCACCGCTTATCATTATGAACATGAAATTTTGGCATAAAACGACCATTATTCCTACGTTACGTAGCCCATATATTCACACGGAGCTCTTCTCCATTCATTACACGAGTACTAACTACAGTGGTTAAATTCTCTGTCGGAATACATTTAAATACAATTTTATTACATTTGCCATATTTTGAGGAGCATTACAATAGTAGTAAGAAACTAAATTAGTGAATTTTCACATATTAAAATACAAATTAGAATGCACTCTCTTTATTGATCTTCTCTATATGTAATAACAATATAGTTGTTTTCAGGGGTAATCACACCAAAACAACTAAACGTATGGGTATAGAACTATGACTATTCGATATGGCATTTTCCGTAGATGCTTCTAGGCTAATTTGTGTGGACTTGATTGACCCTTTCCCATTTTTTAATACTAAACTAAACATCTACTACTTTTTTATGCGTTATATGTTAGCGTTAGATCACAATCTCATCTGATGTTAAATGATGATGTGGTCTAAGATGGTAGTCACGCTAAACCTAGAGAGAGACTGGCTCTCAAGTGCAGCTGCCGGAACACACCAACAGATGCTTGGCGATACTACTTAAAAATACGCAATAATTTAAAAGAAAATGTATATTAATATAATATTTTAATGAGGTTCCCAAACAACGTTACAGAGTTAACAAGATAAACGAATAATTAAAATCTATGTATACTTATATACAAAGAAATTATAATACAAAAATACGTATACAAAGAGATTGAAAAAGGCTATACAAACACGAGCGATATCAAAAATCTAGGTGAAAGCCCATACCGAAACGTACTCGCCTTTGCTTATCAATGAGAGTACTGCCGACAAGCCGCAAAACTCTCACCTCATTATGGGGTTCGTAGAAAAGGACATCTTTTTGAAACGTAAAGCCACCACAGCGTTGAGAATCGACGAATATCTTCAACTCTGATCCGTTCTCATAGTTCTTGTGCAGTGCTAGTCCGACCGTGGTCATACCAGTTCGAATGCTTTCGTTTATAATTGTTGAGACTCTTAAATCCGTTCTAAATCTTTTAAATACACAAATCTGGAAACCGAATCTGTTAATTGTTGATGACAACGTAAACATTGGCCTCTCATATCTACCGCTAATTGAGTAGTCAGGCGATAGGGGGTAAGATAATGGTTTTATACCAACTTCTGCACCGAAATAAAAATCAGGGTGTACCTTATACATCCACTGCGTCACCAACCTCAAAGTATTCGGTTCTACGTCTTTTAGGGTGCAGCATACGGAGCCGATAGACTTTCCGTTATCTCTCTCGAACACCATTTCTGTCTCCGATGATAACAAATCCTTTATCCGTGACGTAAGTCGCATTTCGTACATATCATTAATAATTTCTTTATACGTCGCTGTAGCACTTCCAGAAGTATCGATCACCAATCCATCATCGGAACTCTTCGGTTCCATTTCCTTGTGCAGCATCTCTGTAAAGCACTTGTACGTCTCTTTTGTCTTCCCATAGTTGTATTGCTGGACCAATTTAACTCTATCCATTATCCCCCTTAAGATAATAAGTTTTGCCCCTGTGAAACATTTTGGAAACACATTCTTTGCTTCAGCATGTATGTCGCTTAGTCTCGTCAGCTTCTCCTTTACCGGTTCGATGACTATTAATTCCTTTTTCTTTGGCAGTAGTCTCTGCAAGCTGGATACAAAAGTGCTCACTTCCTCTTTTATCTTCTCCTCGTTTATGTCCATTGTAGTTTGATTGTGTTTGTTGTCTAATAACAGGTCGCACGTCAGTGACCTCTGTGATTGTATTTTTAACTGAAGTCGTGTTGACTGCGTCCGGCCAGTGCCAGACTGCAATGAGTTTGTATATTTTTAGTGTGCATGGAGATCGTGTAGGCATATTTTCAACTTCCGTTAGTTACATTCTATTAATAAGAAATATTTAAAAACAGTTAATAATATATTGATATGCATTTATAATACTTTCTCATAAATCAATCTCTCGAAATTAAATTAATTCATGAATGTAAGGTATTTTCTATATAAATGTGCGTGTTTTTCATTTTATACTGGAGCTGGAGTTCCAGAAGTGAACTAAATTTGATTTATTACCAACAAACGCACGCCGCCTTGTTCTATATTAGTTCTCAGGGGAATAAAGGGCCTTTTAGTAAATTGCAATAAACAGATGGAATTGATAAGGGTTGACGATGACACGTTTCGGGTAAATTATCCCTCCGTCCAGAATATTGCATAATTACTTATCGTATTGTGTAAATTTAGATACACACCGTGTTATTAATAATGGCTGGTTTTGACATTTCTAATGGTTTTTATTCAGTAGTTGAATAACTCATCAGGATTATTTTGGTAAATCTATCTTGGGCATTAAATATATGGCATTAGCTGATCCCCGCGACTTCATCTGTCTCGTTTACTATCTTAACAATATATTTTATGTATAGTGGAAAAATATAAGTATCAAACAGCTTGTCTTGCCCTACTATTTCTCGGTAAGCAAATATGCAACGATGAACTTTAGTGGCAAATTTTTGCAGTCTTTTTTGAGTGATGCATGCACAACGGCGGACCTATATTATTTTATTTATCTGTTGTACAATACAGCTTGATATATGCTTGTCAATTTCCAAATACGACGATCTAAAAGAAAGCCATTGGGACAGTCAATCATCACAAATAACGGATGACGCATGTAACATACCTCGATACAAGTTAGAAGAGCTTGTGCAACAGTGATCACAATGGCGTAATTCTGTAAAACTACAGTAGAAGCTATCAAGAACCATAGACTAAAAGACCTAGATGCAAAATGCCTTTTCATAAAGAACCATTCTAAGCCTAAAGTCCTTCGGTCAGTTACATTCTGCGTTTTTTATCCGTACATTGAAAACAAAATATGACTTTGAACTCTACATTCGCTCTCATTCCTGAAACTAACAAAGTTTTCCTATGACGTATACGCCAAGGAGGACATGGTAATCATCATGTGCACGCTGGAAGTGCTCACGTTGTCTACAGATGCCCATCATCCCACTTACTTTTTAGATATACAGTCCGTGCCAAACTTTTTAATCGCTCGGAATATAACAGTGCAGAATACAAATCTAAGTATAAATACGTATTATATTACGTGTATAGCATCTATAACAAGTTAAGAATAAGTAAATGCCAATTTTTTAAAATTCTTATAATAATATTGTAACTTCATTTTGTATTAAACTCTTGACTATATCATGCGCAAGCTTGTAGTCCGGTGAAACTGTGTAGGCCTTGCCAGGTCAACAGTGTAGACAGTTCGAAATAATAAAAAAAAAATGCGCAAGTCCCAAACTTACGGTAATATTCAGAGCGGACAAAAATATTAACCAGGAGTATACACCTACTAATCTAGAAACAAACTACGCCTAAGCCTGCAAATAAATCAGTTATTTATTACACTTGACAATTTGGAAAAATCCATTTCTACACTTATCTTTATATTTTTGATAACATTTGAACATTAAATTTCTAAGCAAAATTGTAAATTCACCGTTTACCGTGTAGTAAGGATTGACGGTGTCTAACATTACCTGATGGAATGTCATAGAAATCATAACCAGAGGACGCTGTTTGTTAAGAATTTTGATATTAGTATGGACGGTGTGGATGGTTATTACAGCATTATACCAGAACCGACTTCAGATTCTTCCAAAACGCCATGTACTTTGTTTAATTTTCGAAGTTAATCACTTTGTTTATTTTAGATTTCTAGTTGAAAATAGATTACATTAGAATAGCCCCGAAATAATATAAGGAGAAAAAAAAACAATAAATTTAGTTACCATAATTGTCAACTTTTATAGTGCCCCTAAATTAGTGCTTAGCGTTTTCACATTCACCCTTAAATTAGCCAAGCTGAAAACAACATATCGGTGTAATCACCAATTTTTTATTATGTATCAGGCACAAAAGCCTTCAAGAGATGTCGTCGTGTTGTTCAATGGCCAGCTTGGATCTATGGCGATACAAATCAACACAAAAATGAATCGTCTTGATACTTTTGAACGAGACAATAACGATTTCCAGTTAAAGATATTTTCAAATGAAATCAGTTCAATAGCAGACAGACAGAGGATGTGAAATGTTTACGGTAGTGAAGCGTTAGAATCTTATACAGCATCCGGGTTCGAAGCCCGGTCGGTCTTTGTTTATTTTCATACAGTTTTACTGTTACCGGTGAACGGTACATGTGTTTTGTTGCGTCTAACATACAATATATGTAAGAAAGGAAATCAATTATGTTAAATAATATTTGCTGCTATATTATTTCTTATTCTTTACCGTTTTTTTTATACTGTGATCGTGACAAAAACAAGCGAGTTGACCGCCTGGTGGTAAGCGGTAACCGTAGCCTCTGGACGCTTTCAACACCAGAGGTATTACACGTGCGTTGTTGACGAAAACCTTTTTATTTTCCTCTTGGAGAACACTATACTGTAGCCCCTAGAAGTTTTAGCATTTGGCCACAGTCTATCGTTACTAACTCTTAAAGCCCTTGTCAGAACCCACTTACAGATGGTGGCAACGTCTGCATATCAATAATGAATTATTCTGCTGTATTACTTTTTATACAATTTAAGCCCTGAAAAGGCGCTTATGAACAGAAAGCCGACGTGAAGTAACAGTACTTGCACTGTTGCGTTTCGTTCGGTCAGTGAGAGCGCCGGAGGCCCACATATTTAAAAGGTCGGCAACGCACTTGCGACTCCCCTGGTGTTGCTAGTGTCTATGGGCGGCGGTGATCACTTACCATCAGGGGACCAACCTGTTCATTAGCCCCCCCAAAAAAAAAAAAAAAACAACCACCAGGTCGGGAACAAGCCAGTAATCAATAAGCACCGACAAGAAACTCGATCTGGTTTATGTGTCTATCGTACATACTATTACAAAAATACATTGTAGTAACAATAGTTTTAACGAATGCACAGAGAAGGGTGTTATTTCCAAACATCACCATCGTTCACATATTGATTCACCCCATAAGTAATACCCTTTTGAGACCAAAACCCGCTTGGCATGGTGTTTGTACTTACAATCGGACAGATTGATAATATGCCTTGAGATTTTATTGTTAAAGCTAACATAATTAGGTTAAGACATAGGATGACAAATTTGTTCTAGTATTTAAATCATCCAGTTATTTTACTAAACGAACAGGGGGGTCACACCTGATGGTAAGTGATCACCGCCGTCCATAGACACTAGCAACACCGGGAGAGTCGCATGTGCGTTGCCGGCCTTTTAAATATGTGGGCCTCCGGCACTCACTGGCCTAACGAAACGCAACAGTGCAAGCACTGTTACTTCACGTCGGTTTTCTGTGAGAGGGTGGTACTACCCCGGGCGAGCCGACCCATTCATGCTGAAACCAGTAATAGCTTCAGCGTAGCTTCGACTGATAACTCCAGAGATTAACCTATTCAAAGAAATAAAAACAAACGATGTCTTAAACTTCATCTTATTGGTATAAATAATGATAAAAAGGCAAAAATATTAAACTAAAAAAGTGTATCTGTACTGACCGTGCCTTTTTGCGCCATACAAAAATTTTGCGGATCCGTATTTCAAAGCCCTCCCATAAGAAGTTACACTTGAAAAAAACATCTACACAAATAGGGATAAAAGTCTCCATTGAAACTGTACACACCATAAGCAACAAACGGTGTTTAGTTAGCGACTCCCCGATACGAGCCGCGCTCTACGATGTCGGAGCGTTAAGAATTGACGGCCCATTAGGTTAATGTCGAAAGTGATTCTATATAAGTTCAAAATTTACCAAAGGCAGGAAAGTTCTTATATACGACAGTAATATTTAACAATACGGTTTTATTATCATAATATAAACATTATATTTTTTAAATATTATAATTACACCTTGTTAATCTTAATCTCCAAAAGGTCATCGTCTATTATTTTAAAAATTTTGCTCAATATTGCATTCCAATAAGCGCGTTTGTCATATACTTGATACAGCGCCATCTGTTGTGCGTAAATACAAAAGTTACAGTCCAATAAGTTTGTTTGTCATATATTTGATATAGCGCCATCTGTTGTGCGTAAATACAATGCTACAATAAATGTGTTACAATGCTCTATAACTAAATAGATTTACGTCTAGGGATCGCCCTCGAACAGTAACAATTTAAATGCTATACTAACATTGTCAGCTTATTACAGTCTTAGGGTTTCCTTTACATTGATAGCAATTAAATTTTCATAGACGTAAGTCGTGTGGTCGTGGTGGACGAGTGGTTCGACCGGTGGAATATCAATCCGATTTCCACAGGTTCGAATCCCGGCGTGTAGCAACGAATTTAACGGAATTCACGTACATTTTGTAATTAAAATTGATAACACTATCGGCTGACAATGAAGGCAAACATCGTGAGGAAAACTGAACCTGAGAAATTTTCTTATGTGTAAGATATTCAGTTTTATTTTTTTTACATTTTTTTAACTAGATGCATAGTATCTCAAGAATATTGTGTGAAAATCAAATCGATTAGAGTAAAATTGACGAAGTTATTAGTATTAAAAGAATGTCCGAACGGAGCAGAGTCGTGGTGCGTTTGGCAAAAAGCTGCAGCTACTAATGCATTGGATTCTTTCATATATACGTGCAGTGCTCTTCCCGAGGATGTTTTGGATGCCATCAAGCTATAATAGAATAAACTGCAATAATCTATGAAAATATTTAATTTAAAAACGCTACTTAGAATGAAACATTCAACGTTAGTACTTAACACATTTTTACTGTTAGGAAATCTACGAAAACCGTTACTTAAATCATGGTGGAAACCTTTCCACTACATTATTGTCTTCGTATTCTGTAATATAAAAATGTGCAAAAGGCTGTCTAAAAGGGTGCCGGTACTCGGTAAACCCTTTTATGGTTTTAACCGATAATCGATTGCTCGGGCTTGCTTGAGGTTGGAATGATGCCAACAACTACTACAAAATTGCCTAGAAAGTACATTTAGTAGGGGCAATTAAGTGTCCTTTGTCATAGTTCAACTAAAAGCGGTAATAGGTCTGTGATAAGGTTGCTGGATTATTTCTTCAATTTGCCGCATTTCGTTTTTAGTTCGGTTTAAGCCGAGATGTCAGTGGAGACTGTAATGAAACCGGAGGTCGCCTGTTTTTGGACGGCATACTGCTTACCACGAAGTTCAGAGTAGTCATTCTGTTATGCTTCAATAACAAAAAAGGTTTGCAAAATTGTATTCACGAGATCTCTACCAATATCACTAGAGTAAATTAAAAAAAATGTGCAGTTAAGGGAACCTGTGTGTTCCCAAACGTAAAGGCAAAAGTGTTATACAACTGCTATTAGATGTTTACATGAAGGGAGAGACTTCTGTTGGCTTGCTGTATTTCGTTCTTGTAATGGTGATGTCGTCGTCTGCGCTGCCTTGCACCTCCACTATTGGCGTTCAATCATTTTGCGACCTCATTGATTGAATCATTCACGTCGTATTCGAAGGCCTGGATTGGTAAATGCGCACCACGACTTTAATGAAGCGGCGCTGATAAGAAATTATAAGTTATATTTATATATATAAAGCGCATGGTGCAGGTCTTCTCGAATTCCGATATTTAATCACACATGCACGCACGCACCTACGCTCGCTTGCATGCACACACACATACCCACGTATACTTACACACGAGAGAAAGAAAGACAACAAGAGGAATAAAATTTGTACGGAGAGTTGATTACGCCTTTTCCTTACGTGACGATTTTTACCAGTCAACTCCTTTTTTACTCACTAAAACCCCACGGTGTACCGTCCGTCGCTTCGATGGGACGGCACGGCATAGCAAACTACCTTACCCGACACCACAGTTAACTCCTATCGCAAGTGGCATGAAGGAACTTTGTACCAAAATCACACTTTCTATGTTCTTCTTTCAATACACTGTACATAATACATATATTGTATAAAACTGAATAATAATAATAAGCGAAATTAATTTATTACTGAAACGACGGAACATTTGTTGTGAACTTTGTAACAGCTATTTACTCGATTTCAACCGTCTAAAATCGGTTTTAAAAGCCATCGTATTTTATCATTATTGCTATTCCAACAGTGTTTCACTTTTAACTGTGATTTATACTCGTAAATATTTCCTTGAGAATATTATTACGCCGATCTAAATACAGAGGCTTTCGAGAAAATAGAAATTCTAAGAATAATATGCATAACATTCTTTAAAATCCAGAATTTTATTGTAACAAAAAAAGTTTAATGAAATAAAGGTAGTTGTTACCAAAATCATTATCATTCTCTTCTTGAAAATACTTTTGTTTTTTTTTCAACAGAACTAGATGTTTTTGAAGTGACAACATTTGTTATGGGAGAGCTTCGAAATTCTGACCCGCAACCATTTTGTGTGACAAGTGGTGGCGGGTAAACACTGTGTCGTGTAGAGTGTTGAAAACGCCGATTCTGGTCCGATCACCGTAGTTAATCATGCGCGATCAGTACTTGAATGGATGACCGCCTAGGAATACCGTCTGACGTTGACTTTTTATTATACTTTTTATAAAGAAGTCTTCACTTCTTTCGTGTGGTCATAAGCACCCACATTTCTTTTACTAAATTATATTTGCTCTTTAAATTTGTCACTGCTGTTTAGCCTCTACGAAAAAACATAGTGATATGAATCCTATATAAAGTCTTGAACATTCCTTTGTCTCCCTTTAAAAATATAGTGAAAAGCGGTTCAGACACTTTAATTTTCACTTCAAACTTATATATTATATATGAGATGTTGTCTTAATCACTACATAGTATAAAACAAAGTCGCTTTCTCTGTCCCTATATCCCTATGTATGCTTAAATCTTTAAAACTACGCAACGGATTTTGGTGTGGATTTTTTAATAGATGGAGTGATTGAAGAAGAAGGTTTATATGTATAATAACATAAATTAAATAATGGAGAAATACTGTTATTTTTGAGGTTACTCCAAATTGAACGCGTGCGGGCCACGGGCAGTAATGAATAAATCAAAACTACTGGATCGATTTTAATCATTTTTTCAGTGAATGACATAGGCTATACATTTTATACCCGTGCGAAGCCGGAGCGGGCCGCTAGTACTTCATAAAACACGAAGAAAAATTCGTAAAACTGATGAAATTCTAGATTTATTATATGATATCGCAAGGTAAACATAACCTTATAGGTACTTGTGAGCCCTTTAGCTTCTCCCCTTCAAAATACGCGCTCAAACGACACAAGTTCATAGGGGGTTCTAGCTGATAACGCACGTTTCGCTCTACGCCGCAGTTAGTTACCACCACAAAATGTACTAGGTTTGAGTTTAGTTTAATAAAATGCAATATTTGAATTGATTCTAGCTAAACGATAGCGTATTTAGAACCATACAACGAACTTTAGCATTTAGTGATAGATTTGGGGCTTTTCAAAGTACAAAATCAAAATCAAAAATACTTTATTCCATTTAGGCCATGAAAAGGCACTTATGAACGTCAAAACTATCACCGGTTCGGAAAACAACCCATTCTTAGAGAAAAACCAGTAAGAAATCATATGAAGTTTATCTTTTTAACATACATATGTTTTAAATATATATATATTTTTATATTATAGGGTGCAAACGAAGAGGTGGGTCACCTGATGGTAGGTGATCACCGCTGTCCATAGACACTAGCAACACCAGGGGAGCCGCAAGGGCGTTGCCGGCCTTTTAATATATGTGGGCCTCCGGCGCTCTCACTGACCGAACGAAACGCAACAGTGCAAGCACTGTTACTTCACGTCGGCTTTCTATGAGAGGGTGGTACTACCCCGGGGGAGCCGACCCATTCATTTTGAAACCAATAATAGTTTCAGCGTAGCTATACTACCTACAATATAATCTATTGCAATTATAATCTTTTTAGTGGATGCACAGAGAGAGAAGTAGCAATTCAAGACATCACCATCGTTCACATATTAATCCACCCCATAATAGCCTTTTAACACCCAAAACCCGCTTGACATGGCGCTTTAATTTACATTCCGGCAAAATCGGTCATATACTTTGTGACGTAGTACAACCTAAAAAACTGTTACTGCTTTTACTGAGTCTGAAACATGAAATGGCCAGTTGGTCACAGTTTCTAGTATTAAAATATCTTATGTAGCCCTTTATTAATATAAAAACGCAGGCAATGACACAGGAGGCTGCTAGTTTATTATAAGCAACAGCCAACATTCACCAGGAGGCAATGAAAAATATTTTCATAACGGATAAACGACTCCTTGGAAAAGCTCTCACACTTGGCAGAATAAGCGGATTTGAATGTTAAATTATAAAAACACCGTCTAAAAGGAAGGGTCTTAATTGGAAATTGATTTTTCGACGAGCCAGATAAAAATAAATAAATTCGGCTACGAATGATAAATACGTACCTTTTTATATACATTTGTACGTGTTTCTGAAATGGTGAAACAAGAAGTAAATCGATTTGCTCCGAAAAGAGAGGACTTTGTTTGACACAATAACTTTGTATATAATATGACATCGTTTTAATTTTTATTGTTATCATGAATTATTAAAAAAGCGTATTGATAACCAAGGTAATACATACCTACATCTGCAGGCAAAACTCTGGTTAAAGTCTAAGCAACCGTTTCAGAGATCATTACAGAACAATGACAAATACATTAATTATATTTAAGTGTAAACTGTATACATATATATACTTTCAAAGCGTTGTACTATCTTTAATACTGAATGTTAATAGATCATACAGTACTAGATGAACGATAATCACCTTTAATACAACAGTCCTGCGACTGTAGGCCAATAATTGAAAGCTATGTTTTTTCAAATGTAAATTATTTGCATACGATTTAAATATTTATTCGGAAATAAAAATGCCTATAGAATAAATTATAGTTAAAAAAACGAAAAAATAACATTTTTAAATTAAAATTAATTTTTCGCTTTTTAGTTTTTTTACGCTTTATAGGTTAGCGATTGACCACAATCTCATCTGATGTTAAATGATGATGTGGTTTAAGATGGTAGTCACGCTAAACCTAGAGGGAGACTGGCTCTCAAGTGCAACTGCCGGAACACACCAACAGGTGTTTAACAACAGATTTTCAACTTGAGGGTGGTAGCTAGCCAGACCGACTTAGAAAAAACCCTACCACCATGCTACACACTACCAACTGAGCCATCATCGCTTCAAAATAACTGCCTTTCAAAACAATTTTAGTTCCTTTATCGAAATTAAAATAGAAGGAAATTGGCTGTGTCTGGATGTTTTTTTTAAATGCATTCGATATATTTGTGTGCTGAAAGTCTGAATATGGCGACATAATTGACCAATTGTAGTACTTTTAGAAGGCACCTAGGTCTTATAATATTTAATTTGTAAAAAAAAATAAAAAACATAGACACAAGCTTGTAATAGATAAAGTTTGCGTGACATAAAAATATTTACTTTAGTTCCATTTTCCAGGGATAAAATAAGGAATAAGTTTTGTATGGAATAAACGCCGCCAGCATTTCGTTTTAATAAAACAGAAAAGGAAGAAAAATACAAACTTATGCGCGTTGGACAGTAACAACATAAAGTACGATTCACACCACTATACACAGTATGTGTTATTGATTGGTGCTTTCGTTTTAAATTTATAATTAACTAGCCGACCCAGCGAACTGCGTACCGCCTAACAGTCGATTCTTCAATTTTTTTTTAATACTAATTCTGCTATTCGCGACACTATATAATGTTAAATGTTACCACCGTATAAATATTGACAAATAGTGACAAATATTGACATTAATATTTATACGATACTATCGTCACTCAATTGTTTTGCCTTCCCGGAACCTCTCCACTAACACTTAAACTTTATGGAGTATTATTACGAATCGCTTGTATGGGAGTATAGAAAAGTGTTGTTTTTAGAATTTTTCAGGCAATATTTTAAATTTTTCTCTCCTTAGGAATCATCCTCGTACTTCAAGGAATATTCTAAAAAAGGGATTAGCGAAATCGGTTCAGCTGCTGTCAAGATTTGCGTTTAGCAATACATTCAGCGATTCATTTTTATATTATAGAAGATAATAAACATTTTCGTCTCATAATAAAACATGAAATCTAATAAAGTTCTTAGCCATAAGCTCTCCCTATACGTAATCTGATTTAACGTAGTCCTTGTATAAGCACGCTGTGTAATTTAATACACTGCAATATTGTTTTTAAAGTTACGTATAGTTAAATCTAATTTTCTCTTTCTTACTCCTAATATTTGTTAGTTATGCGTTTTGCAAAGTGTCTAATAAAGTTGTTTTGATAGAGTAATAAATACGTTTGGAGGTTATTTCGACCTCTTGCAGCGATCTCATTAATATGTACAGACTCTACCGCGTTGAATGAAGTTTATTTTTAACATTTCTATATGTTTATATAACTTTTGTTCACGAATTATATTATTGTGTGCAGTTCATACGTGGTAGAAGTGAAACCTTTTTTTTTTATTCTTCATAGGTTATCCGTTTGACCACAATCTTATCTGATGTTAAATGATGATGTGGTCTAAAATGGTGGTCACACTAAATCTAGAGGGAGACTGGCTCTGAAGTACAGCTGCCGGAATACACCAAAAGGTGCTTAACGACAGATTTTCAACTCGAGGGTGGTAGCTAACCAGACGAGTTTAGAAAAAGCCCTACCACCACGCTATGGTTTTATCACGATGTTGCCCTTCACCGAAAGCTCCGACTCAGTGGCTAGGATTCGAACCTACGTCCTTCAACGCTATGTCTGAACACACTACCAACTGAGCCAAAAAACCTTCAAAAAAACTAAAAAATACTTATGTAAACGATACACATACAACAATACCCTTTTTATACAACCAACCGCCTTTTCGCAAGATTTTGTAATACGTAAGCACATTCACCCTGTCGTACGAATAAACGTACACACATACACACGTACAACCCTCGGATCAGAGCAAGTATTATGTAGTATAATATACAATGAGAAGATCGCGAATATAAAAAGCACTGTATAATGTATTCCATCTCATTCTCTCGCACGTATATCCATTACATATATACGTTTGACTCTTTCTCGAGTGATCGAGGTTCAAATCTAAATAGGACTTAATAAATTTTCGCTTCAAAAATTGAGGAAGAAATCAAATAATACAAAGGCCATATAGAATAAGATCTATAAATTAAATTGAAATGGAAATGAAATACGAATTTAAATTTTGCGCGACGTTGCCGCTCTTACGTCACTACTCGAGCTTTCTCCAACAACAATAATACAGGACATTTTATTATTATATTTCTATTTGAGTTAATTAATCGCTTTTCATTTTACCCGACTACTGAAAAGGAAGGTAGAATTTTTCGAGCGCATATATGCGGCAGTTTCGTTAGCATTCTGTAGTCTAAACGATTACAATGATTCTAATGTAAGAAGTGTCCTTAGTTTTGCCATAATTGTGGAAGTGCCTTTAAAAGAAATAAGTATAAAGTTTATGAATGAGAAAAAGAGAAGGAATAAGAATAGAATTTTAACTCAGCAATACCGAGTTGAATTTTATGGCTCATAAAAATAGTTTCAGTATTATTGCAATCTAGTATTTGAATTTTTACAAGTAAATGTGCTTTACAGTTACGAGCTCCTCGCATTGATATAAAGATTGGTTAACATCAATGATAAGTCCCTGCCTTTATTGTTACTCCCCGAACGCAAGTACGCTTACTGTAATAGCACTCATGTATGACGCTGTCATTGCATATCATTGATTGAAACGATGATAGCTCAGTTGGTAGTGTGTTCGGACACAGCGCCGATGGACGTAGGTTTGAATCCAAACAACTGAATCGGAGCTTTCGTTGAAGGAAAACATCGTGATGAAACCATAGCATTTTTCTAAGTCCGTCTGGCTAGCTAATAACCTCAAGTTGAAAATCTGTCGCTAAGCACCTGTTAATGTGTTCCAGCAGCTGTACTTGACAGCCAATCTTTCTCTAGGTTTAGCGTGACTTACCATCTTAGACCACATCATCATTTAACATCAGATGAGATTGCGGTCAAACGCTTACCTATAAAGTATAAAAAACAGAAACATTGTTGGTGACAGTACAGAACCTTGAGGAACTCCTCTATTTATTCTTATAAACTGCGAATCACATTCTTCGCTAACGACACGAGTCGTGCATTCATATAAGAAGTTAATTGTCCTGTATTAATAATTAACTGTACTTGTTTACAGATTAGCTAATTATCGAGGGAAGATGTGGTCCGGGAAGAAAGCATCCGAGGGCACGACCGCCGGCACTCCTACATCGGAGGAAGAGATTAAAGTCGTTTTAGTGGGTGACACCCAGTCCGGCAAGACCTCCCTTGTTCAAAGATTTGTTTCCGACACTTTCATAGAGGTAAGTTCAAATATTATTAAAGTAATAAACATAAAAGAACACTAAATCTTCCCTTGTGTAATAATATAAAATGGTAACTGAACAACTTAATGTCAATCAGCCAGTTCTGTCACTATTTTTCAAGTTCTTCCTACTCTCTTCTATCTCAGTCACACGCTGACCTATTTATATGGAATGTTTCGACTTTACCTTGTTATGCCAATTATAAACAGGACAAAAATTAATCTCATTATAGAGTTTGAAAATTATAACAAAACATGAAGAGATATTATGTCCCTTCGAAACGTTCACAGGATATAAAGCAGACGTGAGCAAAAAAGAATCAAAGGGACTCTGTTTATTCGAGTCCCTAAAACAACATTACGTTTACGTAAAACGTAATCCCTGTACAAACAGAGAGCACACCGAGATGAGGAAAGCTCGTTCATTATGTTACATCGCAGACGGCTTATTATATAGACCAAGGACCTTATTGAATAGGGTATAGTAAAACCCGGGGAAGTTGAAGAATTGCGACTTTTATATTAACCTGTATTAAGTACGTCACTCATTAATTCATACGGATTACAGTATAGAAGATTGAAAAGTCCACAACATTAAAGAATCTTGCCACCAATATTGGTACGGCACAATAGTAGAGAGTCTGTATGCGCTTGGCTTTTTACTTCCATAGATCATAGATGCTGATCATAGAGTCACTACCGTAACCATAGAGATAAACTAGTTACAGTGTCTAAATCAAAATCAAAAATACTTTATTCAGTTTAGGCCCTGAGAAGGCGCTTATGAACGTCAAAGTTACCACCGGTTCGGAAACCAACCCAGTCACCGAGAAGAACCGGCAAGAAACTCGATCTGGTTTATCTTTTCATTGACATATTATAACTCACATTTTTAAAACATAGTTATAAATAATTACATTCGGTTTTGGTGGATGCACAGAGAGGGCGTCATTTCCAGACATCACCGGTGTTCACATATTGATCCACCCTGTAATAGCCTTTGGATATTAAAACCTGCTTGACATGGTGCTTGTTGAAATTAGTATCCGGCAGATCGGTAACGTGCTTTGGAATTTTATTATAAAACCTAACACTATTACCTAAAAAACTGTTACCGGTCCTAGTGAGCCTAAAACATGGAATGACCAATTTGTTCTTATTTCTTGTATTTACATTATGTCGGTCCTTTACGAAATCTAGCTTAAATCTAAAAAAAAAATCTAGCTTCTCTTTAAGTTTGTCTTAGTAAGAAGTAAGATATCCTGCTAGTGTTAATCACCAGTTGGTGGCTTTTGTTCGCATACCGAGCTTAATATGAATTATATTATTATACATAACTTAGTATGAAAACTATAAAGGCGAAAAAGGACACGAAAAGGAAAAAAATTGTCAGTGAACATCCCGAATCCTATTAGAAGGAAAAAATCCTCATGGCTACAACCGACCTGGAACCAGAAGCTGTGGAGGTGCAATACACGGATACATCGTACACAAACGCGTCGTGTCAATCCTGGTCACCAGTTATCGAAGAGTTGAATATATTCACGTTTGGTATCCATACGGAGTTGAAGTTATAGTAGACTACAAAATAATCCCAAGGACAGTTGATACCAGGCAGGCGGCCGATCGTAAACATGTAGTGCTGCATACTTAGATAGGATAAGTATCTCTGTGTAAGATTCAATTAATGAATAAGTTATCATGAATATATTATAATATTAGCTTTTTCTTGTGGCTTCCTTCGCGTTAGTAAAGATTTCAATTATTCCTCGGTCACAGTACCTTTTTTCTGGGTAAAAGGTACGCTATCTATTTTCTTTATCCCTAAGAAGGTGTATGAAAAACTTCACAATGATTGGTTAAAGCGTGAAAACTTTCCAAAACCCGTAAACATTCGCATTCTCGATTATAATTTTCGTAAGGAAGCAATTTGCGTAAAAATAAGTTTATTTATATTTTTATCTAAAAGAAAACATACTGGCATAATGTTTCGAAAGAAAGTATTTGGCAACTAACCTCATTGTGCATTATATCGGCGCGCGAATCTTCTATTTAAAGCTAAAAAATCACTCTCAATGTTTTTTTTTATATATAATAGGGGGTAAACGAACAGGTGGGTCGCCTGATGATAAGTGATCACAGCCGTCCATAGACACTAGCAACACCAGGGGAGTCGCAAGTGCGTTGCCGGCCTTTTAAATATGTGGGCCTCCGGCGCTCTCACTGACCGAACGAAACGCAACAGTGCAAGCACTGTTACTTCATGTCGGTTTTCTGTGAGAGAGTGGTACTACCCCGGGCGAGCCGACCCATTCATGTTGAAACAATCTAATAACACGGCAAAAAAATAAAAAAATTGAATTGAAATTTTATTGGTCACAATGAGATTAAAACGCACGTGAAAAGGACTAGAAATTAGCACTTGAACAGATATAGAAAAGAAGAAGAATAAAGATGCGCGAAATTAAGCAATAAAATCATGTGATATATATATTTTTTTCGAACTAACTACACCGTTAACTTGGAACTCCTACAGTTTCACCGGACTACTAAGGGGAGCGCTTAAGGCACTCACCCGATATTATATAGGCAATCAGCACAAGGGCGCACGGCGCACCTCGGCTTGGACTGTGAGTTGGATTGAATATTAAAAAAACCTGATGTTAATGACTATATTATTTTCTGGGTGCACCGTTTAGTGTAATCGTTATTGATTATTACTACTCATCTAGTGTAATTTGTATCTTTAGATTGGATTACATCGTTCGCAACAATAAAGAATAATATTTATTCTTGTGGTTCCTACAGTCAACAAATACGAAACTTGATAGACATTCAAACGTCAACTAGAATAATAAAAAAAGTGTTGCACGTTCTCGTGTTTTAAGAATTAAATACTTACAAAAATCATGATAACGTGAGTCTGAGACAACCCTAACCTTAATATTCCGATATATATACCAACCCTAACGAAGTTTATATTTATCTCAGTACCGTTTGTAATGTATGTATATATTTTGTATTTCCGGTTAAAGAGATTCCAGTTACTGATTTTCAAAATATTAATTATATTTATTACTTTTTACTCAGTATTGAGACGAAAGTTTTAATTAATTTTACATGTATTTTAAGGTATCCTATCAATAGTAGGTAACCAATAGATAACTCAGTACTATCTCCTACAAATCAATAATTAGTTGGGAATTAATAGTAATTAGTCAATAGTACAAACAATTGGTCAATAGTATGGTTTTAAAAACATATATGTTTATGACAATTCTATGGTTAGAAAAAAATGTATGTATATTTTTCATATATTTCTAAGAATGTTATATATATTTAAGAAGATTTGTTTGTTGTAGCACAAATAATACTTTAGAATCAAACGACCGTCCGTAATTTGGACCCGTTGTTAATAATTTAGATTCTGGGCAATACAATTAAATATTCGAACAATCTGACCCAATTTAATTACAGTACCCCGTTTTGTACAATAATAATTGATTATAATTCCTCAACGGTATGAGATATTTTACTATTTTAAATAAAATATTCGGTTTCTTAATAAAATAAAAATAAAAAGCACTGAAAATTTACGGAGGAATCGTAAACGTTCGAGTCGTGTAGTAAAACCGAACACGAGGCAATTTGTTAGATTGCAGTCGAAAGTCGAATTCGACCGTTTGTTCCTGTCAGTTGTGGCAGTATCTTTCGGTAGTCAATCGACGCCATCATTTGGGCTGTTAACACAAGTTTCAAACGTCTTTTACGACATTTTGTTTTAGTTTTATATGCTACAATTTGTCCACGAGCTTGATTTTTATACTTGAGATATTATAAACAAGCAGACATGTCAGTTTTCATGATTATATATGTTGGTAAATACAGCTGAGAACGAAGTATCGTGTCAGACGATTCATGCCCGAACCGATTGTAAAAGAATATTGTCATAACCTATAAATAGAAAGATCTAGAACTCCGAAGTTCGTCGTCGTATAACGATGACATAAACGCATTGAAACGAACAAAGAAAATTCCAGTGCGTCTTTAAAAATTTATATCGGTTTCTAGAAAAATTTACACTGTTCTCTCGTTTTATTTATTTATTGTAAACGCGTAGGAATGTTCTCGGACAAAACGCGGGATTAAGTACATTGATATGTAGGTATGTACGTCGCTTGTTATATTGCTCATCTAGAAAGTTCCAATCCTTTTTAAGGAGGTTTATAGGGGAGGGAATTCCGAATTCAAAAGATTGACTTCGAAGTGGTACAGATAAACAGTAGAAAATATCTGTGAGTAAGGAGATGTCACGTTGTATATATTATCTGTCGTTCATAATGACATCCATTATGAATGTGTTTATTACGAAATTGCCAATAATTAGAAGTTGTTGAAACAAGCATCTGAAATCGTTCTATCACAGCGTTTTCATATAAACATTGGTTTATTAATCGTTAGCAATAAAACTATAAATGTATGAACTGATAATATTCGTAACTGGCAAAAAATATTAGAATCCACTATACTATGCGTACTGCCAATCTTCACGGAAGCATAATCGAGTTGAGATTCTCCACCGCGCAGTGTAGGAAATTTCCCACAAATTAGCAACGCTGCATCAAACTCAATAAGGTGTATAGACAAGAACGTTAATTGATAATATAGCTTCAAATGAGCGCTCGTTTCACTCATTTTTGTTCGGTAATAACATGAAAACAATTTGAAAATGTTTTCGAAAGATTTAGATACGATAATGTATAGTTTTTATAACATTTTCCTTATAATATACTTGTTCTGTATGTCTCTACTATATAACATTAATACGAGATCGTTTCTCAAACGTGATCATCAATTTGAAATTAGTAAAAGACTGAGAATTCTGGACAAAATTAAACTTGCAGCAGCGGATCTTTAGTCGTCAATTTTCTCTGTCTGGTCAAAACTTTAAATACGGCGTAAGTAGTCGGGTAGGTAAGCAAATAAATAACAATATGTATATATAAAATTATAGTAACTTTGTCTGAGCTAATATTCAAAACGATTGAACCTACTTTGATAACATTTATACTAATACATAGGGGACTATTCAGAGTAATATCTAGGTATCATATCATTACGCTTTTCTATAATGGCTATGCAGTAATGATAAAGCGGAACAAAGTAATAAATATGATTATTTTTAACGAAAAATAATATCGATTTCAAAAAAATGTAGGTACTCTAAAAAAATTGATTGTCAGAAACCGACCAATATTTCGATTTCTATTCATTTCCTATTCGATTTTGAGTAGTTTCATGGTGTATCATCGATGCGATGATGGCTCAGTTGGTAGTGTGTTCGGACACAGCGTCGAAGGACGTAGGTTCGAATCCTAGCAACTGATGATGAAATGTGATGAAACTATGTTGGTAGGGTTTTTTCTAATTCCGTCTGGCTAGCTACCACCCTCAAGTTGAAAATCTGTCGCCAAGCACCTGAAGGTGTGTTCCGGCAGCTGCACTTGAGAGCCAGCCTCCCTCTAGGTTTAGCGTAACTACCATCTTAGACCACATCATCATTTAACATCAGATGAGATTGTGGTCAAACGCTAACCTATAAAGTATATATAAAAAAAATCAAAGTATATTACTGATGCAATTAGAATGAGATCACTTTGAAAATATTCCCTTTCCAATAATGAAAGAATTTTCCAAATCGCTTTATGACTGATGAATTTCAGAACCCAACAAACATTTTAAAAAATACAATCTAATTGAATGAAAACCTCTTAGTAATCGGTAAAAACTCAGTAAAAAGGTTCTGTTTTAACAATAAAAATAATTCAATTTAATAAAACTTTCACAAGGACAAAATCAGGGTAATCAATACTAAATTTAATCACAAAGGACCAATAAGATAAATTTCTAAACGGTTAAAATACAAACTTTGTTTATTAGAAAGCAGTTAAATTGCTTACAAATGTTTCTGTTTGCAGCCAATTTCTACAGGCTGTTTATTTCAATTCCCGGATCCTTTGCTTTTAAAGTAACCACGATTTCTCGATCGCTATTCACAAAAACGACTATCGTACGAATATTATCCGACGATATGTCACTGTAAAACTAGATTGAATCCTAACTATATAAGTATAGATCTGACTAATATTATAAATGCGAATATGCGTTTGTTTGTTACGCTTTCACAATCATAAAATCGTCATCTAATTTTACATACATGATATCAGGGGTACAAAAATGAATATAGGGTAATTTTTATTTTAAAGAATGTGCTTTTCTTGAAGGACAGATCAAATCTATATTAACTATATAACGAAACCGCGAGCAGAAACTAATGAAGGTATAATTTTGTGATACTTGAATAGTGTTTTTTTTTTAATTCATAATTATAGTGTCTTTTTTATAATTTCCCGGCCGAAGGGGGGAACACATCACAAGTGCGTAGCGAAAGATTTTCAACTCGAGGGCAGCAGTTAACCAGATAGGAATCTGACTGACTGTTAAATCCAGTTCCAAATCTAGTGTCCAAACGCGCCATTTGTAATGTTGTGTACTAAAATACGTCTGTTAGAGGAATTAAAGTTTCAGATTTCAGTAAATTTTGTGATTTTGAGATACGACAATTTGTATTATTTCATATGTCCCTAGAGATTTCTCTCATTCAGCTATTTGTAAGTTAAAAGATATATTTTTTTTGCGGCTTTGTTCCTGTTAATGTAGACTTCATATATCTGTCAGGCACAGCACATTTTTATTCTGGATAGAAGGTACCCTATGTACTTTTTTATGCGCATGACAACGTGTAAGCAAAACTTCGTGATGATTAATTATCGATATCTTAAGGCAAGAGAGCATAACAAACAAAGTCGCATTCGCCCTTATAAATATTATTGAGAAAAATTTCGCTTGCAATCCTATAAGAATAATAAAGTTGTGTGATCGAAATAAATTTTACAAAGGCGAGTTTTTAGTGAGTTCTTTCTGATATCCGACACTTTTTCACTATTGATAGTCACCAATCGTAGGGGTGGCACGATAAAATGCATTATTGTATATCGAACCCAGGGTTTGGGATTAATTAATTTTCGTTTATTTCAAAGCGGTTGAACGAGTTGCTTCATTACATTGTTGGTGAGTAGTTCTCGCAACTGTTATAATAGTTTCCACTAGCCTATCCGGCTTTGGATCAAAGTTGCCAGTTATATAAGAATTATCAATGAGATCTCATCTATACTGTTTAATTTGGTGATATGTCTACCTTGTGATGCTGTCTTTCGATATGTAGGGTAGGGTATGTTAATTTAGTCGTGGCCACTTATAAAATTGACATGAATTAACTTTACTACTGATTTTTTATTTTATCCGAATTAATTATGGACATTCTTTTACCTTTCTTTAATTATAATATTTTCATTCATACATAATTCTTATAAACATTTCATTGTTTTCAAGTTACTTCTGATAAACTTTATCATTAATGCGTAGCCTTTATGGAACAGATTGATGATATTTAGTATATATAGTAGTCTGAAAAATTCTCTCTCTCAGTAAAATTCTCGTTGAAATCGGTTCAGTAATTTCAGAGAATACCTCAGACAAACAACAATCACTTCAATTGTATTCATTTGAATAACTTATTACTTTGTAACTTTATTATTACGTGGTAGCTTTAGCTATGAATTAAAGACGGAGTCATTAACGAAATACACAAATCATCAATTGTTCTACAGATTATTTCCAAAAAAAATTTTATTATTCAAGAGGCTGTATATAAGAATTCCTTTGCCACAGCTAATAAACCATAATCATAAATAACTTGGTATAAATACTTCTTTGGCGTTTTTGGCGGGATCTTGTTTTATCCTATAGTGAATTTGTGTTTTATTTATAATCTAGTACTATTTGACCCTATGCTGTCTAATATTGGTGGTACACAAGTGAATGGGAAATAATAACACGGAACATAAATTCTAAAATATCACAAATACTCCTTGAAAAATACCAACTTGAAAAACAAGGTGGCCACCATCTTGGAACAATAAAGTATTAACAAGACATTTTCTAACAATTCTCATCTACTTGACAATGGCAGTAATAACCTTTAAAAAGGAGGATTGATTGCCAAAGTAACAAAAACAAGAAATATTCCTCATGTTTCTTTTAAAAGAGAAACTTCAATTGTTTTCCTATTTCGTTCCGTTATTCGGCAAATAGTGAAAAGTTAAAAAGTACTCTAAATAAATAAACGCGCTTGTAGTTTACATAACTCTTAAAACGGTCGGTTTGCGCCTGTCAAGTCGGTAGAGTCAAGTATTTCATTAGTATTCCCAGTAAAGATTTTGTTAATTTTTATTAACGTTGACTCCGTGAGCTAATATACTCTTGTGATTAATTAAAGTTAATGTAGCGCAACCATGACCCAGAAATCCTAAGGAAAGGTAAAGCCACTGAAACATTAACGAAATGAAAAAGAACTAATAAACAATCTTCCGTTACAAGTACCATAAGTATGTTTTCAATTACGAAAATGGTTTACTGGTTAACCAATGGTAAAATGGTTTAGATAACAAAAACAAAATTTAATTCAGTATTGTAGTTATTGTTCGGCTGTACATTAGTGGAGGGGGAATGAAACCAATCGTATTTGAAATATTATTTAATTTAACCAATCACGCGCAAAATATTACATCGGCTATATTTCAGTTGTAATTCATAAATCATAAAATTTGTTAGAGATAATAAAATCATAGTATATTAATACTAGTTTCTATTGTAAAAAAGTTACATTTATTAGAGTTTTAAACAAATTCTGTGAGATGAAAGAAAATAAATAGGGGTTTATTTTTCGAACTGGCTAACGCTGTTGGCCTGACGGACATTCGAAGCTTCATCGAATTACCAATATGTAGAGTTGTACATAGTGTAATGTATATGAATGAATATTTTAAATACAACTGCACCTTGTAAAACAAAGTCATATTTATTTCATTTTGTGCCAATCATTTTTTCAATATTTAATTTTCTATTTTGAAACGAATCGATACTTAAACAAAACACAAAAACTAATGGAAATGAGTCGTTACATATGTAAATTAAGTGCTTATAATAGATTGAAAATAAAAACTTAATTCTGTTAAAATGCCGTAACTTTTAGTTTTAAATGAACATTCCGTCAATCCTTTGACAGATCAATAAAAAAGAAAAAGATCTCACATTACAAAATATTCATTTATCACGGTCGTGGGATCTTGTAAGGAAGTTAAGAAAAAACATGGCGCCAGAATTCCAAGAATATGTGAAGCGTGAGTGGACCATTCAAAAATCGAACACAGAATATGGCGGCATGACAAGCGGCACATGCGCTTAAAAGGACGTTTCACTCGATTTTGTATATTTTGTATTTATATAAAGAATTATTTAAGCAAAATAAATTAAAATCCGTGGAAAATGTAGTCTTCTTAAATGCGTGATTTTAGTGTTGAAAGAGTCATATTATACTATAGTTTTGCTTTTTTTTATAATAATCCGATTGTAAAAATTAAGTCAAATCATGACAAACACGTTGTCCGACCCTACTTAGGTGGGACATGGGTAAGAAAAAGAAGACAATATAATAACGACTACAACCAAAATCAAATTGTATTCTATACTTATAGATTGTAATATTGACGTTTGAAAAGCAAATAACATATTGTGTAGCTTAGAATAAAAATGTATTCTTGCATGTATATGGTGTCGAAACTTAAAAAGAAGAAATGTCACTTAAATTATAACAACAACCTGTATATAAGTATTCAAATGACCGGACCGCTGGTCGTGAAGTGTGGATCTTCTCGGAACCGGCGTTAAATACACAACCCTTGAATTTTAGAGTCGAACTGTTAATGTAGCGCTTCCTTGCTTTATGCTCGAAGTTGGTATTACTAATTTAATTTAATACGATACTTGAAGAATCCTCCCCTTTTGATTATAAAATCTTCGTGAACTTGGACATTTCTTTGATGATAACTTTAGATTGGCCGTAATTTCCTAGTAATGGACACTCTACCTAGGATTCATATTTTATTTCACTCCGCCGACTTATCCCGAAATAAATTAAAATTCTTATTAGGTTATATATACCTAACACGATATTGTTACAGATTATATTACTGTATTTAATGATTTTACTGAAAAATAATTTCCTTTTAATATAAATATTAGAACACAACTTTATATACGATCATTCAGTCCCAAACTAAACAGAATACTATGGTAACTTTGTAAACTTTTCTAGAAATAAAGATATTTGTATTTGTAAATAAACAACTGATATACTATACATATGCAGATATATAATAATCGAGACATAAAACTGACAATTGTCACATAAGTTACGCGTCATTTACAGGGTTCAAGCCCGCTATGTCTCGGTACAAATGCTTTATTATCACTGTACCGCAAGTTAAGACAATAATCAAGAAATTATGAAATATCTCTAATTATTAATATCAAATTTTAATTTAGCCACCAATTTTGGTGCTAAAACAACCCTGCTTTACTATTACTATATATAAAAAATTCCCTCATCCTATCTTTTGAGTTTATTTATATTTTATTACTCATATTTTTATTCAGATTATTACAAATAGAGTTTTTATTTATATATGAACATATTGTTAGGTCCGTTAGTAACGAAAATGCCAAGAAATATTTCTGCACTCACGAAGATAAAAGTGGAAGAAGCTAATTATTACACAGTTACTCTGTGGTCGCACTTACATTAATCTGTGGTTGAAGTTCCCTTGTAAATGTGTTCCTTTTATATCTTTTCGTATTTACTTCGATGTCTAGGTTAGAATAGTCTTCCATTTCTTTTCTCTAATGCTGTCGACCAAAGGGCCTTTTACAGCGTTCGAACTATTCTCAGTCGTACTATGGTGGGCTCTTATAACTAATGAAATTGTGGATCGAAATGCTTAAAAAACTATTACAATTTGCTGATAAGGTTTCAAGGTACATTATTTTTAAAACTTTATTGCTTAATAACTATAATCAAAGTGACAAGATTATATTGTTCCCACGTGTCGGTGAATCACGCTGCCTATTATTTGTTACTATTAGTTTATTCGTGGTGACTGAAGAAAAATCTACAATTTTCCAGATATTTTATTAGTATATTTTATATTTATGCATGTTCAGTGTATTATATGTTACAGGTCGTAAAAAAAATATCCCGAAAGAATAACACATTTTAAATTGATATTTGTTTGTGTTTAAATGTAACTTGGATTTATTCAAATAATCTATCAAAAACTACAAAATATGTTCATGAGGGTAAAAATCTAAACCAGCTATATTAAAGTTCGTAGAATTATGTTATAGTTTCCGTGTAACATCACTTGCTTTTGCAAACACTCCCATGTTTCCGGACTACTCGTAAATCCTGCACATAGCGGACGCAATCTAAAGTTATTACAGCATGTATAATTAAAAGAAATTCGACCTTAGTACTTTGTAATAAAGTTTACTAGAACGATATTTCTGAATTTTCATTATTTCTAATGAAAAAGAAATACTTTTAGATTGTTTTGTTCTTACTTACCCATAACAAATCAAATCAAATCAAAAATACTTTATTCAATTTAGGCCCTGAGAAGGCGCTTATGAACGTCAACGTTACCACCGCTTCCGAAAACAACCCAGTCATCGAGAAGAACCGGCAAGAAACTCGATCTGGTTTATCTTTTCATTAACATATTATAACTCATATTTTTAAAACATAGTTATAAATAATTACATTCGGTTTTGGTGGATGCACAGAGATGCACATAACGTGTATGTGTTAATTTTGGAGTCCATCAAAATCGATTTCTCTTTGGCCCACACCATCACTCGCGTTAATGGAGACGGGGAACAATGTTTTTTTTTTTCAGGTTGAATGGTAGACTATTATATCCTATTCTGTACCCTGTTGATTGGTTGTGAGGTGTAAAAGCGTAACAAGCACACATTCGTATTTATAACGTTAATCAGGATTCCGGTGTGTGTACATAATTCTCGTCCTAAACGGTTTGACGGATTTTGGTGATTGTTTTTTTTATTCTATAGAGTCACCTGGATGATTTCTAGCTACAGCTGGTCCAGATAGTCGATGCTGTTATCGAGGTCTAAATTTGTTTTTAATCATCCAACGATTTTTATTCTGTTTCAATTAAAAGATATACATCCTAAAGTTTCAGCCTCAAGTTACCGAAACGTTTTTTTATTAAATGTGGCAACACAACGTCTGCCTCCCAAGTCCACTAATAGAGTGTAAAAATCAAGAAATTTAAGTTTGGTGAAAGATGCAAAAATAAATTTAAAAAATGTGTAAACGCACAGATTCAGTTGTGTGTACGTGTGTGTGAATAAAAAAACTACATTTTCCAAACAGATGTCATTATATTTATTTCCACTCCATCACGGCTCAGTTAACTTGAATGGGTCCCACGGTGTCCATATATAAGGTGCATTCATTACATCTCGTGTTAACTTACGAGTCCAGTGTAACTAGACCCTTCGGATTCATTATGAATGTTTTATAGGACAGTTCATCACAAGTTGGGCATTCGGGGACCGCCATCGACGCCATGCCCCTCGGTGGTCGTAGAAATCTTTTTTATATATATATAGCACTAAACTGCATGCCGCGGCACCGTACGGGTGCGCTAACGAAATTAAACCAAAACTTGGCTTTACAGTACAACTATAAAATAAAGTGACAACTGAACTGCAATCTCTCAATTTTGTAAAAAATATTGAAGATCTGCCTACTGTACAGAATACAGTCCTGCTCAATATTTTTGGCTGCTCTGAACATAGCCGTAAGTTCAGACTTGCGCATAATATAGTTATAAGCTTAATACAAAACAAAGTTAAAATATAACCGTAGGAATGTAAAATTGTCATTTATTTATTCTTAAATTGTCTCGATGTTGTACATATAATATAATAGATAATACTTCTAAATTTGTGTACTGTGCATCTATAATCAGAACGGTAAGGACTGTGTCTTATAATGACATTAGTGTTGTAACAAAATGGCGGCTCCCTGGTTTGAACTTTCCACAGAGTTTTTATGACATCTCAGTATTCATTATATTATTTTCTATTCGCTTAACTTGTGCACCATAACCAAATTATACTACGTAAATGCCACCAATGTTACACAGTATACAGAGAAGGCAATATTAACATTAACAAATAGAAGCCATTTTGTTACAGATAAAAAATCCGCCAGAACTTAATATAGTTATTAGTAGGAATAGAATCAATGCGGGAGACGTAAAGAAATAGATAATACTCATTAACAATGTCCTTGTAAATACCTCCTGCTGTGTAGTTACAGAATTAACAAGCTTTCTAACGATAACAAACATATTACGTTCCAATTCACGTAAAGTTCCACTGTCACTTAAATGTTAATTGTTGAAAATATTAACATGGAAAATTCTTAACTAAATAAATACCCCTGATATGTTAATTTCGGTTTAATTTACGACTTTGAATAATGAGACGTCAAAATAAAATGAATTGCGGTCAGATGATAATTAGGCCGTATAAGTAGCCGCCTTCGTCTTAAAGTCAGCCTCCAAAAAAAGGCTTTGATATTTTGATAGATTTATTAGATCTATAAAAAATACGTGTTTAAAGTAACTTCATTTCAAAAATTATGATTTTTATTAGCTGGATTTTCTAACTTTTTAAAGTTCAATATATTATGAGACATTTTTACCCGAGAACGTAGAAGAAGTGTAATGCGTTTCGAGAAAATTCTAACTAATATTATGCGAATGTGACTGTATTATTTACGCTCTCACATTTTAATTACTCAATCGATTATCATGATAATTTATATACACGCTGTCAGTGGTATAAAAAAGTACGTAGGGTACAGTTTATCCAGAAGTAAGTAATCTTCCCGAGAGATCGGTTACATTTAACGAGAGCGAAGCCGCAGGAGGACGCGAGAGAATGTATATTTCTTTAGCACACTCTATTATATCCCAAACGGTTTTTTGGTTTTTTTATATCATAGGGGGCATACGAACAGGTGGGTCACCTGATGGTAAGTGATCACCGCCGTCCATAGACACTAGCAACACCAGGAGAGTCGAAAGTGCGTTGCCGGCCTTTTAATATATGTGGGCCTCCGGCGCTCTCACTGACCGAACGAAACGCAACAGTGCAAGCACTGTTACTTCACGTCGGTTTTCTATGAGAGGGTGGTACTACCCCGGGCGAGCCGACCCATTCATGCTGAAACCAGTAATATCTGCAGCGTAGCTCTACCACCTACCAACACATGACGTGTTACTAGATTTGTCTTTATTGTGGGAGTGACCTACACTATATAATAATTTCAGCGTGCAGTCTGTAAATCAAGGAAACGGAAGGGGAATAAAAATGTTTTTTTGACAGTTACCATCAAACTTATTTTAAGAAATCAAGAAAACGGAAGAGGAATAAAAATGTTTTTTGGACATTTGTTTGTTACCATCCAGACTTATTGTAAGACTGGATTATATTCTTATTAATTTTTATATTGCAGTTAACCTTCCTTGTTACACGATCCGAACGCTTTAGATGTCGAGTCGAGCCGAATAATTCCGATTCAATATAACTGACCCGAGTGTTTCGGTTTACTTTAGTTCACCGTTCAATGCGTTTGAAGAAGTTTTCTTTTCAAAAGATTTTATCGTCTTCGTCGCTCAACCAAGGACTTAGTTTAGGAATTAATATTTCAACCTAAGCGTATGTTACGTAGTTACGTAGTGTCATAGCTTATATAGAATATACAAGAAGCTGAGAGAACATTTTTACAATTTTACAAAAGGCAACATTTGAAAATGTTTTAAACAATATCAATTAAAGGCTAAAATGTTCCATGTAATTTGTGGTAGCAAAAGGTCGCAACAGCGGTATATCTTTGAGAAGCTGAAGCGGCTGTCTCTGAGTAACAATCAATTACAATTAACAAGCAATTACTGTCTCTTCTCACTCCAAGAGACTCGAAAATGACGTCACATATCACAATAAAATATCACTAGTTTTAATAGTATAATAATTGAGACCGGTTTGAATTATACAATGACTCCTGATTGTATCCTGAGGCGTATGCAAAAGAATTATTCGCGACGTCATAAAAGCTGACATTGAGAGAAAACATTGTGTACAAACTTGAATAACTACGAATTACTTTCAAATACTAAACTATATCCGAGAGATCGAATAAAGACGAAGGAAACTGAAGTGGGCTGATCATATCTGTTGGAGAACCGACGACCGTTGTGTAAAGTACCGGAGCAGAGAATTTCTGTATAAACGCAAAATACGAACCATTCGCTGGACTGATTTGGGCTAATAATGTTGGCAATAAAAACTGACTAGATAAATGGAAACTTCGTTGGAATTTATAAAAATGATTTTTTTTTCTATATGGCACCTACCTATGTAGGCAATTTCGCGAGTGTCAAGTGTGACAAATACATGTTTTAAACTTAATTGCTAAATATTCAGTATAAAATAGAATAATCTAAAATGGCACGACACTTGCTTTATCGAAAAATATATTCAAAAATTTGACATATCATATAAAAAATAGTATAAAAAGTACAAATTTCTGTTCGGTGTCTTGTCTTTGTATTTCTTCTTCTCCTAAACAGCCTGACTAAATATTATGATTTTTTTTAATTAAGTGACATCTGGAAGGTTTTTAACTGTAGTTGAAACCGATAGGCAACGCTATTACTGAAATCTTCTTTCTTTTTTTTTAATTTTGTGACATAATTTTTAAAATAGTTTCTTGGATCTTACACATTAAAAAAAATATAATCCCAAATTTACAGCTTCCTGGTATGTGACAGGACTAAGTCTGCCTACCAAGTCCGCATATAAAACATCATATATTAATATAGTATTTATTGTTTTAAAGAAAATTTTCTCGAAGAAAAAGATAATAAAAAGTAAGTCACCTGTTAGACACTTTGTCCCTACAATCTAAGTCACATTTATCAAGTTACCGTTATCGCGAAAAAGGGGTACCCTTTCTTTACCCAACATCATCATTTGTATTCAGGTGGTGGAATGGGCCTTTCTGAGGGCTTATTAATGGGGGAAAATGGATGTACCTCATACCCTCCCGTTTGGACCCATTTTATGGGACGGAGACAATAATTGGACATGTTATTTCGGCTTTAAATTTTCCGTCGAAATTCGGGTAGATTTCGGTTGGAGTTGGGTTGGGAAATTAATTGAGTTATGCGACGCCTTTAACTTATGTAACTATTTATTCATTTCATATAAATTGCAGATTTTTATATGTCTATGTAAACGGGAATTGAAGCTTTGTTGTTGATATTTGATTAAAACTATACATGCACTTGTATACAAAAAATCTTGATTGTATATTTGAGATCAATAAATTCCAACACATCATAAAAATTGGTACCCTTTTTTATGTCATCTTATTTTAGAATAATACACCTCTAGTTGGCGCTGGGCTGTGTTTTATCCTCTTTAAATTTTACTACATAGTATAAAACAAAGTCGCTATCTCTGTCCCTATATCCCTATGTATGCTTAAATCTTTAAAACTACGTAACGGATTCTGATGTGGTTCTTTTTAATAGATAGTGTGAAAGAAATGGAAGGTTTATATGTATAATAACATAAATTAAATAGTGGAGAAATACTGTTATTTTTGAGGTTACTCCAAATTTAACGCGTGCGGGCCACGGCCAGTAATAAATAAATCAAAACTAATGGATGGATTTTAATCATTTTGTCAGGGAATGACATAGGCTATATATTTTATACCCGTGCGAAGCCGGAGCGGGCCGCTAGTATTATAATATAACGCGGAAGAAGTTACAGATGATTGGTAGTAAGTTTTAAATTTCAAGAGTTTTGAATCGTTGTTTCTTTTAGTAAATGTAGAAATTGCTTTCTCCTATGACTCAAAATACTAACTAATATTAAAAATTCGAATATAAGTCTGTCTATTCAACTGATCATCATCATACTTAGCATACACGTTCTCAGGGGTACAGAATAAGACTTTGGGTACTTTACCTCAGGAAAAAAAATGATGTACTCAAGGAACAGGACAAATCTACATTCACGCAAACGAAGCCACAGGCGAAAGCTAATGCGGACAGAACAGTTTTATTTAAATTGAATACAAACATCGCGACAAGAAACAAACAAGACTAGCTTCAACAAATAATAGTATTTTTTCGTAGAAATACATACCACAATGAATTCCCAATATAACCGAGACAAATTTAATAACGTCTCTCGGCGAGATCGTTGCCTTCGCCCATTACCAGTAAGCCGCTTTACGAAAGTCCTTGTTGTACGGTCGGGTTGTAATCGTGGGTCTAGTCCAATGCACTTTAAGTGCGCCCCAAGGGAAGAGTCACCGCGACCTTATTGAATACTAACTATTGAACTCTTGTTACGTGTATCTCTCTCTTTGTTTTTGTAAGAAACAGTTTGGTTTTAAGGTTCATTTAAAGGTCATTTTTTTAATGCAAAAGGTAGAAGTATTTATTATAAATAGTTGTAGCGTTTGACTAGAATTTCACCAGATTTTGTATGACTATATGGTATAAATTATATACGCCACTAACGGCTTTCCAAAACAAAAAATTAGACACTTGGAAGCATATTTTAATATTTTGGATGGATGCTAGTCAAACAGGGAGGGAGTACACAATGTCCTACCACCATGCTATAGTTTTATTACGATGTTTTCTTTTAATAAAAGGTGAAAATAATTGTGGAATTCGCAACTACGTCAATAGATACATTGTCCGAATATCTCTAGCAATCGGTCCTTCGAAAATATTGTTACGAAAGAATTCATTACCAAGATATCAATGTATTAAATGAGTGAGCAACGTAATGATTATTTCACTTAATTGTATTTTATTATTGTACATGTACTGTATAGACTACGAGAATAAAGCTATCGATAGAAAGCTGCTGTTGGAACTAAGTAGGAAATTAAGTATAGATCAGACTTGAAAAACGTTTTTTGTCATACAAAACATACCCTCCTTTTCACACCCTTAGGGGTTGAATTTTTAAACACTCTGAAGTATGTTCCTGTTTATTTGCGACAAATAAAGTTAATGCAGAGTTTGAAAGAAAATCTGAGCTGAAAAATATTATCGATACACACTTTGTCACTCCCTTTCGTTCCCTCAGCAGTTGAATTTCAAGGAATCCAACCTTTAATGGTGAATACAGTATTAAGTCAACATGTACTTTCCAAATTTCGAATCTCTGCCCTTAATACTTTGGGTTAGGCGTGATGGGTTAGTAAGGACATTTCCTTTTGTGTCTATACAATAGATAGTGGATTTAATCTGACACGTTCCGACCGCGCCTGAGCCAGCCGGTTTCTTTATATGGTTAGAACTGGAAACGCATCAGTAACCTCACCGAACCAGCTGTCTTATAAGACCATTGGGGTCACTTTACTGTTGGGTATCCGCTTGAAGAGGATTTGTAAGGCGCTTATGAGGTAAAATTTATATTCCAGAGACGACACGTCGTGCCTTTTTATTGTAAAATGAATTTATACGTATACAACGACAAAGGAAAATCACTAAAAAAATCTCACTCATCTGATTAGTTAAACTATGAGATTTAGAATACTCCTCGTTCGATTTCCGCGCGTCCTTCGTATTACAATTTTGTTTAAAAACCTATTTATAATAATGTAGTAAGCACGATGATAAGCTCAAGATGAAAATCTGTCTTCGAGAACTTATAGCTGTGTAAGTAAGTGTAAGCGTTTACACTTTAGAGCCAATCCTGTAGGATTAGCTTGTTATTGTCTTAGATCCAATCATCATTTATTATCAGGCGAGATTGTGGTTGAACTGAAAGCCAAAAAGTGTTTAAAATATTAGACAGTGTTGACTCATGACACTTGATTAAAGAGTCACTTAATTATTTGAACTTCACAGCAGCCAGTCGTCCCGGATTCGAATCAAAAACTGATATTTCGGTAATATAAATGCAGTGTAGTTGTGAAGTTTCGAAGCGATAGCTTAGTTGATAGTGTATTGACACACAGCGTCGAAGGACGTAGGTTTGAATCGTAGCAACTGTTTCGGAGCTTTCGGTGAAGCGTTGATAACTTAGTTTGTAGCATGTTCCGACACAGCATCGAAGGACGTAGGTTCAAATCCTAGCAAATGAGTCAGAGCTTTCGGTGAAGGAAAACATCGTGATGAAACCATAGCATGGTGGTAGGGTTTTTTCTGAGTCCGCTTGGCTTGCTATAACCCTTAAGTTGAAAATCTGTCGCCAAGCACCTGTTGGTGTGTTCCGGCAGTTGCACTTGAGAGCCAGTCTCCCTCTAGGTTTAGCGTGACTACCATCTTAGACCACATCATCATTTAACATCAGATGAGATTGTGGTCAAAACGTTAAACTATAAAGTATTAAAAAAAAATTATAGGTCTCATCTGAATGACTACCTTGAGTTGAAAATAGATAATAGATATATCAATAAATGATACATACATATGATTATATTATTTATATAAGTGACCAGTATTAACACTAGTAACTTAGTGACTAGTAACTTATTACACTAGTATTTCAATATGTCCAATCTGTATTTTATTTATTCTCCAATTTTATATACGTACATTTTGTTACAGGCGTACACACCGACGGGTTTTGAAAAATATGGATATATATGCACAGTGGCCGACTACAGAGTCAACTTTTCCGTTTGGGACACATCCGGTAAGGGGAACCCTTTATTTGCATATATATGTGTTCACAGACCATTCATGACTAGACGAGAAATTACACTTGGAATTACTAAAATATTGTTAGGCCCGTACGTAAATTAATGGCGTTAGCGTCAGAACGAATTTATTATGTACTCACAAAGACAAAAATTGTATAGAGTCACTATCATATAATTACACTACTAGGACAAACAAAGAGCTTCGAGTTACAGTGCATTGAGTACATTAAAGAAATAAATTCAAAATACAATAGAATCAGAGTGTAACGTGTGAATCTTTCCTTTAAAACAAAACAGACAGGTGTAGTTAAGGTCCGCGCCGTAGATTATCTGTGAAAACGTCGGGATAAAATTATAATTAGTTGTCGTCTACGATAGTACTTTGCGCCATTTTTTTTTTTAATTTCCTTTTCGATGCTGCCGTAGCTCTTACACTTTTTAGGTCTTTCGAATTCCTTTTAATGCTTTCCTCTGGTTTACGTATTCTATAATTCCGCGCATATTTGCCACTCATATGAGAAACATTTTATTTTATATTCTTTTACAATTAAATAGAAATTAAAATTTTTGGAATTATTAAACTTTTCTTAGTTTGTATGTTTATAAATTATACATTATCTTCGTTCAACTACTGACGGTTTAAGCAGCTCACGCCCAGATTACTCTCAGATAGCAGGATTTATTCCAACTTACTTGACACTTTTCTTTATATTTTCGTCAATTTAAACTACGTCTCTACAAATTATAACCTATGTATTGTTCTGATAAATAAACTATATTACTGTAAAGTTTCATCAAAATCCATTGAGTAGTTTTTGAGTGAAAAAGCAACAAACATTCGTCACAAACTTTCATAGTTACAATATCAAAAGGGGCCAAATAAAATTTATGCATATATTTTATATATATATATATATATATATATTATAGGGGGCAAACAAACAGGTGGGTCACCTGATGGTAAGTGATCACCGCCGTCCATAGACACTAGCAACACCAGGGGAGTCACAAGTGCGTTGCCGGCCTTTTAAATATGTGGGTCTCCGGCGCTCTCACTGACCGAACGAAACGCAACAGTGCAAGCACTGTTACTTCACGTCGGTATTGTGTGAGAGGGCGGTACTACCCCGGGCGAGCCGACCCATTCATGCTGAAACCAGTAATAGCTTCTGCGTAGCTCTACCACCTACAAAAAATACGACAGTGTAAAATAATGACTAACAGTCACGTCTAAAGATAAGTAGCCTGTGTATATAATCTACTCCTGTATACATATAAAAAAATGTATGTTGGTGGTACATATTTGAAATTGATAAACTCCAATACAATTTAACCGAACCTCGTGAAGCTTGGCTAACCCAACAATTTATTCATGATAAAGACTTTTTATTTTAATAAAAAAATCCCACTAGGTGGTGCTAATGTATATCATCTTTTATACTGTTTACCGTATCGTTGAAGAAATATCAGTATGTGTAATTTGAACACAAACAATAATTCTTTTTGCTATAACTTACTTATATCAAAGCAATTAACTGATTTACGCCCGTTTCGTTAGGTATTATAATAGCGGCACGCAATGATGGTCATTTTGACGTTTGTCCACTCATGTATTTTAATATAAATTAATAATTATGTCTGAAGGAGTTTAACTGCTGTTCTTTCGATCTATCGAATTTTAGAACCCAAAATTAAATTAGTACACTAATTTCTAAGTTACATAATGAATTAATGAATAAATGAATACTTTATTGCACTTTTAATTTGTACACTGGCGAGCTAATATAACATAATTATATCTATAATATAAAAAGGAATCGCTAAATGTGTTGCTAAGCGCAAATCTCGAAAGCAGCTGAACCGATTTCGCTAATTCTCATTTTAGAATATTCCTTGAAGCACGAGGATGATTCTTACGGAGAGAAAAATAAAAAAAAATGCCTGGAAAAGTCTAAAAACAACACTTTTCTATACTCCCATACAAACGATTCGTAATAATACTTAAAAGTCAAATTGAACTTTAATACCATACTATAAAGTTAAACTGTTAGTGGAGAGGTTCCGGGAAAGCAAAACAGTTGAGTGACGTTAGTATCGTATAAATATTAATGTCAATTTTTATACGATGGTAACATTTAACATTATATAGTGTCCCGAATAGCAGAATAAGTATTAAAAAAAAATTAAAGAATCGACTGTTAGGCGGTACGAAGTTCGCCGGGTCAGCTTGTACTATATATCTGTCTAACTACTACTATATTTATCTATATAATATGGTCCCGCAAACAGATCTTTTACGTTTTACTAATAAAAAACAGACAGAATCCCCAATGAATTATAATTATTAGTGTACTTATTATAGGATCGCTGGTCAGAACAACTAGCACCTCCAGCAAACTCGCGTCAATGCTTAATGCAAAACGAAGCAGCATTTCATTATACTTTTTTCGAAAATAAATCGACATTACACGTCACTATTGTCATATGCCAAAACGGCCAATACAGCGTGCTGCCAGTAAAAATAATGGCAAAAATCAATCTAAACCAAAAAAAAATCTAGAATAATCTAGAACCATCCAACCAACCAATCAAAATTCCACATCCAATGGTCATAGTCTTATGCGGATCTGCTCATAACTTTTAACGTGATTTATCCTCAAATAAGCTCTAGAACCGGTAGTAATTCATATATAAATGAATATAAAGGTATTATTACGCTCTGACCTAACGTATTTCTTTAGCAGCATTCTGTTATATAGTTCATACTTTTGTATATCACACAACGACTGATCTATCTGGAAAAACCTGGAAATTTTTGGTAACATAAAATCCAATTGTAAAATAATTTTTGGACTTTGAACCCAGGTCTGGTTGTAGCAAAACAGTAGAATCAAATAAAAAAACGTAATAAGAATAAATATACTATATCGTTCTAAGTGTAAATAAATATATAAGTGAGGCGAAGCGTTTTACGACGATGTAGAAACTGGTCGCGGTCGTTTCAAACCGAATTTCGTTTCGAAAATACAAACGGAATACTCAATTTTTATGTGAAATAAGTTTTACTGAGTGAGTCCTCTGAAAATTGTATTCTTGTAATATATTTATTTATTTTAATTTAGTAAATACATTTATATTAATATGATTGTGTGGTAGGTAGTCAGATTATTTCTTTTTTTATGACTGCTATTTCACAGACGATAAAATAACACTTATTATTTATGTTTATTATAACACATGCCTTCTGCATCGTTTTCCGACAACTAGAAGTACCAGTTCTTTCCATTATACACTCAGCTTTCTAGATTTTAGACATACAAATAAAAAAAAAAAAGTTAAGTAGCTAAATAACTCCCGCCCAAATGTAATAACTAGCATCTATAGCTTACATAATTTAATATTACACATTATTTATAATTTCACATGAAAAATAACAGTGATATATACATTTAACCACTCAACCACTGACCACTGAAAAACGTTTAAAAAGTACTCGGCTTTTAATTTGGCACGTCGCGTTGCAAAGAAGACGGATATAATCGACTAAGTTCGATTTCGTATAGCGTTATCTTTGTATATCGCAGCATTGCGCTGCGCGATAGAGAGTTCGCTTTAAATACCGAAACAAGCCGATCTTAGCCGGACGTCTCACTCTTGTCTCCGATGTGCCAAATCAGATGACGAGTACGGTACTTTATAAATTGTTATAAAGAGGATATAATACTTGAAATTTCTTACTTTTTCCATAATAAATGTGATGTGAAATCTTCCCCTCGTCTAGCGTGCCTCAGAGAGATCTCCTACGAAGAATCCTGGAAGATCAAACGAAAGCTTAAAAATGCAGAGATACTTCTATAAACCAACATAACGATGTTGACTCCCGATGAAATATATCAACAGTAGTCTCCCTTTGCTTCTGAACTCTATTTACCTTCAGTTAATCTGCAGTCACTTTACCGAGCTAACATAAGAAATAAAACAGAAATATAAAAGTACCGAGTGTAAGCGTATTCCACAAATTAAATACAACAAAGTACATCGAATGGGGTACACACATTTCAGAGAAGTTATGTCACGTCGCCTCAAACCTCTGCAGGCGAATATGAACGTAGGTATAACTTCGCAACTAACGTAGATTACAACAATGTAGTTTTTAAACTTTACGTTAGACAAGTAGTTACGTCGTGTCTGTGTATACATAAAACGAACTTTTTAAATTGACAGTTTTTCTTTAAGTGCATATTTTTGTATTTATTTCTTCTTATGTGTACATATTCTATTCCTATTTATATTATAAACTAGCTGTTGCCCGCAGCTCCGCATGCGTTTACTTTATAATGTAAATTACTTCCTATAAGATCAGCTATCTGTCAGGGAAAGTCCCATGAAAATAGGTCCAATCGTTTTGGAGATAGTACTACAGACGATGCCACGGATGACAGTTAGTCTAAAATAAAATAGCCTATGTCACTCGCTGTAATTTTAATTATCCGTCAGTGAAATTTCTGTTAAAATCTGTCCAGCAGTTTCGGAGATTACCCAGAACAAACAGACAGACAGACAACATTTTTAAAGATTGTGTTTTTGTTATCAGTATCGTGTATACTTCCATATCCAATCAGTAAAAAGACGTTATTTTCATATTACATACAGACACTTCATTTTTATTATATGTATAGATAAGAAAGTTTGTCGCGATGGTTGATGTTTCTGTTATTCTTTTATATCATAAACTACAGAAGGTATTTCAATTAAACATTACAATAAGATTGCTTTATTAGTATTAAAAGTATATATAAGTTATAATAAAGGTATTGTTAAAATTTGTCAACATATAACGATAAGTGTTACATTAATTTGGAAAACTTCCTGCCTTCTGCTTAAATTCGTATATAATATGAGGGTGTGAGCGGTCGGGAGTTTTTTTTTCGAACTGACTACACTGCTGGCTTGATAGAGTCCCCTACAGTTTCACCGGACTACTATCGGCCGAGAGACGAAGTTCTACCATAATAAGGAGTACAAAAATTGTTTATGTTTTTTTCTTTTTATATTAATGTATTAACTATTTACTAAGATATTGTTATTCATATTTCTCTTTTTTCCTAAATAGTATAAACTATATTGAGCACTGTCGATATAGATATTTAATAAAGGTATAGTGTTTACAAACTCACTAAATATCGTATACTTATCAACACATAACACTCGGGTAAGGGTACACAAAGAAACACTTTTTGCTCGTGGCTCGCAACTCGGAACTCTTAACTCTGAATTTTGAACTCTATTTATTTATTATTAAAAACACCTATATCAAAAGTACAAAACAAAACGATGTCTAGTTTAAAATCGTGACAACGCCATCTCTTAATGTAAAGAAAAACTAACTACACTGAACATGCCGCCCACCAAAAGACGTAGTTCTTTTACAAACTCTTGAATGAATAAAAATCACGAAACTAACTCTAAATGACAAAATTATACAATGTTACACAAACTAATTTAAGACATTAAGTTTTAGCACAAAAGTCACAAATGTTTACGAAAATAGACTACATTCTGTTATAAAAAATATCCTAATACAAATAAAATAACAATCTACTCAGATGCTCTTGGTAAAAAACATAACTTATTACACGGTCTTTTACAAATACCATTCTTGGTTTTTATAGAAACCACTCGGGTTAGATTATCTTGTCCGGTATGCTTCTCAATGATTCTGCCATTATCTGAGTATAGAGTATGACAATGACCTCTTCTCGACACAAATCTTCGAAAGGCGGCTATAAATCCTTCAGAAGACAAATCAGAAACCGCTTCAAGATGTATTGCCTTCGTGGCGAGACAAACGAAAAGACAAATATACCCCTTATATGATTTTGATCCTCGACCAGGTGAAAATCGAATATTGATATGGCCGGTAAAATCAACTCCAGATACTTTAAAGGGTCTCATAGGTTTTAATCTAGATTCTGGCAGCTGTCCCATTAGTTGATTATTGTTTTGCTGAGAGTAACGCAAGCATGTCACACAAGTTCTACAATATTTTTTTACTAAATCTCTAGCTCGAATAATCCAGTATTTTGTTCTCAAGAAGTTTAACATTAATTGAGGTCCTCCATGCAAAGTTTTTTGGTGAGCATCTTGTATTATTAGATTAGTGAGATGAGTGTCGTTAGGTAATATAATTGGATGTCGTTTATCATAATCTATTTGAGCCTTATGTATCCGACCTCCCACTCTCAAAAGTCCGTCCTTATCTATAATAGGATAAAGGGTATAAAGTGGACTCTTTTTTGCAACACTCATCTGATTTATCACACTATCAATTTCCTTTTCAAAATACTTATCTTGAGTTTTCTTAATACAAAAGTATAAAACCTCGTTCTTCTCTTCATTACTAACTGTTTTACGTAAAATCTTCTTGTCTCCTTTAGGTAGTTTTAAGTTTAAAATCCTCTTACAGTATGACAAGACTCTCAACATTCTTGATAAATTAGAAAATTTTATCCAAATAAAATCTTCTTTCTCTTTTAAGGTAGCTGTTAACACTTTAATTGTTCTAGTTTCTTCAGATGTTTCAAAATTATTGCAAAGACGACGTTGATATTCATCTTGCTGTAACCATTTTGGACCATGCCACCACAGTTTATGTCGTACTAATTCTGAAACAGACATTCCCCTAGAAGCACAATCAGCAGGGTTTTCATCTGTAGAAACATGCCTCCATTGATTTTGATCTAGCATGGTAAGTATCTCAGATATACGATTGCTCACGAAAGTTGTCCATCGACTTGGTTCTCCGGCTATCCATGCTAACACGACCGTACTATCAGACCATGCATAGAGGTTTTTTTTCGGTATGTCCATGATCTGCGAGACTTCATACAATAATTTTGTCGCTAGTAATGCAGCACATAGCTCCATGCGCGGAATGGAAATCTCTTTTTCTACAGGCGCCACTTTTGTTTTGGCTGTGACAAGATTTACTATTGTCTTTCCATTTTTGTCCGTTGACCTCAGATAAATCGCTGCAGCGTAAGCCGCTTGTGATGCATCGGCGAATGCATGCAGTTCTACATGGTCATCAATTCTCGTTTGTAACCATCTCGGTATGATAATATTCTTGATATTTTCTATGTCCTTTTCGAATTGTCGCCACTCTAGTAAAAGATTTGGATTAAGTTTTTCATCCCACGATAGTTTTGACTTCCAAAGTTTCTGTATAAATATTTTTGACGTTATTATAATTGGGGCTATCCAACCCATTGGATCATAGAGACGAGCTATCACAGAAAGTACATGTCTCTTAGTTATATCTTTATTCTCATTCTCAGGTAAGTAAAAGTGGTACTCAAATTGATCTGTAGTCTTATTCCATGAAATACCTAGCACCTTAATGTTATCGTTGGCTTTAAATACCACAGATTGATTCGTTCTCTGATTCTCTTTTTTAATGTGATCTAGCAAATCATGGCTGTTACTACACCATTTCTGGAGCTCGAAGCCACCTTCTCTCATTAAATTATTCATCTCGTTATAAATATTTATAGCCTGGGTAGTAGTCTCACAACCCGTAAGTAGATCATCCATATAGTAATCCAGTAACGTAATCTTAGCAGCTATAGGATACTTCGACTGCTCATCCTTAGCTAGTTGTTGTAAAGACTTTACTGCAAGATATGGCGCACAGGACGTGCCAAAGGTAAGTCTTGACAGTTTATAATGTTGTATAGGATCATGTGGGCTTTGTCTCCAAAGTATTCTTTGAAAGTCCGTATCTTGCTCATTAACACGTACTTGACGATACATTTGCACCAAATCAGCTACAATGCATATTTCGTGTCGTCTCCATCGCATCAAAATATGGCGTAAATCTTGCTGAAGCTTAGGGCCGACATGAAGGTTGTCGTTTAACGAGATGTTATTGATACCTTTACACGAAGCATCAAAAACTACTCTTAATTTAGTCGTCTCTTTATCCTTTCTGATCACAGCGTGGTGTGGCAAGTGAACGACATAAGGATCATCTAATTCTTCTCTCTCTGTAATTTCTCTCATATGATTTTGTTTCAGATAATCTTCTATCACAGTTTTGTAGTCGTCATAAAGATTTCTATCTTTATTAAACCTTTTCTCTAATGATTTGAATCTCCTCATCGCTACTTCTATCGACTGACCAAACTGACATTCCGGCTTAGAACTCTTAAAAGGAAGCCGCACCACATATCTTCCTTCCTTGTCTCTTGATGTTGTTTCCTCGTATATCTTTTCACATCGTATCTCTTCCTTTGTCATTCTCTTTTCGATACCGTCTGGTTCTCTTTCTATTTCCCAAAACTGTTTTAATAGCTGGTCTTCTTTTATTTGTGTGTGAAGGCTAACAATTCTACTATTGGATGTCAAATCTGTTCCTACCTTCCCAGACACAATCCATCCCAGTTGCGTATTTTGCGCTACTGGTCCACTCAGTGCAGTATGCCTCAAAATTCCTTCTAGTAATATTTCACTGTAAACTTCAACTCCCAAAATCATATCAATTCTTCCAGGTGTTCCGTAATGTGGATCAGCCAAAGGTAAGTAATTTATTTCTGGCCAACTCGATATTGATGTATCTCTAGAAGGTAAAAAGGAAGTAAGTTTTCTCAGTACGAACGCATCAACTGGAACTGAGAAAGAAGGATTCTGCATCGACTCAATGACAAAGGAAACTTTATATTTGGTTCTAGTTTGACCATCACCTATACCAGATACGAAGCCATTCACCGTAGATCCTTTCAGTTGAAGGGACTGTGCAGTAGCCTCAGTAATGAATGAAGCTTCGGAACCTTGGTCTATAAGTGCTCGAACTAATTGTGAACGACCACTGGAAGATCGTATTTTCACGACGGCAGTAGCCAACAACATTCTGCTCTGATGACTATTTTTTGCGAAATGAGCCACCACTCTTGTTTCGGTACGATTGCTTGTGCTTGGTAATACTTCAGTAGAAGTTTTCTCAGAAATTGCCGGTGTAGTGAACTCTTGATTAGGAGACCTCTCAAAGTGCAGTAGCGTATGATGTCTCCTGCTACAGCGTCGGCAACAGACGGGTACATAGCATTTCTTCACTGCGTGTGTTGATGACAGACAATTGAAACACAAGCCATTTGCTTGTACATACTCAGATCTTTTCTCAGGCGTTTGCTTTTCAAATTGCTTACATTGATACAAAGCATGTTCACCTGAACATATTGATCGATTGATCGATGGATGAATGGAACGACCTCTGTTTTACAATTGGTTTTGCTGTATAGTTGGAATTACTCGTAGAATTGGAAGCTTTTGATGTAGGTTTGTTGGTATGCGCAGGCGCTAACATTTCCAATGTTCTAAATCGGGTTTCTAGATATCGCTTGAGTTCAGCCCAACTCGGTAAGTAGTCTGCAGAGTCTTCGGAGTCTAATCTGTTTATCTCAAGCTCCCATAATTTTCTAGACTCTAAATCAAGTTTTGACACTATGAGATAATTGATTATAACGTCCCATGAACTCGTATTAATATTTAGATTCTCCAACGATTTCAAACATGAAGATGTTGTATCTAGTAGTTGCTTTATAGCTGTGGCAGATTCACTAGTTGTAACACTCTGTTGCGCAAACAAACGTTTCATTATCTCATTTGAGTTGTAGCGTTTATTACTATAACGATGGGTAAGTTGCCTCCACGCTTCACTATAGTTATTATCTGTAGTAGATAAATTCTTCAATAGACTTTCAGCTTCCCCAAATAAGCAACTCTTTAGGTAATGTAGCTTTTGTACAGCACTCAAACTCGTATTCTTGTGTATAAGAGAATCGAACATATCATGAAATGTTTCCCATTCCTCATATCCTCCAGAAAATTTAGGCAAATAAATTTGGGGTAGTTTGACTTCACATCCCGATATACCTACATTGCCGGTTTTGAAATTAGCCTCAAAAGTAGTCTCTTGACTCGGTTTACATGCACATAAATCATCTTTAAGTTTAGTTTTATAGTCTGTGTAAACATCTTCAAATTGTGAGTAGATGTCATCTTCAAAATAATCAAGCTTTGCTTTATCTGACTTCTCCAAGGCAGCAGCAATGTCGTTATGACCATCAAAAAAAGACTTACACAATTTCTCTAACACTTCAAGTTTAGTTTCGATGTATGTGATTGTAATTCTATCTTTTGGAGACTTTTCATAATTTGTATATGCTCTTTTTACGCGGTCGAACAAGTCTTCTTGCTTTCTTAACTCAGATTTAATTTTCTCAGACATTTTAAATCGAATGGAATATTTTTTGTTGAAATATTCTAAGTCTCTGTAGCAATTGTAATCATTCACACTTCACGATTCTAAACAGTTCACACTATTATTTTAACTGAGATGAATTGTATTTTTTGTTTTAAGTTTCTCCAAGTCTTTCTTAACACTTTTGTTTATGTCACTTCACTATAGGTACTTGAAATTGTTCACTTATCTCGGGTTTCGGCACCAAATGTTTACAAACTCACTAAATATCGTATACTTATCAACACATAACACTCGGGTAAGGGTACACAAAGAAACACTTTTTGCTCGTGGCTCGCAACTCGGAACTCTTAACTCTGAATTTTGAACTCTATTTATTTATTATTAAAAACACCTATATTAAAAGTACAAAACAAAACGATGTCTAGTTTAAAATCGTGACAACGCCATCTCTTAATGTAAAGAAAAACTAACTACACTGAACATATAGTTTAGAACTCGTCGAGAGTATGAAACAAACTACTTTATGATAACACTAAAATCCGACAATAGCTACTAAAAAAAACAATGGAGAAAATCGAGTGACAAACCGAGGAGAAAATGGTACTGAAATATATTATGTTCGCCCATTTATATATAAGTACAAACACAAACCAAATTTCGGGCGACTGTTCGTTCTACATATATACGTATAAAAATAGACTTCCGTCTATATATGAAATCGATAAGCTTCAACATTATTTGACCGATCGCCATGAAAATCTGTACATCTAAGTGTTTATCATAGAAAAAGTTTTTTAACATATGCTATCCATATTGCAATTACAGCCCTTGCTACTTTGACCGCTCCGAACATAGTTGCACAGAACACGAATTTAGATATAAATACTTATTATATCATATGTATAGTATCGTGATAAGTTAAGGATAAATAAACACAATTTTCAGATCCCTATAGTTACTAATATTTGAACATTGTTATGTATCAAACTCCTAACTGTATTACGCTCGAGCCCTAAACATGCGGCTATATTCAAAGCGGCCAAAAACATGGAGGACGAGGAGTGTACTCAACTATATATTACAATAAACAATAAAAAAGGTATACGAAGCCGCGGGTATACATAGTTAACTGTAATACTTAATTTCTATGCTTGTCCATACCTTTGTGTGCCATCCAGAATAAATTATAGTATTTTCGTACTAGTTTTTTTTAGGATTCGATCGCAGTAGATATCTACTATGACGGACCTGAGAACTTTTCGTATACAAATTGGTTATACATAGCGAGAAGCTGCAGTAGCAATCGAATATTAGGAAAAACAAATACAGTACTAATTAATTCTATGAGTTCAGTACTAATCGATTGACTATTTACAGTACGTGTAAATGTAAAGCCAAATAATGCTTATACGGTGTTTGAGGCACACGTGCAAGCTTTGCTATCAGTGTACAGTTCTGTTTGAGATTAACAGTTCCTTTGAACTTCGAGTGAACATGCTGGTCTCGATAAGCCACGGCTTTGTATTCCTCAAGCGTCATTGGTCATCTCAGCTACAAATGGTTTAGTGTACAATTAGGTCAGTAGATACAGACAGCGTTTCAGTAATCATTGCAGTCTGGGAATCGACCGGTTACAGTGGCGTGCCTGTTCCAGTGATAAATACATTCATTTGACAAACAATTATTTAATACAATTATTTTATAACAGCTACCCATCTCGGCTTCACACGGGTGTATTAAAAAAGGCAAATAGATCAAATTTTTCCTTAACAATACTATCAATTCTGTCAATATTTTCTATCAAGATCTCCCTAGTGTTTTCTGTCTCATTCATATGTTTATATGGAGATTTTTTAACCCAATTTATTCACTTTTTTGCATGACTTTTCAATCAAACGTTGTTCTGACAATAACAAAAAACAACAAAAGAAGAATTAGTGAAAAAGGTGCAACCGTTCTGAAGTGATGCCCTTACATACATACACCATTGATTTACATTTATACAGATTATTATTAAAATGTCTTAACTAATATGCACGATGCTACGTATTTTCCGCGCCTATTTATTTTGATCAGTCGCCAATATACCATAACAGTACACATCTGAAAGAAAAAGTGTCTTCTGATTATACTGATATGTAGCTTAAATTACAGACAAGCACGGACACACTCGCACAATAAATTTAAGAAATATATTGAACTAAATATTTAAAATTAAAATAACAAAAAATGAAAAGCGTACAGAACATACAATAACGAGATTTGTATGTATACATGTAAATAACATGTATTATTTTCTAAAAAAAAACAGCAGTTTTTTGATCTTTAGCTGTCATAGTGTTCTAACGAAGGCCACCATCATTTTCTAAATAAACTATGAGAGAGAGAGAGAGAGAGAGAGAATTCTAACGTAAACGAATTAGAAATCAATTAACTGAAGCTTAACTAAAATTTGGTAAAACATAAATTATTACATGAATCGTGCATACATAAGAGAAAATTGAAAAAGTACCAATTTGAACATTATGCTATAAGGAATATTACCAAGTTTACTAATTTTTATATCAACATTTATTTTATAAAACAAAAGAAAACTTTAATTGTCTTGGCCTCCAGATCAATTTGTATGAATTAATCAATATTAAAAGTCGCCATTTTGTACGATTTATTTTTTTAATTATTTTAAAACTGATGTAGAGATACTCTTCAAAAAAAAAATTATGAAAGAATACCCAAAGTAAGGATCATCCTAAATGAAATAAATACAAGTACAATTTCATTGACCTCAATTGTACAACATGTTGTAGTATAGTTAGTATAACGAGGTCAGCCAATACCGGGTCTTATGCGCGTGTTGTTTTGTCTGATTACAATTGGATTATCTGTAGATATTCAAAGCCGGACGGCGACCAGATACAAAGCCTTTATACATATTGTCTAAATAAAACAGATATGTACAATTATAATGTTATAGTACTGCAAATACCTTGTTATGTTTAACACAGAGATTTCAAACGCACAAGCTTTAATGTCATGGCAATTTATAGATTTATATTTTTATTGTCCGATAATCAGCCTAGGAAACTATGACATAGATTTATAAATAAAAAAGTGTGTGTGTGGGTACTTATGCCCACACGAATGAAGTGAAAACTTGTTTATAAAAAGTAGAACAGAAGCCAACGTCAAGCGGTGTTCTCAGGCGGTTACCCATCCAAGTACTGACCGCGCCCGACGTTGCTAACTTCAGTGACTGGACGAGCAACTGTATTTTCAACACTCTACCCAAGAAACAATGTTTAGCTGCATTACTTTTCGTCACACAAAAAGGTTGCGAATCATAATTTCGAAGCCCTCCCACAAGGAGTTTCACTTCAAAAACTAATTAATTATTTGTGTTTCGGAACGAAACGTTCTACGACAAGCGACATGAAGTTGCATCCGCACAAACGTCAGACTCTATAACTAGATTCGAATCGCGCGCACACGTTTACATTGTAGAACGAAATTAAAGTCTCAACAAATTACAAAGTTTCTTTTATTAAGTCCACCACAAAAGGTAGTGTGCTAGCGCAAACGCCGCTACAATTTGTTATATTCAAACATTTTCCTATATTCCTTAGGGACAATTTACAGAAAAGTCCAAGATAGTGCATATGTTTATTTCCTGGTACGATACGTCATAGTGGTCACTTTTGTCTTTCACATTTTATTTTAAAAAATATTTTCGACGCCATCTTGACAAATATAGTAATACCCAACTAAATACAGTAAATACCTGGAGCTTTGAATGTAGATAATAATTATCTTTTCCAGCATATAATTTCATATAATATTGTACTAGATATTATTTAGGTTTAAAATTACGCACAACAAAAAACAAAAGTTTAAAGAATTAACCTATTTTATGACTTTGATGTACTAAGCATTTCAAAGTGTCAAGAAATGGATCTAATTCCACTTATGTCGTCGCTAGATATTGCACTCGTACGAAGCCGTGGCGGGTAACTAGTGGTATTATATTTCAAGATATAAATTTGATATTTGTATAGTAGTTATACTCATAAAAAAATACAAAAATAATATAAATTAAATTTTTTTATCACAAAAATCGCACTTTTTTTTCGAACTGACCTACACTGCCAGCCAAATAAGGCCTTCACAGTTTCACCAGACTACGCACAAAAATCGCACAAAAATAATTGTACTATATTTTATAAGCAGCGATTTATTTGTTCAAAAAGGAGAAATGAGGACTTTCTTACATATTTCATACTGGGAGATTCCCGTAATATTAGAGTTCATACTAGATGTCATAATTAATAAAATTACATATACTTATAACGTCAGATTATTCTATATATATATTGTACATATATGAAACGAAATTATAGTTCTTTTAAGGTTCTGTTATCTCAAAATTACTGAACGTGTGGCATAGACTCTGACTATTCAATGTGAAATTAATATATATATATTTAATGCACCGCGAAATGGTCTGGTATCAGTTAGTAATACAATAAAATAAATATCGTCTCATTTGAATTTACTAAATAAGGCATTCATTTTATTACAAGAGCACTTCGAACATTTCAACAGATAATGCACAGCCGAAATAGCTCAGTTGGGAGAGCGTTAGACTGAAGATCTAAAGGTCCCTGGTTCGATCCCGGGTTTCGGCAGACACTTTTTCCTCTTTTTATTTGTGGTTCCAAACAAATACGTAAATGAAGAAACAGATTATCAAATCAATAACGAACAGAACGCTTAATTTTATTTTAAATACTTTTTAAATAAAGGGAAAAAATCTGTGATGTTGCCACGCTAAATCTGTCTTAAGTTAAACAAAAAGAACGGAAAAAGCAACAGTAGCTGTTTAAACCTTGTTTTCTTTTTCCCATAATGTTTTCAGGTGTTCTTCCAAAAAAAAAGCTTAGGTATGACGTTGATGATAAACGTGGAATGGAAAACTTTATCTGAATACAAAATTTCATTCAAACCTTCAGATCCATTTCCAAGGAACATACATAATCATATATCTGTCTATCTATGGCAATTTAGGTAATAGTGTCAGATTTTATAATAAAGTCCTAAAGCATGTTACCGATTTGCCGGATTATAAATATAAGCGCCATATCAAGCGGGTTTCGGTGTCCAAGGGCTATTATAGAGTGGATCAATATGTGAACGATGGTGATGTCTGGAATTGACTCTTCTCTGTGCAGCCACTAAAACGATTGTAACGTGTAATTTATTTGAAACATGCCTCTATTAATGTAAAAAGATAAACCCGATCGAGTTTCTTGCCGGTTCATCTCGATGACTGGGTTGTTTGTCCGAACCGGTGGTAATGTTGACGTTCATAAGCGCCTTCTTAGGGCCTAAACTGAATAAAGTATAGTTTGATTTTGATTTTGATTATGTATGAAAGATGGAAAAACTAAAGGGAGCAAGCGCCAAATCTAAAATTTTATACGCCAACGAAAAGAAGTTCGTATATCATTATTAAAGGTTGCTGGCTATGATTAATCTCTTTGTATGTAGTTTTCATCGATTTGTATACCATTTTTAAATGTAATTCCTTTATAACGATCCTTGTATTTGCTACGATTTTCCAAAGCCGGGGCCGGTCGTAATTCCACGATTGCTAGAAGGAGCATCTCCACCCGCTCTTTTTATTACCGCTACCCTGCACATCGCTATTGCACATTGCAAATATTTGCTTTCATCTTTTTATTTATGTTATCGTATTGTCTAATCTTTCTTACAATACAAAAAATGAACTTTGTTGGTTTATTTATGTTTTTTTTTTAATAAAAATGAATATTAAAGTACTCCGATATAATATTGATTTTCTTTTGAAATACTTTTCTAAATACATTTATTTTCTAAATACATTTTAGAGTGATTGAAGGGGAACATTTATATGTATAATGACATAAATTAAATAGTGGAGAAATACTGTTATTTTTGAGGTTTCTAATGTGATGTCGTAAATAATTACACTTTTTCCGCTTACATTGCAACAAACGCGGGCTGAACCCTACGAGATTTATCAAAATAATGTGTGCGGGCCACGGGCAGTAAGGAATAAATCAAAACTACTGGATCGATTTTAATCATTTTTTCAGTGAATGACATAGGCTATATATTTTATACCCGTGCGAAGCCGGAGAGGGCCACTAGTATATATATATATATAGTGTAGGCTGTAGGTAATTTAGAAAACTAAACGTGTAACATCGGAATTGTTTTTTAAATTCAAATCACACTTTATCTCTTCTATAATTATTACCTTGTATATAATCAAGAGAGAATGACTAAAGATACTGATGGAATTCCAAATCGAATGAAGCCAAAATACGCAACGTGCGTGGAGTGTAACTATTTGTCGCTTTAATATTATGTTTCTGTATGCATTACTTATATTTTATATGCTATTTAAATAGTTTCCAAGTTATATATTTGTTTACATGATTTGTGTTGTTGCCCTCATTACACCTAACATACCTCTGATGATTCTCTCTAAAACAGATCCCATCCATAAGTGACCTGGATGAGATTGCTTACAGCAATAAAATCATCCTTTGTACTAAGCACATAATTTAACGTCTTACTGTATGTACGTATAATGGTGTACAATAATGAAGGAAATAAAATAAATGTCCAGGCTATCAATTCGCTTCCATTACCACCAATGTTATCAGATGCGCTGATGTATTGTATAATAAAATAAACTTATTGTTTATCCCAGGTACAACGGCTTACGATACTGTAAGGCCACTGGCCTACCAGGACGCGAAGCTTTTCATGCTGTGCTTCAATGTGGCTGAACCAGAATCTCTTCACAACGCTGCTGCCAAGGTAAGACATCCTTTATGCATGTTAACTCGTCTCAGTTGCCTTTTCTTTTCATCGTACATCGATTATACGGCCCGGCAGTACAAAAAGTGTTTTGTAAATTTGACTAAGATTAATATAAACCTTTTATATGAACAACTTAATTAATACTAAGTCGTTTTAACATACCTAATCCCATTTTAAAGTAATGTCAAACACTGTGATACAAAAGACATAACCCACAAGGAGTGGGGAGATTCTACATCCGATCCCTCGGAGTAACCCACAAGGAGTGGGAAGATTGTACTTCCGATCCTTCGGAGTAGAGACCTAAAGTATGTCACTTGCGCGATACAGTGACACCGCATATTCTAGTTGACAACAGGCAACACACCACACCCACACACGTCCAGTCAGTTATCTATATTCAAAATAGGCTGATCCCTAATACATGTATGCGTTCGTGGCATACATATGAAGGTACGCATATGCGTTCCACCAACGTATATATGTTTGTGTCTACATATTAGCGGAATTTCCATGCAAAATAACCAGTGCAAGCCTAGACTTAGTTACTTTGGCAACCTAGCGCTACTTGCCCTACTGAGCCTAGTTAAGTTGTAAAGACCTGTGAGGTAAGTAACGTGTAATGAGTTTGAAAAAAGGCTGGGGCACGTCTCACTGGGATCATTGTATTGTTCACATCGCTTATGGACATTCCTCCTGCTTATTCATCAGCGAAGAATAATAAACAATATTATTTAGATTGTCCCTTATAATATAGAACAATAAATTTAGGACTATTGTATTTTTTAGAACTAAAACATAAACTCAAATGATACACCGATTTTCTTAAGTTGCTAATATACGGAATTTATTAGTGAAACAGTGGACACTGGGTAGTGGATAGTGGATAACAATAATCGTTAACGTTGTGATGGGTTGAGAATGAATTGTAGGCGGTAGAGCTACGCTGAAGCTATTACTGGTTTAATCATGAATGGGTCGGCTCGCCCGACGCGCGGGGTAGTACTACCCGACACACAGAAAACCGACGTGAAGTAACAGTGCTTGCACTGTTGCGTTTCGTTCGGTCAGTGAGAGCGCCGGAGACCCACATATATTAAAAGGCCGGCAACGCACTTGCGACTCCCCTGGTGTTGCTAGTGTCTATAGACGGCGGTGATCACTTACCATCAGGTGACCCATCTGTTCGTTTGCCCCCTATAATATATAAAAAAAAAAGAATGTTATCTTGTTCAGGGACTTTTCTTTGCCTATCTTAGTTTAATAAATATATATCGAACTTTTCTAACAATGTCAAGGTCGCAGAGAGAGCTAGGCTCTTGATGTAAAACAACAAATTCTCATAGCACTCGTCATGTACTTTCTTAACTCTAATGATTATCTTTGTCCATTTTTTTAAACCTTTTTCTTTTTAACGTTCAGATGTCTTGCTACGTCTAGCGGGAACTTTAACTCTCCAATGCGGCTACCAATACAAGTATAGGTCTCTGATGATTGATTTGCAATTCAATGAGCCTCACACCCATTTAACTTACGGTTTCATCACGATAGCATCATTGTAATTCATGCACCATGTGGGAGGAATTCACTTAAAAAAAAAACGTTTCATAAATACAAGACTTTAAATGCTTATCTACTTAAAGCTACATCTGTTAAAGTCGATTTACATAATATGTAGCAAGAGAGGCTGAGTTGTCCGTCGGTAATGGGAGCTTCCGTATTTTAATGGTTTCTAGAAACTTGTCTATTGGATTCGTGCAAAATTGGACCTTACCGTAGCGGTTTTAATGCGCATTTCACATTTCTCCCATTCAAAGGAAGCCGGCACTAAGAATGTAAGATGGTGAAGTGGGAAACGTAAACTCTAATGGTTTAATTAATTCGGTACATTTGAAGTAGATTGTGTAGATAAACTCTAATAATAAAATGGACAGTTGTAGATATAAAATTGTATCAGAATAAATCACAATTTTCGGTGAAACTTTCATTTTTTTTACTTGTACGATCAAATCGGTTTGTCGGTTTAATCGCTTGTACAAAAAGTCAAATCTTATCAGCCAAGTCTTATCAGCTTATTAATCATGTAATTCATTGATATAAATCTATATAAATAAAACTAAATTGCTGTATGTATATAAGCGCTTCACTCTACCTATTTAGCAATTTTTTCTTTGTTGTGTTTATAATTATAAAGACAAGGTTCGTATAAAAAAAGGGTGTGTGTACTTATGTACACGCTGTAGAAGTTACACTTCTTGGGCGTAATAACAAGAGAAAAATCTTTTTAAAATTTTTATCCCTCTACTTATTCTACGTTTGTAGAAAAAACGATACTAACAATAGGAAAAAGGTATTTAATACATACATACTTGTTTTGAATAAAATGTTGACTATAGCTAACTTCAGGGTGTCGGTTTTTCGTGACGGTGTGCGGCGCGCGCATCGTAAAAATTTACTCTCATCATTTTTCCCTAACGCGCCAAAAGAAGTATAACTTCAAAAATGTTTGAATAATCGTACCGTATCATGAAAATTTCGGGTTAAAAAATTATTCTTACAATAAGGCGAGTGAGTGAGACAAAAGACATTACGGAGATGTCAAAACATATTTTCGGAATTGACGTTCAGAGTTGTTCAGTGCCATTTTCATTTCATTACATAGTCCTACTGTAATCTCGTAAATGGAATATTTTAATATAGAAACGTTTGACCACAATGTCATTTGATCAGCAATAATAGCTCGTATCTTTGGTATTCTTTGTTCGATACGGTCAACATTGCTTGAATTAACCGCTAATGATTTAACTTTCCGTCAACTTTCGAGATTCACGCGTGAATTTATCTCTATCTTACCTCCAACTCTCGGTAAATTTTATTACTTGTTCTATGTTATCATTAAAAATCTAAGTAATTTTCTTCTGATTTCAAAGTTGATTGTTTTAGAAGAAAGAAGTGTCTTAAAAATTGATTCACCCATTACCAGGTACCTAATTGACGATATATTTTTGAAACTAAATATGGTCGCTCACCAAGCGGGTATTAGAGGAAAACCTAGCCCCATGTTATAATTTCATAGTAATTCATATTATAGAGTGGATCAATATGTGAACGACGGTGATGTCTGGAATTGACTCTTCTCTGTGCATCCACTAAAATCGATTGTAATGTATAATGAATTTTAAGTATATAAGTATATGTTAAAAAGATAAACCCGAGTTTCTTGCCGGTTCTTCTCGATGACTGGGATGTATTCCGAACCGGTGGTCGTTTTGACGTTCATAAGTGCCTTCTTAGGGCCTAAATTGAATAAAGTATTTTTGATTTGATTTGATTAAAGATTTAGATTGACTGTCGAGATTCAAAACTACATTGATTAACATGGTGTCCGAATACGCCACCAATAAAGTGTCATTGGTTCAAACCGATTTAGGAAAAACTTATTGGCATATAGAGAACTTCACAGGGCATTATCTAAGCTAAGTGTCATTACACTTCTTCATAGTAAATTTTATAGAAATAACTTAGAATTAGTAAAGGGATTATAAGCTCTATAGAGCTGAAGTAGTGTTAATCAGACAATTACAGTTAAAGAATTAAAAACAGACTAAAATTAATATAGACAGCTCCAATGAAAGAATAAAACATTTTTTACAAGAACCATAAATATTCTTAGGCACATAGGACAAAGGGATGATGGTTATGTCTCAGCGAGTTTGTCGAACAATGTAGGTTCGAATCATTACAATGAGTCGAGACGTTCACTGATGGGAATTATAGTGCTGAAACCATTAGTGGCTGAGCTCTTTCTAACGCCCATCTGGCTATCGAACACCTTCAAGTCGAAAATTTGTCGCCAACCACCTACAGTTGTGTTCCGGTAGCTGCATTTGAGAGAGAATCCTTGTCTAGGCTTAACGTGTCTTACGCCACAACGTCATTCAACATCAGATGAGATTATGGTCAAACTGTAAAACTTACGAATTATAAAAGAATAACAATATACAAAACTGAAAGCATGGACAGATATCGAACTCTTTCAACGTCTCGGGTTAACTTTAACCCTTCGACTGGTCAAAACTATAAAGGTTTAAGCTTCAAACAAATTAATGTACACCACAGGCACAGGTCAAAAAACTGTTGGCAGCATAAGCTTAAAAATACCGGTATTATTACAAAAACTTTCGCGCATATAGACATTGTTTCCAATTGTCTACATTCCACTTCCACTTAATTTTACTCAAAAACCTGCGCGTATGTATTTCGGAAAGCATCCTAGGAACTTACAAAATACCTTACATGTGAAAGAAAAAGTTGATATTACTTTTGCGAGGAAGTTAGGTGTAATAATTTTATTATAAAATTAGTTTCAAAATTCAATACAAAAATCATGAATTTAAGGGTTAATATTAAGATAGGCAAGGATATCAATAATTTTATCTTCATATTACAGTGGTACAACGAAGTCCGCACACACGGCGGCTCAGCGCCGGTACTGTTGTGCGGCTGCAAAGCCGATCTCCGTCACGACAAAGAAACTCTTACGATGCTCTCTAAACTGAGAAGCCATCCTGTCACTAGTGAAGAGGTAAGACTCTCCAAAACGATTATATATATCCTATACTAGCTGACCCGGCGAACTTCGTACCGGTTAACAGTCGATTCTTTAATTATCTTTTTTAATACTTAATCTGCTATTCGGGACGCTACATAATGTTAAATGTTACCATCGTATAAATATTGACATTAATATTTATACGATACAACGTCACTCAATTGTTTTGCCTTCCCGGAACACCTCTCCACTAACACTTAAACTTTATGGTATGGTATTAAAGTTCAAATTTACTTTTCAAGTATTATTACCAATCCTTTGTATGGGAGTATAGAAAAGTGTTGTTTTTAGACTTTTTCAGGCAATTTTTAAAATTTTTCTCTCCGTAAGAACCATCCTCGTACTTCTAGTAGTATTCTAAAAAAAGGAATTAGCGAAATCGATTCAGCTGCTTTCGAGATTTGCGCTTAGCAACACATTCAGCGATTCATTTTTATATTATAGATTTCATAATATTTTAACGCCTAAGCGATCTTTTCGTTTTGTGTGTATGACAACGTTAGTCTCTATTACTCAGCAACTTAAAGATATAATTGAAAAATTGAGTTTGCATTTTATAACATACTTGCTGTGCTCGCTGTAATCTAGATTGGAGCGATCCCTCGGGACAGTATTTTATATTTAAATGAAAGGTATGCCCTTTTCTGTACTCCTGATAACGTGTAAGGTGTAAAAGCGTAACAAACAAACAAAGGCACATTTATTATTATATACCATCATGTTGTGACTATTAGGAACAACTACTATACAGCTTGTGGGATAGAAAGTAAGCTACGCGTCAAGGAATAGCACGGTAGAGTCATGTGTCGCGGTACGGGTGTTGGGGGCCGAGGGCAGATTAACCGTCCGACAAGAACCGAGTATTACCTAGAAAAACCGAACTGCGAATGCCTGTGTTACTAAGGTTCCAAGCCGCGCAACTTAGTCGTGTTGTCAGCTCCGTATGCAACAACTATGTACTATGCGGGATTTCTTGACGCTTACCTTACTAAATTAACAGTAACTCCAGGCTATTTATTTATATTTCTTTATCGATGTATTTACACGGTTGTAAATGTATCATTGCTTGACAAATTACACGGTTATATAATAAGTGTATCACTAGTAGACAAAAACGTTTGTTCTAAGTAACGCAGTTTGGTAACTAAGCTACCCTACGGTATATCAGCGAAATGTTTCCCAAAACACTTTAGGACATCAAGCGTTCTGAATCTCTCCAAATGTTTTCGTTTCTAATTTCAATGTAAATTCATATAACTAATATTTGATATAATCATCAAATCAAGTTCAGCACTTAAGTAATTCATACGAGCTAACATCAAAAGCCTACGTACGAATTTCTATCAGGAATGTACTCAGTTAATTACTTCCAAACTTGTAGATAACGCACGAGACCCCCTATCTCAATAGAAGTTCTAACCACTACATCAGTTGCAATTGAAAAGGCGTCTCTCGATTCAGGCCGACGGCCAAACGTGCCAATTAACTTGATATCTCATTTCCAGCTAGATTAGGGTTGCCCCTAATTTCAATTAAAGGACTAATGGTTATATGTTAGCGGTAATATCTGAACAGAGTTCCTGTACTTTTAGCAATTATTATAATTAAATTGTTCGTGTTTGTTTCATACGTGTGCCATTTACTATATATACATTGTGTTTTTATTTGATTTGAAACGATATCAGAAAGCATACTAATTAATTAACTAAGAATATTCGAGTGTACCTGTGGCTATGCACGCCTTTTTATAATACTTTGCACATCCGCTTCCAGTCAATATAAATATATTAACGTTATCATTGTGGTGTTATTTATAAAATGTTGTCCTTTAGAGCTCAGAAAGGTGAAATTTTTTTAAACTTTTCTTCATCGTTGGTTCACCGACGTGTTAATAACATTTAAAATAGATAAATTGTCTATGAGATGGCTACAATATATCTTTCTATAATTAGCCAACTAAAGAAAAGTGAATACAATACTATAATTTGAATATAATTATAAGCTGTTTATTTCAATTATTGTTAATGATATGTTCAGCTTTCATTATTTCTTGCGCTTATGTGGAGGCCATTTTGTTTTATTTACCGCGCGCGTGTGTAAATTAACTCGGTAACCATAGCACCGTATCAAAATATTGCTTGAACTTAATATCACGTAAATATTAAAGGTTTGCTTACATATAGATATATAACCTTATTACCTTATATTAGTCGAAGACTTCAAGACTTCAATTCTTTCTGTATTTTTACTATTATCAACTTATCATTTACAATTCAACACGAAGGTTAACAGTAACTTTGAAGATTGTAAAAATATTTCTAATACCAAGGAAGATGTTTATACTAGACCATAATGTTTGACTATGACATATTGCGTATATATATAACACATTTAGGTTTAATTATAAAATAGATTATTATTGAGGATGTTTTGCCAAAAATGGTACAAATATTTAAAATTAGTATACATATGTAAGGACTGTAAAGTATGGCGAACAGAGACATACAATAAAGGTTTCGACTCATTGATGATAAGGGCATGATACTATTTCCATGTTTTTATCGACAAAGCTCATTAATAGCTATACCTATACAAAAAAAAAATCGGTTTGCAAACAGAAGAGAAAACGGAATTTAAATTATTTTTAATTACATGTCGTTGCACTGATATTTCTGTTTGGCGTTTCTTGATAACCCTATACTGTATCGTTATGAATGAGAACTACATAGCTCGCTAATTGAGGGAATGCTGGCGGGAGCGGCCGATGAATGAAGAAAGAGCCACGCAACTACATTACTATACAACGCACACATTGATTGCATCTTAACAGAAATTTTGTGATTCAATAAAAAAAACACTAATTGTTTATTTGAATTACCAACAACATTTACACTATAACAATGTAATATTTAGGGTATCACTACATAGTATAAAACAAAGTCGCTTTCTCTGTCCCTATATCCTTATGTATGCTTAAATCTTTAAAACTACGCAACGGATTTTGATGCGGTTTTTTTTAATAGATAGAGTGATTGAAGAGGAAGGTTTATATGAATAATAACATAAATTAAATAGTGGAGAAATACAGTTATTTTTGAGGTTACTCCAAATTGAACGCGTGCGGGCCACGGGCAGTAATGAATAAATCAAAACTACTGGATCGATTTTAATCATTTTTTCAGTGAATGACATAGGTTATATATTTTATACTCGTGCGAAACCGGATTTTAACCAATTAAAAGTGATAATTATTTAATTTATACCATTGTCAGAAATTGAAATAATTCAAAATATTATAAATGTAAATAAACTACTTATAAACTTATTGATAAACAATCTATAACTTAAATTAAAGGCTTGAAATTTCGATTAAGTATGACTTTCTTATACAGCGGCGTAAAAGTTTCGAATATATTTCCGATAACAAATCTTATCCGGCACACGGTTTGTATTCACATATACATATATTAATTTTAAAATCATCGACTACCAAATTTAATTCTTAAACGTCATTGATGTCAATTCTCACAGAGTAAACATAGTTTTCGATTTTTTTTAACTGTATTTTTTTTAAATTTGTATTATTTGTCTGTCCTTATTTAACTCATAATCAATTTCATCTATGTTAATGCAACTTTATACACGGTAAGTGTATGTATCTCAATTGAAACAAGTACACGTATTAAATAATAGTAAAATTAATAAATAAATAAATATATGTATTCGCTCTTAAACGATTTTAATGAAATGTTGTATACAGAAAGACATATTTAGGTACAAAACGTATGAAAAAAAAACCATTTTAAAAACTTTAACATGGATTCACAGCAGCGGAATCGCGTGCTCAGCTATCATATCATATAATTGCAATATTTTATACAGACATACATTTGCAGGCATTGTCAGTAGCGAGACAACTCGGAGCCACGACATACGTGGAGACGTCTGCGAGGGCATCGAGCAAAGGAGTCAAGGATGCATTTGAGGTAGCTGCTCTAGCAGCATTAGGGAAGCTCAACAAACAGCAAATAAAGCAGCAGGTTTGTGGAAACTTGACCTTATATAGATAACTTTCTACGTACTGTTCTATTATAGTACTTACGAAGGGTAATCTTATTAATGTTCTAAATATCCAAGCTTTTCATTTGTTTGTAGCGCTTGACCACAATCTCATCTGATTTTTAAATGACGATGTAGTCTAAAGTGCTAAACACGCTAAGCTTAGGGGCGGACTGGCTCCCATATACAGCCACCGGAACACACCTATAGGTGTTTGGCAACAGATTTTCGACTTGAGGATGGTAGCCAGTCAATCGGGCTTAGATAAAGCCCTACCACGTTGGTATCATCACGATGTTTTTCTTCACTGAAAGGTGTGGCTCATCCGCAAGGATTCTACCCTACGTCGATTGGCACAGTATCCGAACACGCTAACCTCAGAACCATCACCGCTTCAAATAATTATTGTCTCATACAAAAAAAAATGCTGAACGGACTTTAATAAAACTTTACAGTTGTCAAATGAATTAAGTTAAAACTAATTTATGAAAATATTGTTTCAACTGGTCAAAATATAACGATAAATCTTTAGTAAATTGGTAATAATCCTGCCGTCTGAGACTTCTGTCCATGTGCGATACATAAACCATTAGTTACACGAAGAGAGTGCTTGGTGTCGTACGAAAGGAGACGAAGTCACGGGTGGCCGCTAGTCGCTTCTAATTATAGCTTTCACAAAAGAATAGTAGTAGCATGAATGGTTTAGAGATAGCGTATTTGGAAACCGCATCGATTGTCATACGTTTGAATCCCTAAAAAAGGAAAACTTCGTGATGAAATGAAAAAGAAATTGATTCAACCGTTCCGAAAATTACCGACAACAAACAGACAGACATTACAAAAAGAAACTTCAGTTTTATTTCTTTTTATAGAAGTAAACAATGCGAACAAAGCGACAAACAGTTGATAGTAGGCAATCAAGTGCAAATTATGATTTACCAGAGAGTATAAACTTTATCAAACGTTATGTGAACAATAATTACTGTGACCGAAAAAGTATTTTTACGAAGCCCTTTGCATGTTCCGACGACTTTTAAAAACCATAATTGATATGTAAGCAATAACTTTTATTAGGATCTGTGGATAAATGTTGGCGTAATAGTTTACAATAAAAAAAAATATACATATGTTCGGTTAAAAACAGAATTTACTAAAACTTTATAAAAGACGTAGTACAAAGTGAGCTAGGAATAAAGGTACATAAGTTCTGTATTTTATCTTTTTTTAATTTGTCAGATCCTATCATTATCCCTATCATGTAAATCGTTCAGGTACCTTTAATGATTATGTTAAAATTACATTGCTCCGATATGATATTTCAAAGTCCAATAGATAAATTAGATAACCGCCGTCATGTTTACATTGGTCACAGCGTTCATTATAAATTCTGTAACCGCGGTTTCAAATACCGCTTTTACCATATTGGTGACTATTCAACTGATATTTGCTGTACTAATCTCTTATATTCCTGATTAATACGAACTAAATATTCATTTACTGGAGTTATGTATCAATCATATTATTCAATATATATTGAAACTAACAGCCGCCCGTGACTTCATCTACGTATGTATCCTTATAAAGTACTATGTAAGATATTTATTTATCTGAAACAGACTATAAAACACATCTATTTTAATATATCATTTCAAGTCCAAGTTTAAACACGACAGAGTTTCTTCATACAAATTTTCATTACCATGGGCGTTACATTTCTAAAAAGTCTTTCTTAGTACTTACCTACAGTGTAAAAGGAATACCCATGCAATTTTTTACGGTCTTAAGCTGAGTAGTTTGGACTGTAGGATGATGTATCATCACTCAGTCAGTTTTATAATAAATGAGTATAAATAACAAATTCTGCTCATATGTTAATTATTATATTAATATATATTACTAGCAGCTCCGGTGGATGTTATACTGCCCTAATAATAAAATATATATACATTTATGTGCATGAAACGCCTAAGACGGCTTGACTTTTTCCGATTTTTTCAACAACTATCATTATATTTCAACCAATTTACAAAAAAAAACTTTAACAAATTATATACCTAAACCTTCCTCGTGAATTACTGTATCTATTGGTGAAGACCGCATTACGATCCGTTCAGTAGTTTTTGAGTTTATCGCGAACATCCAAACAGACAGACAGACAGACGCGGTGGATGACTTTGTTTTATAATAGGTATTGATAATATCTAAGCAGAATGAGTTAGTTACAAATAATAGTAGTAGCTATGATAAGAGCGAGAGAGAGATGAGATGAATAAAATAACAGGGAAATAATATATACCTTACATTTAACATTAACTTATATTTCAGAAGCAAGTGGGCCGGAGCAAAAGCAAACGAGATCTGAAGGCCGAGCTAAAAGGACGTGCGAAGAGTTGCTGCGTTATGTGATCCGTAGCCGGCCACCCGTCCCGGTGGCCGCACGACTGCTAGGCGACCACCGCCCTTCCAGAACATTCTATAAACTTCTAGCTAGAATCCAATGTTCCTTGTAACGTTGGACGGAAGGATAAACTTGGGCCTAAAACTAACCCTCGGTGTACACCCGAATGAATTTCGTTGAACGCGTTGGGTAAAAACGCAACGGACATGTTTAACTATAATATTCAATCTATATTTACATATAATAAAAATGAGGTGTAACATAAAAAAAAAACTTTATTTATAAATAATATTATAAATGTCATTCGCACTGTCGAAAGCCTGTTAAGATTTCAAAGGACACGAAATGTAAGTGGAACAGAGTTCATTGAATAATTAAATTTGTATGGATTTAAAGGACTTTCGTTTTTAAGATATATCTATCGGTTTTAAGAAAGGTGCAATGAGAGCAAAACCCCCAGGGTTGGAGCGTAAGCCTGTGATAATGTAAAAATAGAAGAAGAAATGAATGTAAAAGAAAGTAGGAAGTAGAAGGACCGATAAGAAAGGAGTCAACGCTCAGATCCTTAAACATTGATGTATTACTAAGATATTTACTGTATAATTATCCATGATATTATTATAAAAGAGAATTCAAATTAGCAAAATAAATGTTTTCATATACATAAATTGTAGAAAAGTGATGAAGATTTTTCTACAATAGTAGCGTTTTTAAATATGCATATAGGCTCTTGGTAAAACATACATTTCTATTATATATTTTATGTATATACATTTATGAGGGATCCTGTACGCACTAAAAATATCGTATGAATCATACTTCAACAAGTAACAAGAGTTCTTCAACTTTGTTTACGCTGAAGACAGGTTCGCTAATATCGAATGAATGGATGTATATTCCTGTAATCGTTTCGCAATTCAAACAAAAGTTAAATACAAGAAGTGGTCAAGTAAGATTAATTTCGATGCATCTTTAATTATAGTTTAGGTTTGTATTGTTTTATTTATAACATTTGTTGCCAACGTCAAATTTCTAAACGATTGACATTTTTCAGTGTTACATATTTCCAAAATTCGACAACACTATAAGTTGATCCAATTAAAACTTAATGTCTATAAACTCTTGAAAAGTTTTTATGCCAAACATAAAGTTTATGATGAAAGGTAGAATTATAGAAAAAAAAAAACAAAACTTCTACAACTTCTGTACTAGCATCTCTTATTCTTCTGTTCCTTACATTGAAACCCATTCCTTCTTATTAAATACCGTTAATGCAATAAGCAAGTGCATAAATGTATCACCTTTTAAAATTAGCATCTTAGGGTAATTTCAATATTCTAACAAAATGGTGCCGCCTTTGTTAGAGTTTTTTCATCGAGTTTTTGTGACATGTCAGAATTAATGTTCCGTGTTCTTATTTCCAATCCACTTCATTTATGCTTCACCTTATGCCTTACTTACAATAACCGAATGATATTATCCAAAATGCCAAGAATATTAGATAATAAAAGGTTATATTATCTAACTTTAAAGATAAAAAATATTTTGTTACAGCTAAGATTCCATCAAAAAAACAGAATAGCATCTCATAAAATAGAGGTTATAATTTGTATACTGTTATACCAAGTGCCTATAGATAAAACAAAATTATTGTACAGATAATAAATAATAACTATAAAATAACATGTATGTATTCGAAAATTATTTTCCGTAGGACCAACGTCGCTATGAATTATAAAGTAGCTTATTAAATTTTTTGTATTATAACTAAATTGATTTTCGAAGAGCTAAAAGCTATTTCATTTTGTGATATACATACGTAATTGTTATAAAAGAAACTAATGCACAATTATGGACAATACTAAATTACTGTGGTCCATGTTAGATGGTCCAGTCCACGCTAAGTTTAGGTGTGTACGTAGATTTTTGTACGTTTACAGTGTAAATTTAAATGTTGCTTGCCTTTCATATTGTTAGTTGTTTGAAATAAAATCAATGTTATAATTTTTCTTTAGTCTGTTTTTTAATATAAAGTATTGTGCTAATTATGCCTATGTCAATATAACAACTCATAGAGCATTACTACAATAGTAAGATGCTGCCGATATAAGGCCGAATAACCCAAAGTTGTGGATGAAAATAAAAGCTCCACTTAAATAAAAGCACACACAAAAGACCTAACTATTCTGGAGCAGAATAATAATACACGACATATTAAAATAGTGATTGTTGTAAAATAATACAATAACATAATTCTTTATATTTACTTGTATATACTTTGTGAACGATTTTTTTATAAGTAAATTGTGGAACTGGATATCAACAAGGATAAAAAATGTGCTTCTAGTATATAATTTTTTGTTCTATTCACATCACTTTTTCAACTAAATCTATTGTTTTGGAATTGGGACCATGGTAAAGATCTTTTTATTATTATTTCAATAAATAAAATAAACATTTCTTACTATTAAAAAAAATCAAATAAATGAAAACACTACCTACATAAATTTTAAATTATCCTCTGGCTTGTGAAATTTATAAAAGTAAATAAAATTATAATTTTGTCGTTATAAGATAAAATTTGAATCATTTCCATTAAACGATGGTTTTTTATAGTAAAAACAAATGTATCAAGATTCATTTCTTAGTGGAGTAAGGAATATTTTTGTATGAAATCAAAAAAAATGTTTTTGTGTTAATAGGTTATTTATTAATTTTGATAATTTAACGTACTGTAAGTCGATATCAAGCTTTAAATTGAATATTAGCTTTAATTATCGAGTTAATGTTATGTTAGTATTATATATTTAATTAAAAAATAGTCGTTATTTTTAACTGAATGTTTTTGAAATCGTTTTTTTTTTTTAATAAACAACCCTATTTAAATTGTTAATGAAAAGAACAAGGTAACATATCATAAACTTTACACCAATTCATACAATAAAAGAAAATTTTAGTAAACTAGACTGAACAACCTCTCACTATTGTATTATTTAATTTACTTTATATCTTGTTTTTAATTAATGACTTAGTTATACAGTTGTATACTGAATAAAAATAAAATACAATATATTTTAAAATTATTTCATAATAATTTATTTAAGTTTTCCCTATTTAAGTTGTAATTGATAAACAAACCTGTACATTTTCATTCAAATAAGAGGCTAATTCATTGTTTGCTTGTAGTTTAGATTATAAGTAATGTGGCAACACTAATACTGTTCTGTACAGTTACTGTAAAACCGTTTATTGGAAAGTATAAACTTTTTTGACTATTTTTTATTTACTTCAAAACTGTTTTTTTTTTTTTAATTTCGAAATTAGAATGTAATATAATTTGAGACTCTTAATTTAATATGTTCTTTTTTAACCAGTTTGCTGAATGTAATGTAATTATGTTAATGTATTTTTTTATTTTATCAATTTCATGTCGGGTGCTTGCGTGTTGCCATGTCTCGCATTAGAATGCTTGAAATGGTAGTTATTATGACCTAATTGAATGCCTTATGTATGTATCATTATTTAATTATTAATTCTGTATAAAGTAAATTTAATTAATACAAGAAATATTATAAATTAGTCGACTAATTCAATGTTAGGCAATTTTGAATGTTGTTTCTAGATTATTGGATAATAAAAGCATCTGTGTTTTTCGATATTTGCGTTTTAATTCATAACTGTTACCTTTAAAATATTCCTAAAAATATTATTGTATACATAAATTACCTAATACCAGTACTTTGTCTGTTTGTATATTATTTTAACGATATATTATATCTACAGAAAAAAAAAAAAACAAAAAACTAGAGCAAAAATATACTTTGCTTGCAAAGTTTCTTTATTAATAATAAACCCTTTACATTCATTCTCCTGCGCATGCACGCCACACCGTTTGTTCCACTTCTTTACGGTAATCAAAAATATTTAAAAGTCATATGTTTTTAAAAACTTTTTATTAAATGGAGATACCGTGACATGTTATGAGATAAAGACAATTTTTTAATTAAATAAAAAAAACGTTGATAGATTCCGTTGAATCCAATGTTTGTACAAATGTTGAGAGTACCAAGCACTATTAAAACGTTAGGTGGCCACACGTTGGTAATCATGTCTTGTCGACTTCATTACAAGACAATGTGAATATGTTCCATATAGTATTGGCGCTTTTAACTGAGATTTGGTGTATGACGTAGACAATATACTTGTTTTTATACTATATTTCAAATACTTACTTTTTAATAAGCTATTGTATATTATTTTCAATATTTTTACTTTTTAATAAGCTATTAGCTGTTATTTAAAATCTTTTCAAGTATTCATATTTGAAGCGATGATGACTGAATGGATAGTATGTTTGGAGACCGCGTCAAGCAATGTAAGTTCAAACATTGCAATAAATTCCATAACACGGTGGTAGGGATTTTTCTAAACCCTCCCGGCTAGCTTCCATCCTCAAGTTGAAAATATCTCGCCAAGGACCTCTACGTTTTTTCCGGCAGCTGTACTGGAAAGTCAGTCCCCCTCTAGATTTAGTATGTTTACCAGACCATATTGTCATTTCACATCAGGCGAGATTGTGGTGAAACGCTGTAACCTAAAGTATAATTTTGTTTTTGTAAAATGGAAAGCGCATATTTAATTTTTATTTTGTCATTCATAGAATAAGCAGTTTGACATGAGTCAAGAGAAATTTTGACGACTGACGGAAGTTACACACCGGTACAGTAAGCATTCGATTCGACAACTTACTATCTTATGGTATGGTATTTTGGGAGACAGCAGCTGAGGCAGATACAAAAACACCAGAGATAAATAAAGACCAAGTTTCAGAAAATAATCATCTTAAATAGGCGTCCCAATACATTTTTGATGGTTGAATGTATTTCTGCAAAAACTTAAATTGGATTTTGTACAAGCTCACTATGATTATAGAACTAGAAACAATCACAAACGAATTATCCCTCGTTTTAGGTTTTGCAAGAGTAGTTTTTTAAGTAATGGTGTTAAGTTGGGTTAAGTTCCTAAAGCACATTACTGATTTACTGGATAGAAAGTTCAAGCACCATGTCAAACAAGTTTTTAATATCGAAAGGCTATTATAGAGTTGATCAATATTAAACAAGTGATGTCTGGAAAAAACAACCCTCTGTGTGCATCCATTAAAAAGACTAACAACGATGATTAGTATAGTTATAATAAAAAAAACATATACAGAAAAAGTTAAACCAGATCGAGATTTTTCGATTTTTTTCCAATCTCATTCCAAATTCAAAACTTCTCGGGGTCTAAATTAAATGAAGTATATTTTGACTTTCATTTAAATCGCCAATGTATGAATACATCGCTAAGGCTTGTACACAATTCTCTAGATAAAATTAATACAGAATCGACCGAATATTGGCATAAGCGTTGACAATAGTGTTGGAGCCAACGTTTGTGCCAAAGCTTGGAAACTAGCATTAGTATATAAACCCCAGTAGTATTTTGGTATTCGGAGAGGAAAACTGAGCATCAATTTCCTTTGTTAAGTAGCCTAGTATATCGGATAAAGGGTCGAAAGAAGTTTCACATTAACACCAGCTACAACGAATGCCCGCTGTTATTACTTTCCTAAGGTCAAATAAGACATTAAACCTTAATCTTACTTGTTAATGTGTCGTTCGACCTTTCTTGTGAATCTAATAGGGTTGACAATAACAAAATATACATTACTATGTTGCGCTCATCAAAATGAATAAAAGCCTTATATAGCTGATCAGTACAGAAAACTATTCGTCGTGTACAAATAATATTCTATCTTTTTAAAATGAATAGCACTCGTTTATATTTTATTAAAGATTTTCTTTTATGCGATTGGAGGCAAACGAAGAAACGGGTTACCCAGTGGTAAGTAATCACCGTCGACACCATGGACACCTGCGACACGAAGAGTATCAAAGATGTGTTGCCGGCCTTTGAGGAAGGAGTAGGCTCGTTTCTGGAAGGTTAGTAGGTTATGTTGATTCGGAAACGCTGACGCTGAGAGTTCATTCCAGAGAACCGACGTATGTGGGAAAAAACGCATGCGAAAACCACGCAATAGACGACTTCCAATCATCGAGATGACACGGATGGAATTTCAGTTTGTGGCGAGTCGTTCGGTAATAGAACTCAGCAGCAGGTATGACTTCGAACAGCTCTTCAGAACACGCTCCGTGGGAGATCTTGTAACAGACGCAAAGTGAGACGCAACGTCCTTACGAAACTCCAAAGTGTCAAGCCCTAAGAAAAGCACCTGGTCGTCGACGATTAGAGCCACTCTGGCTTTAGATAACAATTTCACATGATGTTAAAAGATGGTAAATATGTCATACCAAGACGGGGTCTGGTTGTCAAATGCATTTGCCTGAACACACCTATAGTTACTTGGCAATAGTTTTTTAACTTGGGGTAGTGTAGCTAGGCGGGTTTAAAAAAGCCCCTAGAACCGCGCTATGGATTTACTACAATAGTTTCCTCATAGAAAGCTAGGGCATATTCGCAAGGATTCGAACCTATGTCCATCGATACGGTGTCCGAACTAGCTAACCACAGAGACATCATAGTTTCGCAATTTATATTTTATATAATTTAAGCCTTTTAAAATTCACTTATGAACGTAAAAACACAACCTTTTATTACCAAGGTAAAAACTTAGATTTCGTCAGGTGGTTAATACAATACGTCGTGGGCTGGCGTGGTGATTACCTATTCCTTCATTCGGGAAAAGGCCTGTGGTATTGCAGTGCGTCTCTTACAGGCTGCTGATATCTCGCTGGAAATGAAGAACTGTTGAATATTCATGTTATGTATGTTATGCTGACATATAAGCTACATTTACTATAAAGCTTCATGAAATAAGTATCCATAGCTTTTGCGTGAAAGAGTGACAAACATGCGTTCATCCTACCTCCTTTATAATATTTATAGGTTTTATATCATAGACAGCCCTTACCAATAACCCTACAAGTTAAATAACGAGATCATATGAAGTTACATAAATTTTGCGTGTACAATTTATAAAGCTTTGCAAGATTAAATGGATTTATGAAGTTAGTGGGTACTTTAGATGAGAATCCAGCCCTTTATCGTGACGGACTTTACAAATATACAATTCATAGATAAAAAGTATAGACAGGTTTAGAATAATTCTGTTAATTCTCAAATGAGTTAGTGCGTAGAAGAAAATTTAAACCATTGCGTTATCCATACAGTCTAAAATAGAAGCGATGATGGCTCAGTTGGTAGTGTGTTCGGACACAGCATCGAAGGACGTAGATTCGAATCCTAGCAACTGAGTCGGAGCTTTCGGTGAATGAAAACATCGTGATGAAACCATAGCATGGTGGTAGGGCTTTTTCTAAGTCTGTCTGGCTAGCTACCACACTCAAGTTGAAAATCCGTCGCCAAGCACCTGTTGATGAGTTCCGGCAGCTGGACATGAGGGACAGTCTCCCTCTAGGTTTAGCGTGACTACCATCTTAGACCACATCATCGTTTAACATCAGATGAGATTGTGCTCAAACGTTTACCTATAAAGTATAAAAAAATATAAACTATAACTAATTTGAGAGATATGAAGCATGGGCGCCATAATATTGAACAATCGGCAATAGTACGCGTTATTTTTTTTAACGTGGAGAAACAAGTGATGGCTATCCTATTGTCCGAGAGAAAGCGGTAGGATTATTGAGACTCTCACTAAAACTCCACGGTGTACCATCCGCCACGCTGACTCAACGACTAACGAGTACTAACATTACATACTAAAAACGGTGACAAACTGGTCAGCGCCTCAATATCAGCTACTTCCTTTTGACCGCATCCAGCGTAGAGCGGTTTGAATCGTCTGCGACGAATTGATATCCGCTCGGCTCGACTCATTGGCATTGCGTCGGGACATCGCTTCTCTTTGCGTCCTTTATCGCATCTACCATGGTGAGTGTTCCGAGGAGTTGTTTGGACTGATACCCGCCGCTATATTTCACTATCGTACAACCCGCCTGAAACTGAAATTTTATTCACATCACCTCGATGAGTGGAGGTCTTCTACGCTGAGGTTCTCAAGATCATTTCTGCCTCGAACTTCGACCTTGTGGAATCGACTTCCAGCGGCGGTGTTTCCAAACCATTACGAGTTACAAGCGTTTAAGAAACGAGCGTACACTTATTTAAAAGGCCGGCAACGCACTTGCGACTCCCCTGGTGTTGGTAGTGTCTATGGACAACGGTGATCACTTACTATTAGGTGACCCACCTGTTCGTACATATTATAGTTTTCAAGTACAAATTATTTCAGTAAAATATGGAGTTTTTTTGTGTAATGTATTTATGTATGTGTTGTTATAATTAAGATAAACATTTCACAAATACACAACGGCCAGTTTGAGGAAACAAGTTTATTACAACACAGAATAGCACCCCGGAGATGGTCCCAGAAACATTTTAATCAACTTTAGCTAATCCTCTAGCCAGTAACTTATTATTCTACTCGACGCGTAATTCTATACTGAAGCGTTCACAGAGTACAAACATATGTTTTACCTTCAAATAACAGCCATATTTGGGACTAAAGTTAGATTATGACAGATGGAAATTTACCTGATATAATCTGTGATATCTTTTTTATATTTGACTTCCCGCGACTAATTTATTTCATACTCGCTGCCCGTACCCGCGTCACACTACTCCTTCGTACCGGCTACTAATGAAAAAAATGTGACCAGATGCTTCTTTTACAGTACAACCACGTAATTAAATTAAATGGCAACTGAAAAACTGTATTTTAATGAGTCGATTCTGCGAAAATAACATTTTCTTCCCCGCAAACATTGACCTGATAATTACAAACCCACTAAAAAGAGATGCCTATTAGGTGCAGCCGATCCGTAGTGATAGGCTTACATACATACGACAATTGATTTTTATTTATGTATATGTAACAAATTTAATTATAAAACGAATACCAAAATAAGGAACTCGCTCTTTATTTGTACAAAAATGTGCAATAAACATAATAAAAAAAGATTACCATAAAACGTCTGAAGGAAACGAAATAGATAATTACAGGATATTTAATATCATAAATTCCGTTTTCTACGAACTTCCCATATTCATTTTTGGATGGTGGTAGGGCTTTTTCTAAGTCCGTCTGGCTAGCTACCACCCTCAAGTTGAAAATGTGTCGCCAAGCAACTGTTGGTGTGTTCCGGCAGCTGCACTTGAGAGCCAGTCTCCTTCTAGGTTAAACGTGATATCAGATGAGATTGTGGTCAAAACGTTTACCTATAAAGTGTAAAAAAAAAATAGTCTGTTGCATAGTCCAAATGCATTAGTACTAAAATCTATAACAGACTGAAAACTTAATACAATAAAATCGTTTCCCGCTATGTTCCCAACTACGACAACTCGAAAGCGATATGATTATCGAAATATTAACGAGGGACCCGCGATCCGGACGGTACGTAAGTGCCTGTATCTCGTAATACAGAAGAACTTTATATTAAAAAATAGGGACGTCGCCTTTGGACGTCCGCGACCATTTTGTCATAACAAAATACGATTTAGAGAAGTCTTAAACACGATTGTCTTATTGTTTATATTTTACTAGTGGCCCGCCCCGGTTTCGCATGGGTAGAATGTAGGCGGTTTGATATTTACAATTTTTTTCTTCACTTTTGTTTTTGTTGGGCGTCATTTTCAATCTTTAATACCTTCTAAGATACGCATTGAAATGATATGCTGTGAGAGGTAATTTTGTTCTACAATAAATGCCTAACATAACTAGAGTATTTAGTTGAATAAGGATTAATACTAAATTTGAGTTTTTGCCTCATACCTTAGTCTCTCATGTAGTGGCTTTTATATTTTATTCATAATTTAGTGTTATATATATATTGGTGGTATTTTACGTAATATTCAAGTTCGATTATTGTGCACATGTAAAGTCTATGGATAATAATACCACGACACATGAATTCTGAGATGTCACAGAACTCCCTGGAAAGTTCTAACAAGGGGCCGCCATCTTGTGAGAATATTTAAATTATCACAGGGCACTTGAAATATTATTATTACCTACTCGATAGTGGCTGTAATAACCTAGTATATTGTTTTCTTTCCTGCGGACCCTTGGTCCGCACCTTTTTTTCTCAAATAGTGTCTAATAGAAATCATTTTAAAATCCAGTTCAGCTGAGTATATTGGTTGGCAAAAACAAATTGTCCAAGTAACGTCGGAAAATAGTCAATTATATACTGCAAAGAACTGCTGTAGCTTATCTATAGGAAATAGATATACCATCGTGGACTTTTCAGTAAGCGTTTTTCCAATGTACAATGCTCTAATACATTATTATTATGTATAGCAGCATTTAGCTAGGCGTTATGAAGGTAAGTGCTCGAAAACTCTTTATTAGAATATGCCGGCTTTCCTTTATTTTATACATGTATAATATTTGTAGGTGGTAGAGCTACGCTGAAGCTATCACTGGCTTCAGCATGAATGGGTCGGCTCGCCCGGGGTAGTACCACCCTCTCACAGAAAACCGACGTGAAGTAACAGTGGTTGCACTGTTGCGTTTCGTTCGGTCAGTGAGAGCGCCGGAGGCCCACATATTTAAGAGGACGTACAGACTCACGTGGGAAAAGACTTTATTATGTGATATTTATAGAAAATGATATATAAAGAATATATACTTAGATACAGGAATAATAGATGTCAGATAATTATTTTTCATTGTTTATGACTTGATAAATAATATATACCGTATAAGACTTAATTGAAAAGAAAAATACACTTATTGTAATTAAAATAGTTACTCATATTTCAAGGTTCATTCATTTTAATATTTATTTATAAAATTTCGGTCTATGTTCTGTCGTAATTTTTGTCTTCCTAAAGGTACCTTGACCGATTTTGATATTATAAATTTTCGGTCACCTAGTATCTCTCAATACGATTAATTCTTTTTTTACAGTACACACATTCTATTTAAATTCAATTCAATGTAGCTTTGCGAAACACGAATTTAGGTATAAATACGTACCATATTATATGTATGATACAGATACAACTTAAAGATAAATAATTACTAATTTTAATTTCGTATAAGTTTTTTTTCTTAAACCCTTGACGGTACTATGCGCAAGGCCGAACTTACGGCTACATTCAGAGCGGCCAAAAAGATTGACGAGAACTGTAATGTCTACCTACCGGGTCTGCTAGTCTAACTAACAGATTTAGGTTTAACTGACATCGATATACTCCGTCATTGTTTGACAGATCGTCAACCAAGTTAAGTTCATGATAAAGGTTTGTATACTTTATATTTTACTATTGCTCACCGCTAGGTGGTGCTAGGGTATATTTTATTGTTATTAAGTTACATACACATAAATAAATAATTACGAATTATAAGGCAGACAAATTGCCAGTAAGAAAAATATGATTAGTGTTGCTAGGTAATAAATATTATCCGATTTTGACATTTATAAAAAACAACAATGATCGTTAGGGAACTAAAATATGTTACTTTCATCAGTTGATTTCTCAAAACTTTAATAACTTTATAATAAATGAATATGGCATCGTGATACCTTTTTTTTATGAAGGCTAAGCGTCTAAGAATTACAACTAAAAGAAATGATCTAAATATATCCAGTAGTTTTTAAATGATACACGCAAAACTGTAAACCTTTATTCATCATCATCATCTTACCCTTATCCCACCTAAGTAGGGTCGGCACAACATGTTTTCCTTTTCCACTCTCTCCTGTCCGATGTCATCTCACTGTAAACCTTTATTATGTTACTTATATACATTATGTATATAGATATTACGTTAAAGTCTACCAAACCGATTAGCATCTATGTATAATGGACTTATCACTTCACAGAAGATCAATCTAGTGTAGCGCCGACGCGCTGAAGCTGAGTAAAATAATATTTATATTCACGAAACAAAGAATCAATACAATATACCGCTTTATTATACATAACAAGAGAGTACGCCTGCGAAAATACATAAAGGATCTCTCACCTTCTGTCTGTGTTCTTTATTATGTAACATTAACGCTGCGACCGACAATATTCGGGTCTCAGTTTAATACGTGACAGTATTTCTCGAGTATTTGCCCTTATATTATTAAAAAAGTCAGCGAGGACCCGACTGAACTATATCAGAGGTTCTGTTCACGTTTCATTTTGATATAATTCAACCGTCCGAATTAGAATAACAAACCAGAACGAAAACCGAAAACTTAATATCTCATTTATTCTCAATTAATCATTACATAACCTATAAAAATTATAACCTACAAAATTTATAACCTATAAAATTTATTAATAGCAATTTTGACGTGAATTTAATACAGTGTACATTAATTACATTACATTAAGTACACTGATAGATAATCAAACTCTCTTGTGTTACAAAATACCGTCAGATTTCAATCGCTTATAACTACGATAATAATAACGCGATAACAACAATTGGAATCACAATGGATAGAGCATGTCTGTACATATTTATCGAGTATCAATTGTTTTGTACGTGACGTCATCGGAGGTAGTTTCTAATTGTTATGAAGCGTTGGGTTAAATTATAAATTAGTGTAACGTAAAACGTGTTTATTTAGGAGACCGATTCGGGTGTCATTGTATAGAGCTTAAGAGGCGCTAGTAGGATTCCATATCTAGGATGAAATATACATATAAATAAAATAATAGAGGTTTGCATCATGCAAAAACTACTAGATAGGCTTCGATTATCTACAATTGTATTTTTGTTTGACTTCGTAATGTTTTTACTTTTTTTTAATATTTTATTTTTGACACATTATAACTAACTATATTACAAGTGTCTTGTGACCATTTGAATATTCTAACAAGATGGTGGCCTCGTTGTTTAAGCTTTCCAGGTGGTTTCTGTGGTACTTCAGAATTCATGCTCCGTGGTATTATTTTCCATTCACTTCACTCATGCGCAATAATCAAACTATATTACGTAAAACGCCACCAATATTAAAGAATATAAAGTCAAATGACACAAGATTATGAACAAAATATAAAAGCCACTACATGACAGACTAAGACTCTAGCAAAATCTCCTACATCGTACTTGGTTCTTATCTAAAAAATATTATCGCGATAGGTTCATTTAACATAAAGATATTTAAGTTTTATTAAAGAAAGATTTTTATAAGTGCTAGCGTTCGCACAAGCGTTTAGTGATGTATGTTTTCATGCCATGGAGAAGTGGGGGCAAGCGGTGTGGTGCTTACCCGTATCATGTGTACATAAAATATGTTTTAAAAAACCTCAAGTCGCAGATATTAGCTAGTTAAAAATATTCTCCAAGATATGTGTAAAAATGGAGATTAAATTGAAATTTGCTAAAACAATATATGTCGTCTCATATGAGCTGTAAATATGTGTGGAATTATAGAAAACGCAAATCAGAAGAATGTTTGCATTGAAAAGAATTAAAAAAAAAAAAACTAAAAAGTCTGGTGTTGAACAAATGTGAGACCACCGAAAAGGAAGTAAAAACCAATAACGTAGTTGAACGATAGCTATGATTATTTTCCAACGTTTTCATGGAAAATCTACGGCACTGACCTTGACTACGCTTAGATCCCTTCTTCTTGTTGTTTTGGAAATCATAACATGCACTAATATTTTATTACCCATCTATTTAAATAAAGTGATAGAGGTATGTCCATCTGTGCATCACTTAAATACTACTGGATAAATTCCTATATCTATTTCACTATATTTAAAAATTAATATATTTTAAAGAAGTGTAAACTTCTTTAGCCCGGTTGTAATTTGAAACTAAATCAAACGAAAAAGCTACATTAAAGTGAGACAAACATATATCTCTATAGGTTTCAACGTATGAGAGAATGGGATAGAATACAATATACAATGTTCTTATATTTGCGGTCTGCTTATTTTATATTGTACTAATTAATATTTACTCTAGGCCGAGCGTTGTCCATGTACACGTCCATGTCCATGTCCAGGGACACACGCCTGCGTATTACTTTGGTTCGGGAAAAGGTGTCATAACCACCGTATGATATTGTTAACGTGTATCGTTTATAATATATGAATGTTTTATCACTTTTTGAAGGTGTCACTTCTACCGCATGTAAACTACAGACATGTTTTTTTTATTTTTTTGTACAATATACCATTCTAATGTAATAAAACCATCGTAATATTAATCCTATTCTGCGCAAACTAACAACTTTTGCTATGGATAAAATAACTTGATAAGTGGTTTTGTTTGAAGTCTTTGAAGGAACCCCGAAAACTTCGCTTAGTAATTCCTTAGTTCTAAGGGCTTTCCGCTCGATAAAGTACGGGTAAGGCTCAGAGTCCTTGTCAGTTGAGAGAAATTAGAAAAAAAAAAGAAAGAAAGAAGGTCTAACCGGCTTGTAGGTCTTATATTGACAAAAAAATATTTTAGTTTAAATTTTATTAAATGTTATTTATTTCACAATCTTTCTGCCCGTGGTTTAAATCGGGAATATAATATTTTTTTATAGTTTTGTTGCCTTATCTTAGGTAGGTAGGTATCCCGAGAGGAGGGTCCCCGTCTCATCATCTGCGGAGACCCAAGCGCGTGGTCAGGATAGTGGAGATTTGCTAGACGTCATCCCGTAGCCTGGTCCACACGTACGCGCCAAGTGGCAGAAGGGTTTTAGTCGGTAGGAGTCCGACATAACCCTCACGCTGTCCCCCGGCAGTGTGAGGGTGTCCAATGCAGGAATTCCCCTCTATAAAAAACAAGGTATCTAGGTATACGTTATTATGTCACAATTGTCACAATAAATTTCTTTAAACCGAACTGGCAAGATATAAAAAAAAAACAGAATTTCAAATTATATATGTTACCATCATTTTTATATTTGTTGTTTTATCTTGAGTCTTTATTGTCAAAGATATAATATATTTCTTGTATATCATATTTGAATAAGATATTAATTTTCATTTCAGATATACAACAGTTTCAAGTTTCTCGAACTAAACTAAACAAAGGATTAAAACTTCGAACAGCAAACTTAACAACCATTCCAATTTCCTTTATCACTTAGAAAGACTTTACTTATTGTAAACATTATTCTTCAGTTCGGTAAGAAAATTTAATACTATTGCCCACAAGTAGGCACTTAAATACTAAATTATATTCGTAAAGAAATCCCATGGCGATAGTAAACAGAAAAACAAATAGAGATCTCAATAAATCATTTGAAATATATTTTTATTAAAGTAATATTAGTTCGTTGGATAAATAAAAAAAGGTATTGTTGAAGTATATTTAATTATTGTACTTTATAAATTTGCAATGATAAATAACCATTTATCGTACACATCAAGTTTTTCCCCAACTGTTAGAATCAACATAATATATAAACTCCGACTGCAATACTTCTCTTTTTTATCCACGAGTATCACGACAGAGTCTTTGTTACTCCCACAATTAAGAAGTATCCCACAGCATGTCATAATAAAAGCCATCAAAGCATTTAAGAGACAACTTGGCAGAAAAATATATTGACATATGGGAAACGAAACGTAGTGAGAGACTGATAGGAAGAAATGTGCAAGGGGGACGAATAGATGTATATCTTCTTCTTCTTCCTAGCGTTTTCCCGGCTTAGTGCCAGGGTCCGCTTTCCGACTGAGCTTCTTCCACTTTGCCCGGTCTTCGGCATCCTTCTGTGTGAGGTTGTTCTCCTGCATATCGGCTTTCACAACATCCAGCCAGCGTTTTTTTGGCCTACCGTGAGATCTTGGTCCTTGTACAGTTATGATACACCCTTTATACTATAAACTTTTGGCACTGCGTTCACTTCTCCCCAGGCCTATTGCTAGAATCACTACCTTCACAACAAATACAGTTTCTATTTGAGCTTTCAAGCGTGTTCCGATAGACATTGTAGTCACATTCAAACTCAGTATTTACGGTTAGATCACTTTTAGCAATGCTACTATGTACCCTGATTTCATCCGTTACCACGTCCACGAGCCTCTACTAAGCGCAAAGATACGAGAGTACATAGTGACCTTTCTGCATCAGTCAAGGCTCTTATCTGTTTGTTTCCTCTTTTACTGCTCAGTTGTCAACCTAGTATCACCTATAAATCTTCTCATTCAGTAGACAATAATAGAAAATCAGAAAAAGACCATAAAACAAACAATACGAGGGGATAATACTAAATTATTAGAAAGAAAGAGCTACATACTAAATTTATTACAGATAATAATGATTTTTTTCTTTTTGGCTTCGAAATTCAGTAGAAACAGGTAAATTACGATTTAGGTTTTTCCTAAAAATTGAATAAAATACGGAGCATTTTTTAATTTTACGAGTAGCAAGGTTCGTCTTCTCCTCATGACATTTGAACATAATGCCACCTGATAGATTTGTTGGCTTACATTAATAATATTTTAGGTGGCGCATTTCAAAATTTATGAATATTGAAGGGGGTCAATGTAATTGCGGAGGCTACATTTGTTTTTTTTCCTCTACTTAATTATGTATGTCGAGGGAATAAATAATGATTTTATAAATCATTTATTTACTAATTACTTGATTCATTATTTATTTACTAATTCGATAACTATAAGCCGATTATACACAACATTTGAAATATACTTTAATATAGCTTGTTGTAAATTTTAATATAACTTGAGTACCGTGTCAGTTAAAATTGAATTTAAGCATCGCCAATATGTGATAATTCAGCTTTCATATTAATGCAGTTTGGGATTGCGATGTAATTTATTTTAATAGGCGTTGTTAATAGCGTTTAGCATTTAATATTTAGATATTTACATTTTTTTTCTATGGCTCTTAATGCATCCTAAATCAGCGGATTATAAAATTCTAAGCTCATGGAACCCTTTTTTAAATAATAACAAAGGAAGGACAGTCTAGTCTAGACATATAAATCAAATTGATGTTTTTATTACTTTTTCGAACCGATATAGAACTTTTTAGAATATTATCTAGGCTATATAATTTCATCACACTTTTCATAGGAGTTATGCAGTAATGTCGAAATTATAAATAGTATACAATACCAATAACTGTTCCCACGAAACGACAACAATAATTTGACGATATTTCAGTTTAAAGTATGAATAAAAACAGTTACAATTATTCAATGACAAATGTGATAATTTCCAGAAGGTCCAAATTCTCTAGAACATACTATAGAAATTGCTGCATTATACAGTCAATGTAATGAATTTTATAGCACAGAATGTTAAAAATGAAGTCAATATAATAAAGAAGAAAATACAATTATAGTTAATCATTATTTAAACTCGATAACTGAAACGAATTAACTTTAATATAAATTTCATGTCGTTTCTGTAATGGCGGATCGCAGTTTCTCGAGCACTTCTCAAAGCGACGCGTTCCGTTCCACCCTTTTGCTGAAATTTGTTCGGAATAGTTATATAGTTAATTTAATTATCACGCTTTCAACGAAAGCAGTCTAGCTTTTTGGCTCCGGTATTAATAAATGGAATGTGTTTATTTAATGGAACTGGTATTTCGATTTCATTAATTTCTGTGCTCTGTGAACTTACAATACTTTTGGTTTGTTTGTATTTTTATTTTCTTATTTTTGGTCTCTTGCCTCCGATATGTACTGTAACAACAACGGGGCATAATCTGTTGTGGGGTTTTAAACGAACGTGTTATTGGCGGGCCTTGCCTCACGATTACTGGGTCCCACGCACGCGTGCGTGCGTACGTGCGTGCATGCGTGCGTGCGTGCGTGCGTGCGTGCATGCGTGCGTGTATTTAATAGGAAATTTCAGCACCAATGTTTTCTATGATTCATCAGAATGAGTGAATAAAGTCATGGAGAAAATCATTCTCAATTTATAACAACTAATGGCCATCCAATGATTGATATTCGACGTTAACAAGAGGTACAAAGTTTTTCTTCGCTTGTTCAATATACAAATATTGGAGATGATATACGTGAGGAGCGTAAAATATGACGTATGTAGACTTAATAAAGGCTAGAACTAGTTAATGGCCTATAGAAAAAAAAAACTATTTCATAATTGTTTTATTAATAACAGTACAAGTCGTTAAAAGACGCCAAAACAAAAAAAAACGATTAAGGAACAAAAGAGGACAATGTTTTTACTGTTTGTCGATGCTACTCTAGGCGATATGATTACATAACATCTGATAAATTCGTAGTTAAGCTCCAAGTATAGCACTATTATAACGTAGTAACAGTCGGCCGCGACCTCCTCTGTATTTGGGTTTTTATATATAACAACACAAACGGTTAATGGAGCGTACGCCAATATAGCTCTCTGTTGGGAGCAATTCTTCAAAGTTACTTGCTTATCGTTATATTTTGACCAATTTAAAGTATACCTTTATATATTACAGCTTACGTATCATTATAGTCTATGACTTATATTATTGTTAACTTTCATCTGAATCTATTTATAGTTTTATATGTAGTTATGTAGTTGTCTACGTAGGTTTTGTATGACACTTTCTCCTTTACCTAGTTGGGTCATAAATTCAGTCAAAAGCTTTAAATGCAATCAATTATATATTAAAAGTTATTAAAAGCAAAATAAATAAAACTATACTGTGAAACATATTTTATTGGTTAAAATGTTCATACCTTGCTATCACAAAGGGCTATTATCTAAATATGAAAATGATAGAAGCAATATGATTTAACGACGTTCGGCAGGAACCAAAAAACATACTGTCCATTACGCGGCGCAAAAATTGTTATGTAAAGGAAATGGCGTCGTTTCGATTCGCGAAACAGTTTCCTCTCACCGATTTTAGACACAGGCACGATGTTTATACAGCCATATGAAATTGTTTACAATATAAGATGATTTAATATTCTTTGTTAATATATAATGTTACTACTTACTATTTATTGCGTACTAAACACTAAAACGATATTTTTCTATAAAATACAAGGACAAATAAATGTTCTCTTACATCAAATCGATACTACGTTTTAACCACATTGTTCATGTTGTTTTGAAACTGAAACGACTCGCGTTATCTATTGTTATCAAAACTAGGAACCAACAAAAGCATGCACACATCGACTTATAAACGTTTCATCATAATCTGTCAATTTGTGTTAATATTCGATTGGGTCAACAATTAAAATTTTGCTTAGACACTGCTATTTTTAAAAGTCGACTGGACCCTACATAGAAATAATAATGAAATGAAATTCTGTTAACTGAAAAAAAACAGGTTTCATATATACCACTTAATTATAAAAATTGCTTAAAGTAATCAATGTAAACGCAACGTGTATAGTATTTTGTATATTATTATAACCAGAACTTTGAATAACGTTTTAATATTACTTATTTTACGTATAAAATGAGTACGATCCCAATTGAACCCTTCCTCCCCCTCTTTTTTGAAGTCGTTTAAAGAATGTTTCGAAAACCAAAGCAGTAGCTTCAAAAGGATCCGGTTCTCAACAACGGCACGATCTACTGGGCCCAACCATAACTAAGAATTATCGATATATAAAAAAACCTTAATATCGCTTAAGCCTTCTCGGAGGAAAAGCATTACGAACACATGTACACTGGAATGGAAAACTGTATTAAAATTCTGAATGTTTGTGAAATAATTCTCTTTTTAACAGTGGAAAGGAAAATTCAAATGCTATAAAAATTCATTATCCAGTGACCAATCACAGTCACTGTATTATGGAACGACTAAAACCAAGGAAAACCTAAATAAAGATAATGCTTACTTTTTGAATGAGACTTAACACAAAGAGAATATAAAAATTCTCTCCTCTATAAAAATATGTAGGTAGACATTTTTAAACATGATAAAACGTACGAAAACCCAACTGATTTTTTTAGATTACAATAATATCCTGTATTATAATAATCCAGAACAAAATGGGAAACCGTAGGAAAGCGAATTTTTTGTATCATTTGAACAAAGGGTCCTCCGAGCTTGATATTTGAATAATTTCACAGTAAAATTAAAACAATCTTTATCGTTTTAATAAAAATGTCATAAATGTTGGACTTTCTACATTCAATATTCTTAAATATTGTAGGTGGTAGAGCTACGCTAAAGCTATTACTGGTTTCAGCATGAATGGGTCTGCTCGCCCGACGCGCGGGGTAGTACCAGCCTCTCACAGAAAACCGACGTGAAGTAACAGTGCTTGCAGTGTTGCGTTTCGTTCGGTCAGTGAGAGCGCCGGAGGCCCACATATTTAAAAGGCCGGCAACGCACTTGCGACTCCCCTCGTGTTGCTAGTGTCTATGGACGGTGTGATCACTTACCATCAGGTGACCCACCTGTTCGTTTGCCCCCTATAACATAAGAAAAAAAAAATATTTTCCTGAAAAATATTTACAGAAAAAGATTAGACTTTTAGTAAAATTGATAACAAGTACACTTTATTAATTCAAGTGTCTGTTGAAACGACATCTATTGACAATGACCGCCGTTACGAAAGGCTAAAGATTACTCAGATATATACATATTCCAAAAGATAATTTATCACACTAAAGTGAACTAAGCTAAATCAAAAAAATTGTTATACGAATTCATCATATAACTAACAATTGCAATTTACATCACTTTCTCCTACATTTTTTCCCTTTATAGATATAATTTTGAATCGTAACTGAACAGGCGAGCCCATCAATAGGGTTTTCGAAAATATATTATAATCACTTTTACTGCTAAGTATATAACAGGATTAAATTAACATTAGAATCCATTTTCAACGCGATATTCGTGTACTTTTTCTTGAACTGTAGTATAATTTTACCCTAACTACGTTATAGAACTTTACTATTTGCTTATAAATAACTATGTCTGTAACAAGATCATAAATAACAATGGAAACATAAACCTGGTGAAACACATTTTACGATGTCTTGTTATAAAAATGTAAGTGCTCGGGTCCCTGAAGCGATGCAATCGGATTACTGTTAGATAACTCGCCGCTACTACACCCTTGGGTGAACAAACAATCCAATCTAAGACATGAGATCAAGATGATCGCCTCTCTTATACTTTACCTTTTTAAATATTTTCATTGTGAAATGGTACGTCTATGTATTTATTTCATTCGATTAACAAACATGGCGTCCGATTTGTAATCCCACTAAAATCACAATGAGCTTTACATACCATTCTCGAAATATATGTTGCTCGATTATCACCAAAAAAAAAATGTATCAACGCAGAAAAGTCGGTATTTTTATAAAATCGACATTTGATTGCAATAATTGAATGTAATACATTACTTGATCTAACGAAGTTCTTAAATTTCATGGACTCATTTTTTTTCTAGCGTGGCATCTGCCTATGTAGGCAATTTCGCCAGTGTCAAGAGTGACAAATACATGATTTAAACTTAATTGCCAAATATTCATTATTATGTCGAATAATCTAAAATGGCACGACACAGAACAATCACAGAAGAGAAATTTTGTGATATGGGTACCACAGAAATAATCCACTTGTGGGCATTTTTGGTTTTAAAAAACCATGACTTCATGGGAATTATTAGCCGTATATTGCTATAGTGTGTGATTTTGTGTGGATCAAAGCAGCCGCACAGGTCTTGCCATGATTGGGTATGTTTAGGTTTTACAAGTGAATGCAAATCTTGAGAAAATGTTTTATTGTGGATGTCATAACCAACACTTGTAGCATTTTTGGCAGTGGACTCATTGATTCACTCGCACAAAAAGAAGACATTTTGTTTTCAAAGTCACAATACTGTCAAAATATTAGTTAGGATTGGCAATGGAAATAAAAACAAACAGCCATAGATTTGAAATTATAATTTAGTAAACAGATTTTATTAATTACTCTACTAACATAAAAAAAAACGAAGCAGCGAGTGTTCATGCTCGTGAACAAATACAATAAGTTTACTAGTAGACGGCTCGCCGACACAATAACCCCGGGCGCGTAAAGTATCCACCATATATTTCTATAAAAGAGGAACCATCAGAAAGTATACTATTGTATATAAATTGATTATTAATAATTATTTATTAGTTAAATTTGGTGTCTCAAATTTTTATTTCATTATTTTATCCCTTTTTATATTTGTATAATTAATTATTAATTGACTTATATGATTAATGATAAAGATATTATTCAATAGATACGACTTTTCACTATGGCTACCTGTATAAAATCGTTATTAATTACTACTATTGGAACGTTTCTGTCTCCCACTAATTTTAATGCCTTTTTAATGTTCCACAATGTTAACTCTGCAATTGTTATACAAGCGTTCAATTTATACTGACGCTTATTACATATATATTAAAGGTTATTAACAAACCTAAAATCGCGTAGTAACCGCAAAGTTATGACTGCAAATCGACTCATTATTTTTTGTGGTCTTTCTCATTCGCCTTAATGAGATTTCGCGATATCCCCCGACTTATTCTGATGAGAATACCGCTTCATAAGTAATTACTGGTGGATTAATCCTGGTTCTATGTCTCATGTTTATTTGGTTTAATTCCCTTTAAAAGTAATAATACTGGCCTCATTAGGACGGAATTCCGTTTTAAAGTTTTCAAATATTAAAGCCAAAATAATGAACCTACGGGAGTCTTTGATGGATTCTTAATCTGTCATGTAGAATAGTCACTTATGATACTCGATAAACTTGCGTTATTTTAATGTTTATTGTGTAATATTGGTGGCATTTTGGTGACAGATATATCGTTTGGTTATTGTACACAAGTGAAGTATATTATAAGTAATAATACGGAACACGAATCCTGAGATGTCACTAAATCTCCTTTCAATGTTCTAACAAGTGGGCTTCTATTTCTTTATAAATCAGAACACATAACAAGACTATTTTCATTTTCAACTTGGTAGAGATAGTAATAATATTTAATAGTGAGTATTGTCTGCCAACTTAGGAAAAAAAGGTTAATTTATGGTTGATGATAATTGTACCCGATTTTTTAAATATATGTCGGACTAATGACAATTGTCAATTGATGCCATTCATATTAAGGCGTCATTTTCGAATTTATTACACATATCCAATTACTCAACAGGCTTTTGAAAAGTTTGACAATAATCTCACGGTGCGGTGTATGCTCACGCAGTCTTGTGTTGCCCCACTAAAACAGTTGATAGGCGACCGTGGGGTCTTAGTATGAGTGTCTCACATAACTCTTTTGACTGCCCCGAGCGAAAGGGTACCCGTGACGAGATTCCCTCAGGTTAAAATAATAAACAAAAAGGTTCCCATTCCTAAATTTTGAATAACAGGATTTTTTAAATGGAAATACCACGAGGATACCGATTTAAACACGGAACAGTACGCAATAACAATGAAAATATAATTATTGAAACTTGACTAATAACGATGAGAATCTTCTATGAGAGAATATTTTAAGAGTTGGAGTGACCATTGATAAAGTGTAAAATTGAATGTGGTGAGAATACTTTTTCGAACTGACTCAAGCCATTGGCTTAATCGACCTTCACAGTTCATTGGACTAATTAACGAGGATCTTACATCACGCTATGACATATAAGAGCAGAGTAATTACCATACAAATTGTAGGTTAGAAAGTACGACACGCAAGAACGAAATAATTACGTGGGCCCGCCGTGTAGTGCGGCGCTTGATAATCAGATCTGAGAAGGTGTGATGCCCGGAAGCAAATCAAGAAAGGCCAAGTTGTGTATACCTGTTTTATAAAACACTATGCTATTCGATGGGCTGCTTTCGCAGTAGTTATGCTTTTGAATGGCAAATTTATTTAAGCGTACCTAACTGCGTTAACAGTAATTCATGATGTTTCAAATTATACACGAGTGAAACCGTAGGACACGGCTACCGTTATAATATCTATGTGAAACACAGGCATTTATATTCCGGTAGCGTCCAACAGGAATAATAATTTACAAAAATTACACACAAAATTACAATATTAGAGCGGTAAATGTCCATCTAACGAGTCTTCGGGACGCATTAAAACGTCGACCTTAACCGAATCTTGTAAATTTATCGCCCAGCTTAACTCCCTTAATATGTTAGGTTAAGTTAGTTATAACTGAAATAATTTTTATTTATTCCCTCGGTGAAGTCACCTTTACTTATTTTTTTAATTTATTTAGGGGCTTTTTTATGGTTATGTCAGTCCCATAGTGCCCTTAACTTAATTTACTAAACTAAACTATAACTAATACAATAATACAAATGATAATGAACAAAAGTGTCACTAATGAGGACTCAACAATTTAAAAAGACTAGTGCTTCAATACTGTTCGGTTTAGAGAGTACCCCATGGAACATTCCGATATCTTGCTTATTTAAATTGAGAGCCGACATCAGCAACTGCCTATCCGCTTGGAACCGAATACATTCCGTTAATATATGATGTATATATATCCTCTGTTATCTCACAAACTTCACAATTTGGTGTAAGAGTTTTTTTTAAATTAAATATTTGTATTTATTGAGAGGAATGTGTCCGGATCTAACCTTAAAGGCGTTCACAATATTCTCTCTAGAATAGAAGTCACCCTGGGAAATGTAACTATCCGGTTTAGGGTCAAATTATAATAAAACCTACATAGTTGCAGATACGATGTAATGTAGGTGTGAGAGAACTTTATAAAGTAATTCTTGTATAACGAGTTATTGGTTTCTCGGAAACAATCCTAGAAATTTGGATGAAGTTTTGTAATTAGACACTGTTTTACATTCCAAGTTTATCTAATATATATATATAAAATAGAGGTCCGACATTATGTGCGCATAATTTATAAACTACGGAATATATTTAGAACAATACTCGTATATTTTTTTGTGCTATTCTTCTTAGGCACTTGGTGATCCTTATCCAAAAAAAGATGGAAAGGATAGCTTTACTTAATAAAAAGTTATTGGTTTTTTTTTCAGAAAATACGATTTACATGACAAATAACCATTTAGCAAAGTCTTGGTAGTCTAGTGGTTTAGCCGGTGGAATATCAAGGCGGTGTCCGCAGTTTCGAACCGCGGCATGTACCAACGAATTTTTCGAAATTCACGTACATTTACTAATTTCTATTGGTAGCACTATCAACCGACGGTGAAGGAAAACATCGTGAGAAAACCTTAAACCTGAGAAAAAATCATATAGGACCACCGTATGTAGGAAAATATAGAACTGTGAATTTCTCGGCGATTCAAATCGACAATACGTCGTGGGCTAGCGCGGTGATTATACCCATACCCTCCTTCGGGATGAGGTATATAGCTCTGCAGTGGTCTGATGTGATGATTTGAAAGGTGATGGTATAAAATAAATGTAAATTGCGAATTCTCCAGTAATCAAATTTATTTTAGTGCATTATAATAAACATTTTCATCCCTCCCTTCCTTTCTCTATTTCTTTCTGTCTAATGGAAACGTTGTTCGAATATATAATGGTGAACGATAGCGGTATACGCTATAAGACACACCAAACCAATTAGAATTGGGAAAAAAATTGCTCGCAAAATAAGATAAGTAATGCTGACTGGAATGTTAATTATAGTAATTATTAATATATTTACCTATTGTTATAATAATACCATATATATGTAATTTAATCATAATCATTTGATTAATTATTCTACTTCTAACGCATTTTACCAGTTTTAATTATTTTTTTGTTGTATTTATGGGGTCATCTGAAGGATGACCTTTAACAACTAACTATACCTATGAACCTATAGTTGGAGCCGATAGTTGCCTGATATCCAGTTTGTTTTTATTTTCCCGACCATTTCAGCCTCCCAGCATGCGGCAATCCCTTCACCAGCTGGATCCATTACTAAATCTATACATTTTATCTACTATGTTTTTTTTTTATATCATAGGGGGCAAACGAACAGGTGGGTCACCTGATGGTAAATGATCACCGCAGTCCATAGACACTAGCAACACCAGGGGAGACGCAATTTTTTTTTTTTTTTTTTTTTTCGAACTGACTACGCTGTTGACCCGGAGGCCGCTACAGTTTTACCGGACTACTAAGGGGAGCGCTTAAGGCACTCACCCGATTTGTATAGACGACTAGCACAAGGGCGCACGGCACACCTCGGCTTGGGCTGTCGTCGAATACCCGAATCTGACTAGCTAAGCTAAACTAAGCTAAACCTATCCGTATCATACCTGTATGAGTTCGTGAAATATACATGGTTACCAAGCATGTATGTTTCACGATCCCGTACATGTATTTTGTATCTGACTATCTGTGTTCTAAACTATTTTAGTTCGAAAGGGCAAAAAAACAAACAAAAATAGCCCACCACTATATGTACCTACGAGTGTGTGTGTGCACGTGTGTGGGGTGATCGGTGTTGTGTTGTAAAGTCGAGTGTTTGATTAACAGTGTCACTGTGTCCGCGCGAGCAGCATGCTCGAGGGCTCCTTTCCGGAGGATCGTACCTCGGCTTGAGCAGCTGCCGAGGGGGGCCTAGGTATGTGTGCTGGAGCAAAATTCACAGCCAAACCGCGGCGGCGTGATCTGTGATTACGCGGGCGTGGGCGCGCACACGCTTTACTTCGAGGAACGGAAGGGTAATCTGCGTTAGCTACCGTTATTTTATCGGGAGGATCGGAAAAAATATGTCGCGGACGTCTTTTATAACGCGGCGCGTTCGGTACGGCATCGTAAGTTACCGCGGATACCACTAACGGACTGGGATGATTCTTTGCATTCTCAAAATAATTGCTAGTGAGGGTCTTAACGTACGCCCAGACAGACGGCATTTCCAGGTCCTTGTGGAGGTCGACTCCCCGGACGTACCAAGGGGCACCGACCGCCCTACGAAGAAATCTTTTCTGCAGTATTTGCAATCTCTTGAAGAGATTTTCTGACATGTGTGCGAAAACAGGACAGCTATATGTCAGAATGGGTCGGATACACATTTTGTACAGCGTGAGCTTGTGTCTGAGGGACATCTTGCTCTTGGAACAAACTAAGGGATGTAAGCGGCCCAAGACCATGGCGGCCTTGTTTCGCACTCTCTTAACGTGGGATCTAAAAGTGAGACGCCTATCAAGGGAAACTCCGAGATACTTGACCTCGGAGGCCCAGGGGATCGCTACCTTATAGAGTTTAAGGGGCTTGAGTTTACACGGCCGCTGGATGGGATCGAAAAAGACAGCGGCACTCTTATCGGGATTGACTTCTATTCGCCATTGACGGTACCATTCGCCGAGAACGCGAACGGCCCGTTTCATGCGATTCCTAAGTACAGTCGGCCGCCAGCCGGAAGCGTAGATCACTGTGTCATCAGCATAACAACCTAGCTTGATCCCCGGGGACCGAAGTAGGTCACTGATGAACAGGTTGAAGAGTGAGGGCGCAAGTATGGACCCCTGGGGTACACCTGAGCGTATCGGGTGGGGTGGGGACAGTTCACCTTCCACTCTAAAGCGGAAAGTCCTATCTGATAGAAAATCGCGAATTATATGAACTAAAATATCGGGAACGCGAGACTGAATGAGTTTATGAACGAGCCCGGCGTGCCAGACCTTGTCGAAGGCCTTGGCGACGTCGAAGAAGACTGCTATTGTGCGTTTCGGTTTAGGCTTCTTCGGATTTACATCCGGATTGGGATCTTGGGGAGTCGCAAGTGCGTTGCCGGCCTTTTAAATATGTGGGCCTCCGGCGCTCTCACTGACCGAACGAAACGCAACAGTGCAAGCACTGTTACTTCACGTCGGCTTTCTGTAAGAGGGCGGTACTACCCCGAGAGAGCCGAACCATTCATTCCGAAACCAGTAATAGTTTCTTGACTTTAGCTCTCTTGACATTTCTCTTCAGTAAGGTTTGCCATTTCATCATGGAAAGATATACGATCCAACAACGAGTCGAAATTATTAAAATTTACTACCGAAATTCGGAGTCAGTAGTCAAAACTTTAAGAGCGCTACGTACAATTTATGGTCGTCATAATCGTCCTGCCAGATCAACAATTGAGCGTCTAGTGGAAAAATTTGAATCCACAGGCTCAGTACAAAATGTTCCCGTGCCAGTGAGACAAAGAAGTGCCCGTAGTGTCGAGAATATTGCTGCCGCTAGCGCATCAATTGCGGAAGACCCAAATCAGTCTCTCACACGTCGTTCTCAAGCGTTGGGCACCTCTGTGTCGTCGTTGTGGCGAATTTTGCGAAAAGATCTTGGCCTACATCCTTACAAGATCATATTGACGCAAGAACTGAAGCCGCTTGACCACCAGAAGCGTCGTATGTTCGTGAATTGGGCTGAGCAACAACTTGAAAATGATCCGGATTTTCATCGAAAAATCATCTTCAGCGATGAGGCTCATTTCTGGCTGAATGGCTTCGTCAATAAGCAAAATATGCGTTATTGGTCAGGCAGCAATCCACACGTGATTCACGAGGCACCATTACATCCCGAAAAAATCACTGTTTGGTGCGGTTTACATGCTGGTGGTGTCATTGGGCCGTACTTCTTCCGTGATGATCAAGACCGGCACGTTACTGTGAATGGGAATCGCTACCGCTCAATGATAACCGAATATTTTTGGCCCGAATTGGATGATATGGACTTGGACAGTATGTGGTTTCAACAGGACGGCGCCACAAGCCACACAGCGCATGTCACAATCGATTTATTGAAAACCAAGTTTGGTGAACGTGTTATCTCACGAAATGGCCCAGTCAATTGGCCGCCTCGGTCGTGCGATTTGACGCCGTTAGACTATTTCCTGTGGGGCTACGTCAAATCTATGGTTTATGCCAACAAGCCAGCGACGATTGATGAACTTCGTACGAATATCGAACGTGAAATTGCAGCAGTATCGGCCGATTTATGCTTGAAAACCATCGAAAATTGGGTTCAGCGCCTGGACTTCTGCAAGCGTGCCCGTGGTGGCCATGCAAAAGAAATCGAGTTCCATACATAATGGCATCAAATGTACTTTCACAGGAATAAAGAATATCATTGATATCCAAAACCGTTTTTGTTTTATTTAAAAAAACTTTTGTAGCGCTCTTATTGAAAAACCCCATATTTGTAGTTGCATTGTTACATTCTAACTAAAGTTATAAATGCGAATGTGTTTGTTTGTTACGCTTTTACGCCTTATCTATTCAACCGATAATCATTTTTGCATACACGTCGTAAAGGGGTAGAGAAAAACAACCTTTTTTGTAATTTTATAGGTATAAATATGTGCGAACAGCATGCAGCTGTTACCGCGCACGTCTGCACGCGCATCAATACGTGAGGGCACACCACTAACCATGTACGAGGCGAACTGACCCCGGCCATCAGCACCTTTTACGTCTAGTAGTAACCAGTGAAACTCTCAACGCTATCCAAGTACAACCAGTAGGGCAAATCTAAAAAATAATTTAAAGCATAGCGATTATGGTTCAGAGGTGAATGTAGCCAGACACCGTATTGTTCGGCGCACTTTCGAATCCTTGCGTATGAGCCAGAGCTTTAAATTGACGAAAACTTCTTGATGAAACCATAGTATGGGAAAAGGTCTTCTTCTGATGTCCGCCTGGCTGGCTACCACCCTCAAGTGGAAAATCTGTTGGCAACTAGCAGCTGCACTTGAGAGACATCCTTTCTCAAGGTTTAGCGTATTTATCATCTTAGATCCCATTGTCATATAACATTAGGTGCGATTTTGTTAAAAAAAAAAAACAATATAAAACCATGCTATCACAAGGACTGCTGACAGAAGTGAAAACTCAAAACAATGGAATAACTGTTCTTTTTTAATTTTGACATAAATTATGAATATTTGAAGATTTGTAAATTGAAATTATTAACATTAGTCTGGTTTTCACATCCATTGGCGGCATTCCGAGCAATAATTATAAATTTCTATACAGTTTATTAGTTAATCAAACATATGGTGAGCTGCACAAGCTCAATACAGAATATCAATATAACATGTACACAGGCCGCTATACTATTCGTGTCGCTAGCTTTTTTTTACATAGGGAATTCCCTTATGGATACCCACCCCGCCGGGCAGCAAGGGTGGGTTATGTCCAACTCGCACGGACTAAAACCCCATCAAATCAAATCAAAAATACTTTATTCAATTTAGACCCTAAGAAGGCGCTTATGAACGTCAAAACTACCACCGGTTCGGAGTACATCCCAGTCATCGAGAAGAACCGGCAAGAAACTCGATCGAGTTTATCTTTTTAACATATACTTATATAGTTAAAATTCATTATACATTACAATCGATTTTAGTGGATGCACAGAGAGGAGTCAATTCCAGACATCATCATCGTTCACATATTGATTCACTCTATAATAGCCCTTTGACACCAAAACCCGCTTAACATGGCACTTAAACTTATAGTCATGCCATGGTGTCTCCTTACACCTTTCGAGCCGAGGGGATCAGGAACTGACTACGGCACTGCGTCTGCTCACCCACGTGTCGCTAGCCTGACGCAAGCGTAACGTAATATGTCACGAGCATGTCGAGATCATCATTGACGCGAACCCATAAGTATTTCCCCTGCCAAAAATCACTGGACGCGGCTAAAGAAGTTTCCGTGCTCCGGGCTGTTCCTAGTGAAGTTACAGATAAATAAGTAACCTTCAACCCGAGCGCAATGTACAGCTGTTTTATACTTAGAAACTTTTAACCAAGACTTGGAGATTATATAAAAAAAACTCCTATTTACTAGCAAAGCCTCTTTCAACTTTGATGTTTGCTGATGATAAATGGCCCACGTTACTTAGACACCTCAAGGTTATCGCGGCAAAAAGAATTTTACGCGACTCTTTACTTTGAAACTGTAAGACAACCTGAAGTCTGTTTTAAAAAATGTATTCTTACAACTTTTTCATGATTCGTATTCAAAGGTAGCTCGATTTGCACAGTATTTACCCCTAATAATACGGCTATCAATTAGAAAGAATTACAATACATCTATAATTTTTTTATTTATATATTTTAAGGCCCACTAAATTGAATTCGCCGATCAAGAATTGACATGAGCCCTGATAAATGGGAACAAAACATGTATAAAATAAGAGAAAATGTTTTATAATATTAAAACATAGAAAAAATTATATTATCATATTTTTTTTTTGTTTATCTAGTCGAGGACAAAGAAATATAAAAGAATATATCGAATTTAAAACAAACTATTACCAAAAAGAAAGCATGCGATGTAAAGGGCACTATTGGTCTATGTTAGTTCTTGCTAGTGCGTTGTTGCGGCTACCTATGGCTGGGGCACTGAAGGGTAATTTTCTATGAAACCGTGTAACAATTTGTATATAAACTTGTAACGGTTTTATTTTATATTACACTAAACGTTTGGAGTATGAGTTTGAATTATTTTCCTGACATTTGTTCTTATGATTCTCATTACTAATTCATTACGAGCCCTTTTATAACAGAATTTGAAGTTGCTGGTAACATTCGATGATTTTTGTTTACGTTCCGGAACCCCGGATATTTAAAAATAAATGATAATTTTCGAATCATCGACGGGGCAATTATAAAAGTATGACGTCATATTTATAATTTAATTGATTAGTCAACCCAAACCAATTAAGTATGCACTATAAAAACGTTTACCTCAAACAGAAAATCTGTAGTACAAGAGTAATGTACAACTGAACATGTATAACTGAATACTTTTGACGGCAGAAGAGACATTTGCTCCGACAAATGTTTAAAAGTAATTAAATATCAAAACGTAATCCGACTGCTCGCATGAGAGTTTTATATATTTAATAAGTTTGATTAAAATACGCGTGAGAACAATGTGCTTGTGAAGGTCACCAATAATATAAAAGAAACACTTCTAATACCTTAAAATAATAATAATTTTAAAATGACGTGACCGTGGTGGAAACTGTCACGTGTAGGATGGGATGAGGACCTTCAAAATTGAATGGTAATTACACATATAATAAGATGGTAAGCGCGATTGAGAGCATAGAAATGGTACATTTCACGCATCACTTTTGTTTTTCATACGAAATACCAAAATAATTTATCAAAAAATAATTGTAAATTTTTATCACTACTATTTACACGACAAATAGTTTCTTTTCTTTTACATATAGCATTCGTTAATAAGTGAAATAACTGTGATAAAAAATATTACTATTATACGTTTATATTAAAATAGCTGTTTTTTTCATGCTTGCCAGAATATCATAAGTTTTAACGAATATTCATCTGTTGCCATTATTTATTACTAGATGTCACTAAAATCATTACTTGGAAAATATTAATAGGATAAAATCAACCTTTATAAAAATAAATAAGGAGTGCAACAACATCGTTTAAATCCTAGCATGGTCCGTGTTACACGTTGGTCATTATCAAGGATTACCAAGTCTCCAGATCGCGTCGCGCTACTTGTATTCAAAACCTGATTTAAAACAGAAGTTCAAGGCTACTTACAGTTTACAAAATAAGTATTTTTTTGATATAACCGAGTGTGAGGTTCGAGATGTCGACTCATCCGAATTTGTTATACATATAAAAATTATCAATCGAAATATTATTGAAGTGGATTTCGATTAGGCTAAATAATTGTATTTTTTTGTGATAATTATTTTCTTTGCTACAAAATCGGAATATCCTTTTTTACCACAATATACTCGAAGTAAATATGTAGAGGTGGGAATGCGTCATCGGCTGATGCGGTGCGGCATATGGATTATTTCCTTGCTTCACCTCAACAAAAACCTTTCTTTTACCCATCAACCAGTTGTTTAATATACATATTTGTATTAAAAAAATGACAACACCTTTTTACTAAATACATAATTTCTTTCAGTAATGCTGTTAATAATTTTGTGTATTGTAACAACCAATTTAAGTTTTTATTATTTATAGCTTAAAATGTAATTTTACAGTTTTACAATGTGAATTTATCAAACCGTATAAAAATATGTAATATAGTTAATTAGCGAATGTTATTGGACGTTTATACAATTGACGAAATTGTCTATAAATGTTTTTATATGACAGTAACATTTTTTTTTCTGTCGTAACATTTAAAACGTATAGGATACAGTTGTGTGTCAACACTTCAGAAGGCTTGTTGTATTACATGTTATTTGAAAAATCATTGTTATATACTGAATGGTGCCTAGTAACTGTTGAATTTTCATAAACTCAAGCAACTGATCTCTGTAAAATGTAAGTTATTTATATTATTGTAATGAAATCAACTTTTTTTTGTTCACTGATATTAAACTTAATTTTGAAAGGAATAGGTTCTCAATTCGGTTGTATTTCTTTTTAAATGTTAACTACCTCAGAACTTCTTCATTGACAAACGAATTTGGAAAACATTTTCAAAGGGTCCCGATTTTATTTCAGTAGGAGTTTATTCGAGATTTAAATTGGCGTGGTCTAGTGGCTTGACCTTTTAATAAATACTGTATCGTCTAGTTGTCGAAATTCGACCTTGTTGTTGAGACTTTTTTTTTGGCAAAAAGTGTAACGTATGAGAAGATACTTGTAAATAAAAACTTCGGTGATAAGGAAGGTAAAGAAAAAAAAACGGTTTCCAAAACTTTAACACTAATGTTCGCGAAGAGCAACAATATAAAATTAGGAAAATTGGTTAAGAGATAGACGAGAAAAAGGCACTGAACTATATAATGTCAGATTGTTTTCTTTGTCTGAATGCAATAATCCCTGGAACAATCAGTCAGACTTACAAATTCTTTAGTCCAATTTATAGCTTACAAGTAGTGGCTACTCGTGTTGTTTTTTTACGTTTTTATCTTTTACAAAGACTAACTTTTGATCTATACCTCTGGAATAGTAAATTTTTTTTATATTCTTTTTCTTAACCCCTGTTTACGTATATGCAAATTTTCCCGGTAATCAGTTATATAGCGTAACAAACAAAATGGCATTTATAATACTTGTTAGGATGGCACAGTACGTAATGTAGGCAGCACACGCCGAGACAGCTGTTAGATGCCAGGATTTTTTTCATCTCCAAGTTAAACAACGTTGTGTATAATTATAATGTCCAAGCTATATATAACTGTTAAACTTTATATGATGTGTTTTTTAGAGAAGATTTTTTTTATAAAAGTGATATAACCAAAAAAGCACTAGTTCGAAGTGATATATTATATACCGTCGTAATAAATTGTATTTATAAACTTATATATGAAATTAAAGTGTCTGTTTTTTTTTTGGCCAAACTACGAAACCAACCTTGAGGAGGATATATAATTTTTCGGAGTATTATTTAAGCTGTACCATAAAGGCCATGCAGTAAGATTTTGTTTTTAAAATCCAATATTATTTACGAGCATTTTTATTTATATACAAGGCTGTCCTCTTTCCTTTTACCATTTAATTCATTTCTAATATAAACAATAACGAACAACGTAAAACGAAAATCGTGATGAACAAGACAGACGGGGCAAGATGGTTAGTATCCATTACAAATATATTAATTTTAAAATAAAATTAAAAGTAGAATTCGTTTTTTTATTTAATTATATTTCGAATATCAACTGTAGATATATTAAATATTGGTAATTTTCGTTGTCTGTGCATAGAGGTCCATCAGAGGACGACTAGACGCCGTGAGGATTTCCACCCTTATGTGGTTTATATTCCCGTGGATCCTATGAAGCTATTTGCTTCCACATTTCTTACACGCACGGCTAAGGAGTGGATTTTACTCCCAGCGTCTGTCTTCCCATCCTCCTATAACTTGGGAGTATTTAAGAGGAAATTGAACAGGCATCTAGCGGGTAAGCGCGATTCATCGTTGGCCTCACTTACACTTACCATCGGGTGAGATCCAGGCCAAGCGCATGCCTGTAAAACATTAAAAAAAGATGTCACGTAAGCATTGTCAATGAGATATCTATAAAGAATGAAAGTAAGATTATTGTATGATCATAATTGTTCAGATTTTTCTAATTTCTTGGATTATCATTATGTAACAAAATAAATCTGATTTTTCATACTACAACTATATATGAGTATTCATTCGCTTTCAATTTTTCCTCTTCATCTCTTACCACCGCCCTACTTCATTTCTTGACATACACTTCTATAATGTTATTCTTCAATAAATTGGTAGTATAATGTTGTAGACGAGAAAGTTTATGAAGATGGGAAGGATATTTCTTACCATTTCATACAAAAACTACTGAAGGAATGTTGATAAAACTTTACAGTTACATAGCTTAGACCTGTGATTCCTGAAGTGAATTATATCGACCCCTAAAGATCTATGACGGCTAGCACAGGGGTCGTGGTCAGTGAAAAAAATGGGGGTCCATGAGATGCAAATGAGGGTCAACGACAGTGATCACACTTAAGCAGGTCGCGGATTTAATTTAGATTTTCCATTAATAAAAATATACATATACACAAACTGTCAACTTAAATAATGCTTCTTTATAATATGAAGACATATCTGTCTACCAAGATAATAAAACTATCTGTCAAAACATATTTAAAATTGAGAAGTTTGCAAATAGATAACTATCAGGTGTGCAGGGTGTGTAGCATACGCACCCCCGAAATAGCCTTTGGTAGCCTTCTGCTACCCTGGGTAGACCCAAAAGGTCTTACGAGAACTTTCAAGAGTTTCCATTCAGATCCAGCTAACAACAGTAAGGATACGATGCACGCACCTCAAGATCTTCATCTGTGTAACACTGGCCGTTGAACTTTCACGACTTTACTTGTGGTGATGATATTGGATTTTGGAACTGCTGAATATTGTGATGTTGTAATGTGCAGAAGTGATACGTCGCCCAATAATAAATAATTGTTTCGGTAAAAAAACCAAATTGACGTCCGTCACAATACTTCAATTCGCACAGTCAGTTGTTCCGTTTTCTTTTTTATTATTGACGTTCACGTGCATGACAATAAAAAAGTTGGCGTCTCGATATTGGTTAATGTAAGGAATTTTGACTTACCATAACCAACCTGTTTTTTTTTCAAAATAGGTGACAGGTAGAGGTATATTAAATTGTCAGTGAAACTTTGTAGCATTACCAAATTAAAACTGATGAGTCATGAGTAAAATTCAATTCAAAATCTTCCTTTTTCTCATAACATAACGCTGGTATATATGGCCAGTACGAAATAACAAAATATTGTTTGTTATTCTACCTTTTTTTGCGTTCCTCTAATTAAGTGCCATAAGTGTAGTCCTTTGTCTATTTCATTAATTAACTGAGATCTGAACGTCAATAGTGTATTCGTATAAAGAGTTTTAGTTATATTATGATAATGATACATGAGGTATCTACATATAACTGAAAAACATGGAGAGTGGTCCACGAGACAAAAAGTTTGAGGACCTCTGGCTTAGACATAACAGTTATACACGAGTATTGTTTAACTTTTTTTTATATTATAGGGGGCAAACGAACAGGTGGGTCACCTGATGGTAAGTGATCACCGCCGTCCATAGACACTAGCGACACCAGGGGAGTCGCAAATGCGTTGCCGGCCTTTTAAATATATGGGCCTCCGGCGCTCTCACTAACCGAACGAAACGCAACAGTGCAAGCACTATTACTTTACGTCGGTTTTCTGTGAGAGGGTGGTACTACCCCGGGCGAGCCGACCCATTCATGCTGAAACCAGTAATAGCTTCAGCGTAGCTCTACCACCTATCATAACTTTATACTTTAGAACATTAACTTGGCCAAAATATATAAGGGCCAATTGAGTTGAAGAAAATCCTGCCACCTAACAGCTGTCTCGGCTTGAGGTGTCTAAATAAATTACGGTGCCATGGTAAATGAGAATGTGTGTTGGGTTGTTTCATTTTCACGCCTTAACTATCTATATAACTGGCCATAGTGTAACTTTGGATATACGTTAACGTCTCTGAGCGATAGATCAAAACCTAGTCATTTGTAAAAGACAAAAACGTAGAAGACGACACGAGTGGCCACTAGTAAGCAATAAAATGGAATAAAGAATCTGTAAGTACGGATGATAGTTACAGAGGTTATTGCGTTCAAACAAATAAAACAATCATTTCAAGACATAACAGTTCCGTATTTTGTACCCCTCTATCCCTTAACCGATTTTCTAAATTTTCTTTTATTGATTTTCACGAGAGCTTAGAGTTATTAATTTGAAAATCGTTTTTTCCTTTACTTTCGTTATCAGCGAAGCCTTTATTTACAAGTATCTATTCATACTTTACACTTTTTACCAAAAAAACAAACCTAAATAACATTGAAAGTAAAAAAAAATATTTGAGGTCGAATTTCGACAACCGAACGATAATATTATACGTTGAAATGTTGTATATACATATGGAATGTAGTTCCTACTCGTACAGATATTTTCTGTATCCGTATTGGATATAATAACATGTTTTATACAGTTTACTATCACAAACAAAATGAACGTAACGCAGATGTACATTGCATGAGGTGTAACCGGTTATCGAGTTATGAGTTCAATTAAGTGACCTTAAGGCTGCAGATTCACACGGTTAGTTGATGCTGTCAGAGAATGGCTAATACAATCACATTATCTGTTTTATTAATATTATAATTCGTAGCAGTAAATAGATGGGACAGATTCAGAATCGACGTAGAAGGACGGCACTGGAATCCCACATGAGTATGTAACTCTAATGGAGAAACACACTTGAACGTATTCTGCAAGCTATATTTAGAAGACGATACTTTTTAAAAACTCTCGGTTTTATCATGTTCAAAATGATATGAAATCAAAAATACTTTATTAAATTTCTCCAAAACCCTACCACAAATTAGGAAAACAATGGAGCTATCGAGAAGAACTGGCAATAAACTCAATCTGGTATATCTTTCCTGTTGGGATGTCATTTACTGACATAACTATTGTTCATGTAATGATTCTAAAATCCATGTAACATTATAGTTTGAACTTATAACATAGTCGGTAAATGCGTTTTACTATCTTATGACAAAACCTAAGACTATTTATTACCTACAAAACTGTCACTAATATTAAAATAATGCCGGTCTTTTATTAAATATAGTCTAAGTTCTTACGGGCGTATATTAAATCGTCTTCAGCTAATTTGTCACACGTATAGAAACAGCATAAAGGTCACCAAAAAGATAAGTTTTCACACAGAAGCAAGGTTAAAAAGAGGGCGAAAATTACCCCCAATATGAATGTCTTTATCCGGCTCAAAACTGCTATAACTCTTCTTTTCCTCATCCCACCTGACTAGGGTTAACATAATATATTTTTCTTTCAACTTGGAATTGAAAATCGGATTAATACTTCACGAGCGGCTGCCTGCCTGATGACAGACAACATTTGTTCGTATTTTTGTGGCCAATTTGACATTTAAAAATAACTTTTGTATTAAAACTAATGTGAAGGCTAAAATTAAAAAATATATATATTAACGTATTTTTTGTTATGACGCTACATGATACTTTAACGCTTCAGTCAATAAGTATATATATATATATATTTTGTATGCAAGGTTATCTATAACAAAAACAACTGTGAAACATGATGCAATAAGGTACAATGAATATCATGGTCCTAACTAAAAGTTTTTTATACATTTTAAACAGTTTTTGAATAAACGAGATAACAAAGAACAAACGTAATATTTGGAAATTGAACAATATCAGTTGGTGCCCGCGAATTTCAGTTTTCGTGAGAAGGGTTTTGTTATTTCCGGGGAAAAGCGTGTTTTATCTGAATTCATCTGTGAGCTATCATTTATTTTTGTACTTTTGCCGTTACATACAATGTAATCAACGATATACAGCTTAGATCATTCAAGAAATCGTTTTCTATCTCCTTTGAAAAGTTTCTTCTAAATTAGTTCTGCCGTTCATGACATTGGCACGGACGAATAGGAGACGGTTCAATTCTATTCAAGTTTATAGAATAGACATTGCATTTATTTTTCTAAAAACAGTTAAATAATCGTTATCTAAAATAAGGGATTCACTTTAAGTCAAATTCATTATACATTTTCAAGAAAACTACATTTTTTTTTATTTTGAACTGACCTACACTGTTAGCCTGGCTAAGCCGCTACAGTTTCACCGGAAAACTAAAGGGAGCGCTTAAGACACTCGCCCGATTTGTTTGGGCGATCAGCGCAAGGGTACGCGGTGCGCCTCGGCTTGACCTGTCGCCGAGTTTCCCCGATCTGACTAAGCTAATCTATCCACTTCACACACATATATGAATTCGTGAAAAATGCATGTATGATCATGCATGTTTCACGAATGTATATGTGTATTTTACATCTGACTACTATGTTGTGTGACCTATTTCAGTCCGAAAAGGGCAAAAAAACAGCCCACCACAATGTGTATCTAGGTGTGCACGTGTGTGGGGTGATCTGTGTATGTGTAAAACTAGTGTGAGTCACTGTATTCGCGCGAGTAACATACTCGTGGCCTCCACACGCAGAAAACTACATCCTAAATGAGGCGTATAATAGTTAAATATAATGTACAGATTAATATTAACTATAGATCGTATTGTATCAGTTAAAGACATACTAGTAGTCCGGTGAAACTGTAAAGGCCTTGCCAGGTCAACAGTATAGACAGTTTGAAAAAAAAAAATTGTTATAGACATACAAGAACAAGAATCTCAAGTACAAGAATCGCTTTACAAAATTTAGTTATCTATACATATAATAAAAATGAAGTGTCTGTATGTAATATCAAAATAACGACTTTTTACTGATTGGATATGAACGTGTACACGATACTGATAACAAAAACACGATTTTAAACATTTTTGACTGTCTGTCTTTTTGTTCCGCGTAATCTCCGAAACGGCTGGACCGATTTTGACAGAAATTTCACGGACGGATAGTTAATATTACAGCGGGTGACATAGGCTGTTTTATTTTAGACTAGCTGTCATCCGTGGCTTCGTCTGTACTATCGTAGTACTAGCTTCGTAGTACTATCTCCGAAACGATTGGACCTATTTTCATTGGACTTTCACTGACAGATAGCTGATCTTATAAGAAGTAATTTATAATTATAAAAAAACGCATGCGGAGCTGCGGGCAACAGCTAGTAAAAAATAATCTAAACCAATTTTGATGAAATTTTTTGCACGAGAGGTGTTCATCTTTCTAAAATTGATAGGCTATATATCGACAAATATACTTTTACAAATACAAAAAAATATATATAATGTATACTATATCTTTGATAAATTTTCATGCAATTTTGAAATATACACCATCTCGCTATTAATGGAGTACAAAAATCGTCAATAGTACTTCCAGGAATCGTTAATAAAAAATAATAAATTATAGATATATTTGCAAACCATTTTCATACGTGCTACTACTTCATAAATACTTATGCTTATGGCATTTCAAAATGCATAGCATGTACAAATTATAAGTCAAACAATATTAGAGATTTAAAGAACACAAGTCCCATGTTTTAATAAAGTAAAATAACGAGTCCCTAATAATTACAGAATTAAAAACGCGGACACAAGTAGTTTTGCATATATATATATATATATAGGATAAGTTACTTATCTCAACAAGATATATGAGGTTTTTATTATATCTTTTTTTTTAATAACACACAATTTGACTACGTTTTTCCTGCTTAACATCAATCTACGAACGAATATCATGATTAGAAAGAGAATTTCTTAAATATTTAAATTAAACGTTCGTTAATAAATTGATAAATCTGTATTTCGTAGAAAACCGGCATGATGTAAATAATAGAAACTCTGGCAAAATGGTTATCCCATGTTTCAGGCTCAGTAAATCTCTGTTTTTTAGATAATATCTTTAGGTTTTATAACAAAGTCCCAAGGCATATTACCGATTTGGCGGTATGTGAGTTTAAGCGCCATGTCAAGCGAGTTTTGGTGTCAAAAAACTATTGTGGGGTGGATCAATATGTGAACGATGGTGATGTCTGGAATTGTCTCCTCTCTGTGCATCCACTAAAATTGATTGTAACGTATAACGTATTTTAAATATATAAGTGTATGTTATAAAGATAAACCTGATCGAGTTTCTTGCCATTTCTTTTAGATGACTGGGCTGTTTTCCAAACCGGTGGTAGTTTTTGACTTTCATAAAAGACCTTTTAGGGACCTAAATTGAATAAAGTATTTTTGATTTTGATTGACTTTTTGACAAATCCAATGTCAAAGTTTGAAACCGTTGTTAATTTTGAAACAATTTTTCTACTTCAATTCCAACCTTACAATAGACAATTTTATAAAACGATTCAAAGATTAAAAAAACAATGTATTTAATTTAGGCCTTGAGAAGGTGTTTAGGCTTGAATTCGTGAAGACCTTATTCTTTTTTGTATATAGTTTTATCACAGTCGTGTTTACTGAATACAAAGAGCGGTATCATTTCTAGACATCACAATCGTAATAATCTAGCCTAAAACAGCATTCTGACATTAAAACCTCTTTGACATGAAGCTTGAACGAACCATTCTGCGAATCAGTTTCTTAGTTGTTACCTAATACAACCCAAAAACTTTTATTGGACATACCGAGCCCAAGACACGGGATGCCTACTTCATGATTATTTCTAATAACAAAATCATGCTGGTCTGTTACATAATCTAACTTATCTTAGTTCTTGTAGATGTACTGATGTAATCATGCAAGGAGGCAGTACCTAATTTTCTTTTATATATAAATATAACGGTACAAGTCTGCCGTTGTGAGCGCGTATCACTCAAAAACTACTGGGTATATATTTCAACTTTTTTTAGATCCACTTCTTAAACAGTCGGTCCGTATCTAAAAAAATTGCCAAGATAACTTCATTTTTCAGTTATAGATAAGTTAATAAACATTTTAGTAACTATGATTTTATAAACAATAACCCTTATCTGAATAAATATTCTGAATACGTGTGCCAGTAATGTAGATAAAAATTGCCCTTTATCGATTCAGCGATAATCTTGGAAGATAGTACAGATTTTATATTACACACAACAAAAACAAGTACTTCGTGTAAAGAATCATCTATAACTGTAATGAATTCGAGACATCAAAGCGCTAAAAAATAAATAGGTATAGTTCAGATACTTTGGACACCGCATTAGTGCGTTCCATCCATACGAAGCTGGGGTGGATTGCTAGTAATACATAATTCCACCGTTACAATCCATTCAACTACCAAACTTAAAGCCCCCCTGTCACTGTATCTAACGAAGCCAATTAACATTACAGAAGCATCAAAAACAAGCTGAGAAAAAACAAAAGACAGAAACAATGAAAATCAACATACAACTCGCGTTAGCTGCGTGTCTCTTCGGAGTTTTTGTTGTCTGGATAACTGGTTCGACAGGTATTACTTTGACTTAAGATTTTTTTAATGTCGATTATTATTTTTCTATTTACGCACACTTGCAAAGGTTGTTATTACACTCACGTTTACCTTTACGAGTATAAAACGCAGCGTCTCTTTTGATCTGTCTGTTCGTTAGTATTCTTTTTATTAATATGCTTTTATTAGCTTCACCTGTATCTCCCTATGTATACATGTAACGGAATTTTTCAACATGATTTTCACCCATTTCAAAATATGAGATTAAAATAAAATTTTGCTCAATTTATTAAGGATGGATAAACATACATTATTTTTTAAAGTTTGTCCTATTAAAGTAATTAATTAATTAAAAAAAAAATGATTACCAAAAACTCGAGTTTTCAAGTTACTATGTAATTTAAGTTTTTTTCAGGACTAACAAAATAAAAATAAATAATAGTTAAAAAATAACTAATAGGTTATATAGGTACCCCAAATAAATTGTTACAAATACATAATTGGTGGCTGTCTATAAGTTATAGTATAAGGCACCGTACGTTTTATTATCAATTAAATTAACTATTGTATGAAGAATGCATATTTAAAAAATAGTTTCAATTTTATAGTTCGGTCACTTATAAAAGCGTGTTTTTAATTTATATTTTGTAACTACTATTTCAACTAAAGTTGGAAAATTGAACACACTGTATGTGTTCCAGAGGGAAAATAAAAAATAATGGTGACCACAGAGAAATCTATAATTATATGGGTATCGTTCCTATCATACCGGCCTGCGAGCCTCTCATTAACTGAATGAACATTAGCTGCTCCCGAGACCCGACAAACCAAAAGAAAAGTTAAATATTACTCATTTCAACATCCAAATCCATTTTGAAAAATGATTTAAAACATCGTATTTCGATATTGTGACTGTTAAATAAAAAATTATTAAGAAAGTCTTTGCTTTGGAAATTTAATGAAAACATCTTTCATTCCGAATATATCGAAAAACAAGACTTATAAAGAACAATTCCGTAGAGTACTCAGCATTTCATTGGGCACGTCGGAGATACGAGTGAGACGTCCGGCTAAGATCGGCTTTCATAGATTTTGTAAAGCGTTCTCTCTATCGCACAACATAATCACTGCGACATACAAAACGGCTAAGTTCAGCCGTCTATTTTTAGTTTTCTCTCTGACATACCAAAACGAATGTGGAGCCGCACACAACCTCTCCAATATGTAGCTACAAATAGATACAACAACTCAAGAATTGCACGAACTCGAAAAGCTAGTTTTGCCTGCACCGGTTACAACTTTTTTCTTATTTATATTTCATTCTAACTTTACCCACACTCTTCATCCTATCTGTTGTTGAAAGCCATTAACATGGGAGCTTTTATACAATCTTCTAATAGAAAATATTGCAAGTTGCACATCTTTTTAAAACAAATACGTTTTATTAGCGCTCAACCAATTCATCGATACATAATAATTGTAATCCTATATTTTAAATTGATTATTTATTGCTAGTTAATAGTTTTATATATTTTTAATAACGTGGGCTAAGGGTAAGAAGATGATGATTATGATGATGGTTTTATAAATTGTATCTATTTCTTTACCAGTATTCTAAACACCTTGGAAAGAAACGCTTTATGCTTCTGATAATTGAGACTGTAACTGCCTTTGCTATTCAAGATTTTTTTGTCATCTATACATATAATAAAAATGAAGTGTCTGTATGTAATATAAAAAAACGACTTTTTACTGATTGGATATGAATGTATACACTATACTGATAATAACAAAAATACAATTTTTAACATTTTTGTCTGTCTGTCTGTCTGTATGTTCCGGATAATCTCCGAAACGGCTGGAACCAATTTTGACAGAAACTTCACTGCCAGATAGTTAAAACTACAGCGGGTAACATAGGCTATTTTATTTGTCACATAAACTCATTTGAATAACTCATCTTTCCCAATAATGTCTCGTCCGTTCTTTTTAATACTTTGAGATTATGGGACACACTTACATTTTAAAGTTAAGTAACTATGTTACGCATCTTATTTCAAAACTCATCATCATTAATTAGGGAACGTACATATACTATGTGATCGGGGGGGAGGGGGGGAAGGAATATACGAAGGAAACTACGAGAAAGATTTCGATCAAATTTGTATTGGTTTTAGACATTTGGTTCCAAAAACAATTTGGTTGTTTGTAAAGTCGGTTTACGGACGATAATTTGACGTGATAACGTCATAAGAAAACACTGGTGAAAAATTGCTTACTTTTTGCCGCAATTGTTGTTGTAATAAACAATGGAAACTTCATTAACTTTTCATATCACATTAAAAACAATTGACAAAACAGTTCACGTGTAGGTTGTGTGATGCCGCTGTCTCTCTACTACTCGAACATATCGATGCCGATGGAGTGGAATAGAGATAGATGCGTCACAAGCCGGACTCACGGACGTCACTTGTTCCGCACTCTCGCTTGCATACTCGGCTTAGGCGGAACGTGACTATGAGTCATGCTTCTTAGTGCGTGCAGCCGGCGTTTATCGATTTATATGACATTATCACGTCCAAAGATCACAACAGTTTCATTAAAAAAAAATTAAGTTTTAATAAACAAAATAGGGTTTTTTATAAGGACTACGCGTTCAGCGATGTCGTTTTTTTAGCGTTTAGAAATGAGGCAAGCGCTGTGGACTGTTGTGCTTATATTTCTTCCATTAAATGTACGCGGGGGTGTAATTGTATTATAATATAAGGCATTATATGTTACTCACATGATTTGCTACCACTCTACAGTTCAACGCCTATTGTTGTACATTTGTTGATAAGATTTTTTAGCAGCATTAATAGCTACATTATTTTAGCTACATTATTTCTTAATATCTTAGTGTGACGGTGATCACAACGTTGTCTTTAACGGTCAGGAAAAAACTGAACAAAATTAGGCAACAAGATTATTGACCTTTTTAAGAACTATTAAAACCTGTTGAGGCGATCATGTATGCTAATTTGCCCATACTACTATTTCGTTTTTCTGCTTAGTTTTATCTTGAATTGATGAAAGTACGAACAATATTATACTTAATATTCAAAACACTGTCTTTACAATTTCATATTACATTATCTCTAATTAACATGTAATATCAGCGTAACTTTATTCCCCAATTGCAAAATCTTGTATATTAGCCAAACTTTCGAGGGGATAAAATTCATAGGCAGTCCCCCCTCCCCGGCCTCCCCAAATGCAAAATCTTGTATATTAGCCAAACTTTCGAGGGGATGAAATTCATAGGCAGTCCACCTCCCCGGCCAAAAGGTATGCGAAGAACACCACGGAATTTTAGTCCATGGAAGTGGAACGTAACTCAGCCTTAGCTGCCAGATGGAGTGGGTATCCAGAGTGGATTTACCCATATAAAAAAGCCAAAGTTTCTATTTTCATGCCCTTCTTTAATATTTGCACCAACAAATTAAAATTTACAAATTTAAAGCATAAATAAAAACGTCTTCAAAAAGAACTTTTTTTGAAGACGTTTAAAAAGAACACCTTTTAACATATGTGAGATTGTCATAGCCCTACCAAAATCTCAGTCACTATACATTTCCTATACCAATTTTGGGGATTTCCAGGTGTATTTTTGGATTCAATATTCATCAATCTAAAACGTGAACCCCTTGAAAATATCCTTTTTGCAATAAAAATATAATTTTCCAATTCAGTGTACAAATGACCAAGTTCTGAAATAACAAACATTTCAATAAATAACCGAATTAAGAATCTCCTCCACTTTGATATCGGTTAAAAATAATACCTTTTTTTAATTAATAAGTAATTTATATTCCAGAATTATTATGGTACCGTTATAGCATAGATTGTTAAATAAGATAGATAGCAAATGACCTAAGTAACTAGTAACGGTCCGAGAAGAACCGAAACGATTTTTCAAGTGGTAAATTTTAATCATCAAGGATGGCAATTTATTACAGATTAATCTCAATGAAGAACACGGCCATTTTTTAAGTTAGAAAAAGTTTAATATGAATTTTATTACTGCCTGTTACTTAATGAAAGAAAAACATTAATTTAGCAATTTGTTATAATGTAGATAGCCAATATCACTACATAGTATAAAACAAAGTCGCTTTCTCTGTCCCTATATCCCTATGTATGCTTAAACCTTTAAAACTACGCAACGGATTTTGATACGGTTTTTTTAATAGATAGAGTGATTGGAGAGGAAGGTTTATATGTATAATAACATAAATTAAATAGTGAAGAAATACTGTTATTTTTGAGGTTACTCCAAATTTAACGCGTGCGGGCCACGGGCAGTAATGAATACATCAAAACTACTGGATCGATTTTAATCATTTTTTCAGTGAATGACATAGGCTATATATTTTATACCCGTGCGAAGCCGGAGTGGGCCGCTAGTGACAAATAAAATAAAAAACGTTTCTTTAAAAGGTCTTATTGGGCTATTAATAATCATATATAAATGTACCCAACATTATTCTATTTCCAGGTGCTTTTATCCCGAACCTCTCGGAGACCTGCTATAGATGTCTGTGTCACGTCTCCACGAAATGCGATGTAGCAAACGATTGCAAAGGAGGGTATTGCGGACCCTTCAACATATCCAGAGTATACTGGGTGGATGCTGGAAAAGTGGTACTTCCCGATGATGACCCTGATAGAAATAATGGTAAAGATTAAATTTCTAATCTCATGTATTTTGTTACGAATACGGGTGTCTGGGAAATAAACATTATATATTAACGAAGATTTAACGTAGAAGAATTTGGCTTGTAAGTGTAGTTAGTATGTTTGATTTCGCCTTCAGTCCTGGCGTCTTGATATTAAGAGAAAAACTTTTCTCTTAATTAAAAAATTTAACTTTCACTAGTTTATTATACATTTTGTATTTTAGCCTGGAAAGACTGCGCCCGAAGCTACCACTGTGCTAAGAGGATCATAGAGGGATACCTTCAGAAATTTGGAAAAGTAAGGTTTAAAATTACTTTTAATTTATCATCAGTGGTAAAGATATTTCTGTTTTTGAAGTTGTACTTCTTTTGGCGCCTTAGGGAAAAATGATGAGAGTAAATTTTTACGATGAGCGCCACACCGTCACGAAAACTCGACACCCTGAAGTTAGCTATAGTCAACATTTTATTCGAAAAGAGTATGTATGTATTAAATACCTTTTTTCTATTGTTAGTGTCGTTTTTTCTACAAACGTAGAATAAGGCGAAAGATAACATTTTTGAAATTTTTTTTATCTTGTCACGCCAAAGAAGTATAACTTCTAACGCGTGTGTGTACATGAGTACACACTAACTTTTTTTTTAATAAATAATTCAGAATATTTTGTGCAAAAGGAAAATTGTGTTTTAAATCTATCAGCTACGACCTCATCCCCTATTAAGTCACGGATAAACGCTAGGTCACAATGCTACCGAAACGAAAAGTAAAAAGTGTTAAATCACATACCATTTCGAGAAATTGATATAATACACAAGTACACAGCTGTAACAATAGTTTATTTTTTTATACTTTATAGGTAAACCTTTTGACCACAATCTCATCTGATATTAAATGATGATGTAGTCTAAGAGGGTAAGTCACGCTTAACCTAAAGAGGGAGACTGACTGTCAAGTGCAGCTGCCGGAACACACCAACAGGTGCTTGGTGACAGATTTTCAACTTGAGGGTGGTAGCTAGCCAGACGGACTTAGAAAAAGCCCTACCACCATGCGACAAGTATCATACTATGGGCCTCCAACATACGTAATACAGACCTTTTCTGTAACAGCAATATTCTAACAGTTCCTGCGTCAACCGGTAGGTTAGGATACGGTAGCGCTTCATCCGTCTTACGGCGTAACACTAAGACACTCAAGCATTGTCATTTAATTATTTTGATAGTAGTACGATAAAGAAACTCTTTAATATTCCAGGATTGCAATTGCAACAGCAATATTCTAACAGTTCCTGCGTTAACCGGAAGGTTAGGTAATACGGTAGCGCTTCATCCGTTTTACAGCGTAACACTAAGACACTCAAGCATTGTCATTTAATTATTTTGATAGTAGTTTTTCTTAACGATAATGGATCTTTTCAATATTCCAGGACTGCAATAGCGACGGTGTTACAAACTGTTATGACTATATGATGGTTAATGGTAATGGAGGGTATGGATGCCACGAGCCTCTGAACCGATCAGAGAACGGACGAAGATGGCTTGCAAGATTTGAAGAGTGTCGGCTGGAATATTGAATATAAAATAATATATATTTAAATATCGTAATGTAACACCACTTTTATATTTGTCGTATTCAATTATATGTATACAAATTATCTTTGTGTAGTGTTTTTTTTTTTGACTAGCTGATACTCGTGACTTCGTCTACATTATCGTGAGCATTGCTGCGGTAGCAATTTTCCACGGTGAGAAAATAAACATAGCTTTTTATAAAAAAAAAACGTAGTTTCTTAAACTTTATGTAAGATAAATATAATTTCGTAATTACTTTTTTCTTCTAGACTTATCTATCAAATATCTAAGAAGTGAAACATAAAAAATCGAACGTAATCTATCCAGTCGTTTTTACGTGATGCGCTCACAATGACAGACCTTTATTTTTGTCTATATATAATATTGAAGCGATGATGGTTCAGTTGGTAGTGTGTTCGGACGCAGCGCCGAAGGACGTAGGTTCGAATCCAAGCAACTGAGTCGGAGCTTTCGGCGAAGGAAAACGTTGTGATGAAATCATAGCATGGTGGTAGGGCTTTTTCTAAGTCCGTCTGGCTAGCTGCCACCCTAAAGTTGTAAATCTGCCGCCAAGCACCTGTTGGTGTGTTCCGGCAGCTGCACTTGAGAGCCAGTCTCCCTCTAGGTTAAGCGTGACTTACCATCTTAGACCACATCATCATTTAATATCAGATAAGATTGTGGTCAAAACGTTTACCTATAAAGTATAAAAAAAAAAATACAAACCATCTCAAATCATGAAATTTCAAAACATCAGGAAATTAAAGTTATAGTGGTACTACAAAATAATCCCAAGGAAGGTTTGTGTAAGGCGCGCACGGCCGATCGTAAAAATTAAGCCAAAACTTACATCAATATACAAACCATCTGTGCTTGCTATCCTACGATGCAGAGCAGTCCTCAGGCATGGCTATTTATCAATGCCTGCATCTAGTGAATTAAGCTTGATTAGCTTCAAGATGATTCCGAATGGATGGTCATGAACATTTACTTCAATAATGGTGACCTTCTATTTTTTTTTTTTATATATATATTATGGGAGCAAACAAACAAGTGGGTCACCTGATGGTAAGTGATCACCGCCGCCCATAGACACTAGCAACACTGGGGGAGTCGCAAGTGCGTTGCCGGCCTTTTAAATATGTGGGCCTCCGGCACTCTCACTGACCGAACGAAACGCAACAGTGCAACCACTGTTACTTCACGTCGGTTTTCTGTGAGAGGGTGGTACTACCCCGGGCGAGCCGACCCATTCATGCTTCCATGAAACCAGTAATAGCTTCAGCGTAGCTCTACTACCTACTTCTAGCCTTTTTGACACACAGATGGGCGGAAGCAGTCGAAAAAAAGGGGTTCCCTTAGCTGCTGAGCCTAATTTTAGTATCCTCGGTATCGACATATCTAGCGACGTTCAGCTTGGTGGTCATTTGGAAGGTAGAGCAAAACTGGCCTCAAAAAAGTTAGGTATCATTAGCAGGGCGGGACGGTATTTCACACCGGTTCACCGCCTTCAGCTGTATAAAGCGCAAGCCCGTCCACACATGGAATACTGTTCTCATCTCTGGGCCGGAGCGCCCCAATACCATCTACTCCCTTTTGACCGAATCCAACGGAGAGTGTCTCGAATCGTTGACGAACGGGTGCTTTCCTTAGAGCTCGACTCTTTGAAGCTTCATAAGGATGTTACGTCACTTTGCGTGCTTTACAAAATCTTCTATGGAGAGTGTTCTGAAGAACTGTTTGGACTGATACCGGCTGCTGAGTTCCATTACCGAACGACTCGCCATAAAACGAAATTCCATCAATGTCATCTCGATGGTTGGAAGTCATCTACTGTGCGGTTCTCACGTGCGTTCTTCCCACGTATGTCGGTCCTCTGGAATGAACTCCCAGCGGCAGCGTTTCCGGACCAATACAACCCACAGACCTTGAAGAAACGAGCCTACTCCTTCCTCAAAGGCCGGCAACGCATCTGTGATACCTCTCGTGATGCAGGTGATTACTTACCATCAGGTAACCCGTCTGTTCGTTTGCCTACAATAACATAAAAAAAAAAAATGTAGTGATAAGTGTATATATTTGCTAAATATTTCACCGAGAGATCGCGATACGACAGCAGAATGGAAGGTATTCACTATTACTTATCTTAGCCGAGCGGTAAAAAATGTATCAAACGACGGAAACAAGATTCGATTTTTCAGTTACCTGTTTAACATTCTACTCAAATTTCAACTTAAGTACAGAATCGTAACGACTCGTCACCAACCCAGAAGTAGTTAAAACTTAACGAATAACATCTGTACTATGACAACATTTAAAGGACGATGCTTACCACGTTCATACACTATTGCTCCCTCTTACAAGTACCGAAAGCTAATTTCCCTTAAAGTAATCAGCATTCTACAGTGAACATATCGAAAGGACCTCTTAAAGGTCGTACAATATAGAAGCTTGGCTAGACGGAGGGGACACAAATGAATATTCAGACAGCACGCGTTGTAATTTACTGCGAATTCGTCTCGCGTTGGCCAGAAGATATCTTGAATGTATAATTTTTCTGCCTACGAGTATTTAAAAAAAAATGCCCGAATATCCCAAATAGCACTCTCCTCTGACACATGTCTTATGGATATAATTGGATACACACACTAAGTATGTGATCTAACGTACTAACGTACGTGATCCATGTTTGAAAATTATTAAGCTCCTTCCTCGCGTTGGTGACCATCCGTAGTATATGAGAAGACCTCCCTCCCCCTCAAGTTTTCATGTAGTCATTTATAAACACGTTTTCTTCTCCTCCCTGTGACCAAACGTGGTACGTTGAAGAGCTCTCTCCCCCATCCTGAGCGGGTCACGTATTATGGGTATGTTCCCCAGTATGAAAGGATCAGTGTTCCTTAGGATTCACTTCTTGACCCTTTCAGCATTTCATAACAAGCTATTTTTATATTATTTTTCTCAATTTTGTTATACATCAGGTGTAAATATTCTTTCCATTTTGAAGAGAGCAAGCCATGACCTATGTAAGGGCCAATAGTATAACATAATTCTTGCTAATATTAGACATGCAAAATAGAGTTTATTTGTATGTTACTCTTTCACGCTTTTACAACTCAACCAATCATCGTGAAATTTTAATTTAAATTAAATTTAAATAAAAAAACAAACTTTGTTCCCGTGAGATAGATCGAATAGATCGATTCATTAACACGTGCGAAGCCGTGAGCATAAACTAGTTACCTATATTCTTTAAAAGTCGCATGTTATTCTGTCTTTTCCAATTTACTACATAACAGTCAGTAGTAAATGTCTAAAATAACGACACATTACTATAAAACCCACCAGGACTTCGTCTACACTGACTGATGTAAAGACTTGACGCATAGATGCGAGACATTGTGATGGGTTTTCATAATAAGTATAACGATTTTGATTCAACAAGGAGCCTACTTATAATTAAAATGTCTATTGTTCACTCGGACTAAACTAATCCACGAAACGTCTGAACTGATTTTAAAGCTGAGAAATGTTTTTGTATTATCACTGTATGTGGAAAAAATATAGAACTGTGCATTTCTCACAGTTTGAAATCGCTAAAAAGTCGTGGTCTGGCGTGGTGATTATGACCATAGGTCGCTGTAGTAGATCTCTTACAGGATGATGTGATGATGAAAGAAGCAGTATCCAGTACCTCGCGCACCCCAACGCAAATTTATATTGAACAATCTTTTTGATTAAACTCCATATGAACGAAGTCGCGGGTAACAGCTACCAGAATTGAATAATATTTTTATGAAAAAATTAAAGTTCACATAAATTTTAAAACTATCAAAAATAAATAGCAATTTTATTTTGGTTTAATATTAAAATGTTAAAAATTAAAGTTATAATTACCGAATTGCATAACAAACTAGAATCAATATTGATAATACCATCTATGGGTAAGAGCCAAATTAGTTTTTAACGTTTTAGTTTAAGTTAATGTAATTAAAATTATTTTCTAAGTACACACAATATTAATTAAATACAAACACGAAAATCGAAGCTATCAAGAGTCTAATTTGCATTAACAAGTTAAAGAAAACTTTATTATAGATATTCAAATAAGAGTTCATTCGTTTAACTGGAATACAAAACATTATTAACAGTAAATCTTAAAGTCGAGACAACTAGGTATACCGAACTGCGTAATCAACACTGAAATACGATGTGGCTTTTAGCTCTTTCGGTTTTGGAAACCAGTCGTTTTCTCACGCTTGTTGTAGATAAATACTAGTGTCACACCATGCCGGGATTTATCATAGGTGTGTCGTATCGTAAATTCGTGTTCGCTTGACACCCATCACGCCACACCGATGGTAACGCCTATATACGAACCAACATAAAAAAGTTTTTTTTCTAGACTTTGTGCGCATTAACATTGAACAATCTATGGGCCGCTAAGTGTTTTTTTATTGAATACAACTTGCGAGCTTATACAATAACGTAATGTTAACTGAGCTACTGTTATACAGAGAAAAGATTTAACTTTTTCTTAGCAATAGACAAACTCAAAGGTATAAAAAAATCACCTATAGCAAGTTCCACAATCAGCAAATAACAGGGCCTGTATCTTAATTTCGAAATCTACATTGATATGAGCAAAGTCGCAAGCAAAAACTAATGTGACACAAAATTACTATCGATAAGAAATTATGCTTAGAAATTAATAGTTAATTGCAGAGAGGTGTGTAAATCACAGTTATTTTAGTATAACTGTATAGCAGTTAAATTATTGTTTTTTATTGCTGATATTTCACAGATAATAAAATAAAAACTGCTATATTTTAGTTTGAATATCCGATTACAGAATCACACCATCGAATAACAACTTAAAAAAACTAACTAACGCTGTTGGCCGGAAGGGCCTTTCCAGTATCAGCGGGCTTGGGAACTAGCACCGAATGCACTCAGCCGAATTGCTAACAACCGCGAGTTAAGTTACTTAAATTCTGGTAATATTGGCTAGAACTAACTAACCAAAAACAAAAAACAAAAATACATTGCTCTACGTAGAATCTATGAACCTACTGTGTGTGTGTGCAAGTGTGTAGGCTGCAGTGTCCTGCATGTTGCTAGTAAGTGCGATGTCACTTTTCACACAAGTCACGTACTGGAGAGCTATTTCTAGGGCAGGGCTGTCCAAACCACGGCCCGCGGGCCGCATGCGGCCCGCGGCATGAATTATTGCGGCCCGCAGAATCTTTTTTATCTTCTTTGTTTAAATACTTTAAATGAGTAAATTATTTTTCTTGCGACGAAATTCAAATGTTTTGGATATGTATTCGATTATGCCGTACACAACACTATTCACTCGAGAACTCGGGGAATTCCCCGAACGTATAATAGGTACACCTGACACGCGCGTTGTTCATTTATTGGGTTTTAAAAGACAAATTAATGAAAAAGTAGATAATAAAATAATGATACTTATTATAGTTGTATTTTATTTTTATAAATATTTTGCGGCCCTCCAATGTATTGAGTCATTTTTGTTGGCCCTGGGTCCCATGTAGTTTGGACAGCCCTGTTCTAGGGGATCAGACGTATCCGTTTTATTAGTTCCTCAACCTATAACCTAATCCAAAAAAGGATTTAGGGAAGGAATTCTCTCGAACGCGCTTTTTAGCGCCGTGTGAATTCTGCAAAATTATTATTAACAAGCATTATGGATAATATCGCATGTAAAATTATTTTTCGTATCATATGAAAACTAGCAGTGACACATGCCTGATACTGATAGACATATTTGAACGTCAAACTCTTCTTTATAATGATAAAAGACTTTAAAAAGAACTGTTTCTTGTCTATCAAACATAAGTCATTTCTGTAATAGGAATTAATCTGTTAACAATTTTTCTCTTTTGTAAAAGAACTTACCTGTATGTATCCTACTGGACTGGTGACTGGAGATTTTAGATCTCCTTGTTGTCGACGTTGTATTCGGTTTGCATTGGAAAACAATTGAAGGTCTGTCGCCAAGAACCTATAGATGTATGCCAGCAGCTGCACTTGAGAGCCAGTCTCCCTTCAAAATTGCGTGTGTAAGCCCATTTTCAACCACATTTTAATTTAACACCAGATGAGATCGTAGTCAAACGCTGAACGTATGAAGTATTAAAAAACGCTTCCATTATAATCCAGTCACTCTTTCACAAAGTAACGCTATTAAGTAAAATTGTTATAAAAATATACAAATAAATAAAAAGATAAACTAGATCAAATTTCTTATCGGTTCTTCTCGACGACTGAGTTGTTTTCCGAACCGGTGTTAGTTTTCTCAAGACCTGAATAAAATATTCTTGATTTTGCATGATTTTTGATTTCATGCTCTGATAAAAAAACATCCAATAAAAATATAAAATATTGGTTAAACAAGTGTGTTCGTTTATCGTATTTTAGGACAACACTCGACTTTTGTGTAACTCCTGTGTAAAGACATCGGTTCTGAACGTTTTGCTAAATAGAATGTTGTAATTTTAAAACATTATATATCGGTGAGAGGACCTTCAAGTATTTCGTAAACATTAGATAGGCAATAGTCATTTACTAAGTATTACACAGAGTACCTAAATAATAGAAAGTCGTTAGTACAAAAAAACCCCCTGGTCAATAGCATGGTTTCCATAATCGCGCCGCGATATAAATATTTTGACTTGTAATATGTTTCCACTTAATGTTATTAACACATAAATAAAATTAAAGTGTCTGTTTATAATATAAAAATACCACCATTTTGCTAAACGGCTTTACTGAAATGCTTTAAACGGTACTCACAATAAAAAATTGTATGGGTTTTATGGAACCACGATGCAAGTGAATTTTGAATTGACCCGTTAGCGCCTCCATATTGGTCTTGGCTGCTCTGCCGAGCGCCTTTCACTTTACCCCTACTCCGCAACCGGCTGTAATGCGACATGAAAAAGTTTGAAGTTAGGTAGAAAAGTTTCAATTTAAAAACCAGTTTTAAAAATTTATGTATGTCTGCCCATTTGTTCCGGCTAATCTGCGGAACGGTTGGACCGATTTTAACGGTTTGAAGAGTTTGATGGACTAACATCTGCTCTTATTGCTTTATTGCTATTACTGCTATTATATAGCTATCTAGCTAATATTATAATAACAAGCAACTTAGAAACGGCCGCGTCCCACGCGCTGACTTACACTATTTTTTTTTTTTTGCTAAAATCTATGCTGTTGAAGTCACGGGTAACGAATACTTTAATACAATATTAGACAATATTTCAAAATATCTATTTTATGGGGACATGAAAACTAGTTTGAGTATCACAGGCCGCGATACGCGTGACTAATTCATGTCCTAAAGTAAAAGTAATAAAACGTTATGTAATAACACCCTGAATATGTCATAACGGATAATAATGGTACAGGTTTGTTAAATTTTCATATAATAATTCCATAGAAAATGCTTATTTATATTTGTTATTTTTTTGTAACAAATTAAAAAAACTGAGCAGATAACAATATATTATTAAAAGCGTTTATCACTCAATAGTAACTAGCGTGATAGATGCTAGCATATTCACTAATGCCCTCGGTATAAGAAAGCGCTATGCTGTTTGCCGTGACGGCATACGGGTCTATTTTACTGTTAAAGCGCGGCAAATATGTGAATCAAAAAACATCCGTCAGCATAAACGCTAAAAATATTTTACAGTTATATGTTATAATGAAAGAACACTTCGTTGTAACTCAGTATTTTTTTTTATACACAGACTTTGTACTTCAATATTCTAGCCTATAGATACCCCATGTGTAAATATCGGTCTAAGTTACAAAGCGTGCGAAAGAGACAAACATACGTAGAATACTCGAAAAATATTAAACTTTTTAAAATTGAAAAGAATTATAGTAACAATCTATCCATTTCATTCTACTCATGTAGATCCATATGTATCTGTCGCTTGACATTATGCGGCCACACGGAGAATAAGCTTTTTATTCCATAGCGCATCACACACGATTATGACAGTGTGAAATTTAATGTCATTAGAGCAAAATGAGATTCGCGTTTGGCTTTGATAAATTCGTATTATATTTGAATAATAGTTGTGTCACCCTTTTAGAAATTCTATAAAGATTTTTCGGTTTATCTATCTTTGACTAGATTAATTAAAATCGGCCATTATTTTTTCAAAGTGACTACTATACTGTTGGCTTGTTAAGGCCGCTACAGTTTCATTGCAATGCTCGGTTTGTATATAATAAACTTGTGAAATTGGTTTTGTTATTTCATGGGAACCACATATTTTATCTACATTATTTATCCAGACTACTACACTAATCTTTAATTAAAACTATTGTCGAATTATTCTGTCTTTCTTTTTTTAATTGCAATTTTCTGATTACAACAGTTCGCGCCAAACTGTTTGAACGCTCTGAATATTGACGTGCAGAATTTGGGTATAAATAAGTGTCATGAATATCGAGACAACTTAAGGATGAATAAATGCCTCTTGACGATAGTATGCGCAAACTCGAACTCACGGCCATAATCAGACCGGCCAAGAAGATTGGCAAGGACTGTACTTCAGCTACTCTTTTACCGACACAACATATTCGTTATTAACATTTGTCATTAATGTTAACTTCTAGAGAAATTCGTAATAATTATGTATGTGTAGTCTAGATAGTACTTTGGGAAGTTGTCTATTGGCCTATAAAAGTCTTCATCTCTTTATAATGTTATTAATAAAGTAATGATGATATACTGTCGGGTAGAGTGTTGAAAACATAGGTTCTCGTCTGACCAGCTAAGTTACAAATTTAAGCAACATCGGGCGCGGTCAGCACTTCGATGGATGATGATCGCCTGGGAATACTGCGTGAGGTTGGCTTTTTGTTATTTGTTTTTAATTACAATGTTTTCGTGTAATACAAAAAGTCAGTTGGTAAACGACAACCCATTCGCACGTCTCCACATAGCTGGATTTAATGAATATAATTTTCATCGGCTTAACCAAAGTTTCTCAAACCTTTGTTGTTTTAATTTGTACGTGATGTTTCGTTGTAATCGCTGCAATGAAGATACAGTAGACGGAATTCAGTGTTCCATCTGTCAGAATCGCTATGATCTACCCTGCGCGGGACTCACCGAAGCAGGATATCGAAGGTTAGGTGATCGAAAAACGACCTGGAAATGTAGCTCGTGTAAATCTACTGGAGGAGCCAGCACTACAACCAAGTCTCCAATAGTCAAGACACCTACACCTATTGATAATGAAGGTATACTCCAGGAGCTTAAGCGACTATCAACGCAAACTTCATCACTTCCATCGCTGTTCGAAGGCCTGAAATCCATTCAGAGTGAACTCGCGGAAATTAAAGCTATGAAGTCCGAACTCTCAGAAGTAAAGGCGTCAGTCGAGTTTATTCATCACTCCGTAGAATCATTATCAGATAGGATAAAGGAATTTGAGCAAGAGATCCAATCGCTCAAGAAGTTTAAAGATGATATTTCGCACCTACAACAGCGAGTAGAACAACTCGAGCATGAAAGAGAGGACAGTGAACAACGAGCACGTTTAAATAACATCGAAATTAAAGGAATACCAGTGTCAAAATCTGAGAATCTATTTACAATAATGGCAAAAATAGGAGATCATATTGGTTGCAAAATTTCAAAGGAGCAAATTAATTACATTGCAAGAGTGCCAATGAGAAATCAAGGTAATAAGAAAAATATAATTATATCAGTACATAATAGATATCTCAAGGATGACTTTCTAGCAGCGGCCAGGAATCACAGTCCGATTACTCTTAGCAAGATCGGCTTCCACGATGAAAATTTAATATACATTAATGATCACCTCACAATTACCAATAAAATATTACTAAACAGGACTAAGAAAATGGCGAAAGAGCAGGGTTTTACCTATGTTTGGGTACGTGGTTGCAAAATTTATTTACGGAAAAATTCCACGTCACCTGTACACAATATAAAGTCAGAATCAGATTTAAAGAAACATTTTCATTAATCTTAAGTGTTTATGGTATATTTTATCTAGTACAAAGAAAACAATTATATTTAAGATATTTCTTGAGTTTGAGAATCACTGGTGTGTCATTACTTGTACATATCTACATCGTTATTTTCTATTGTTGTTCGTTTACGTTCGCTAATTACTTTTTAGTTTCTACCTACATTTTACAGTTTTTGATTTATTTACTTCTACTGCTATATTTTTGTTGTTTCTTGCAATTAATTATTCATTGTATCTATTTGAACCTTTTTTGTATTGTATTAGTATCGTGTTCCATGCGTATTTTATCACAATTCGACTTCTTAATGTCTCAATACTATGTTATTAATTTACCTTCCGTTCCAACAAATCGTGACTGTTTATTATATATAAATTTTAATTTTATATTATACTCTCAATTATGGCTATAACCATTTATTACCAAAACGTTAGGGGACTGCGGACAAAAACAAATATTTTTTTCAGGAATCTCAGTTTACAAAACTATGACGTAATTTGCTTAACAGAAACTTGGTTATTAGATGGAATATCAACAAGTGAAATTTTCGATGACCGGTTCATTGTTTGGCGTCGTGATAGAAATTACCATCTAACAAATCAGTCTTTGGGGGGTGGCGTACTTATAGCTGTGAAACGCAATCTCGCAGCCATGTCTAAAACTGAATGGTCATCTTCCGCGGAAGATATGTGGGTTACTCTCACGCTCCGTAATAAAAAACCCATTGGTATCTTCAAACTTCATATTTGTGTAGTCTACATTTGCCATCAAAATAGAGGTAATTCGATGCACACACAATTACAAAATTTTGTGTGTAATACCTACAACATTATCCTTAATCACCTAGATGACAAATTTATAATAGTAGGTGACTTTAATCAACCAAATATCAACTGGTCTCCAGCAGAGGACAGTAATCACTTTTTGCCGTCAAATATCCAGGGCAATGCACAAGTCGATTTATTTGACAGTTTCGACCTATGTAATTTACTCCAATATAATTCCTGTTCAAATGTAAATAACAAAATTTTGGATTTAGTATTTTCTAACAATAAAGTCAGCATTTCATGTTGCCCTGATCCTCTAATTCAAGAAGACCCACACCATAAGGCACTGACTATCACAACTAACTTTGTTGAATCTTCAACTTTACCCATTCAACCACATATTACGTACTTATATAAGACAGGTAATTACGATACTATTAACCATGAGCTGGATAAAATAAATTGGCAATATGAACTTAGTTTGCGATCATTAGAAGATGCTACATGTTTTCTATATGAGACACTTAATAAACTACGTAATAATTACATACCATCTAAATTAACCAGATTTGAAACTAAATATCCCGTTTGGTTCAAAACACCTTTAATCAAAATGTTAAAAGAAAAGTCCAAATTTCATTCAAAATTTAAAAAATATGGGAATGTCTCAGACTTTGAATCATTCACACTGTTACGTGAGCGTGCTAAGTTATTAGAGAACACATTATTTAATAAATATATTACACAAATTGAAAATAATATATCCAAATCTCCCAGAGCATTTTGGAGTTACATTAAAAGTAAAGGGCGCACTAATTCGTATCCAACTACAATGACATATGAGAACATAGCGTCTGATAGTGGACCCGAGATCTGTGAAATGTTTAGTAACTACTTTCGTTCAACGTTTACTCATAATACGTCGAGTTATGACATATCGGATGAAGAGTGTCTAACTCTACCAGATGTAACATGTTCTTGTGACATTGAATCAATAGACTTCAACGAGAACGAAATTTTCACTTTACTAAAACACTTAGACTTAAATAAATCAGCTGGCCCGGATAATTTACCTCCCTTTTTCATTGTTAAGTGTGCAAAAAGTCTTACAATCCCGTTATTACTTTTATTTAAGAGATCTATAGCTGAAGGATCAATACCCTCTATTTGGAAATCTGCATATGTAACCCCAATCCATAAAAATGGTCCCAAAAATAAAGTGGAAAATTATAGACCCATAAGTAAATTATGTTTGTTTGCTAAACTATTTGAAAAAGTTGTGTATAATCAACTGTCTTCTGCCTTAAAACATACAATAAGTGAATATCAACATGGCTTCCTCAGAGGTAGATCTACCACATCTAACCTGATTGTTTGCAACAACTTTTTATCTCACTTTATGTCTCAACCCTCACAAGTAGATGTCATATATACTGACTTCAGTAAAGCGTTCGATAAAATTGATCATGATATTTTATTGCGTAAATTACTGTCAGTTGGGATACATGGGAATTTGTTCAGATGGTTTACGTCGTATGTTAAAAATAGGTGCCAAACAATCGTATTAAACGGTTACACATCCCACAGGGTCATAATTCCATCTGGAGTTCCTCAAGGCTCCTTGTTAGGACCTCTACTTTTTAATATATTTATTAATGATATCTCAAGCTGCTTCAATAAGTCGAAAATATTATTATACGCAGACGACATGAAAATATTATGCAATATTCAATCTTTAACTGATGCAATTTGTCTTCAACAAGAGTTAAAAAAATTCCAAAATTACTGTTATGATAATAGACTTCAAATAAATATCCCAAAATGTTTTGTATGTTCGTTTACTAGGAAGCCTAATCCAATTTTGTACAAATATAAATTACAAGATATTTGTATAAACAGAACTCCCTATATGAGAGATCTTGGTGTTATTTTCGACTCTAAACTTATTTTTGATCGTCACATTGATAACATTATAACTAAAGCATCACAAGCGCTTGGTTTCATCCTTCGTATTTCATCGAATTTTAACAACATTAAAACTTTAAAAATACTTTACTGTGCTTTTGTCCGTAGTCACCTGGAGTACGCTTGCCAAGTTTGGAACCCAAATTACAACATTTATATTGAGAGAATAGAACGAATTCAGAAAAAATTTCTACGATACTTGCAATACAGATCAAATTACTATCTACCGAATTATGATAAACGCTGTAGACATTTCCACTTTCTCCCTTTATACGAACGTAGGCGTATAGCAGATCTGTCGTTCCTTCTCAATATTATCAGTGGAGCTGTTGACTGTGCTGAACTAGTGAGTAGCATTTATTTACGTACTCCTACCGTTTCCCTCAGAAGTCCACAGCTCCTTTACGTGCCACCAGTTAAAACAAGATATCATAATAATAATTATATAATTAGAGTATGTAAACAATTTAATACACTCGACAAAAGTTTCGATTTATATCATACTACTGTTTCCTTACTTAAAAATAAATTAACATCTCCATTCTTTCGTTAAGTTTGTTACTCTTTCGAAATACTATTATAAACTGTTCGTAATTTCTTTCTTGAATATTTGTAACTACTATTTGTGAAAACTTGTAAATGGCCTTCATGTATCCTATTCTTTGTTTTATAATGTTTATCTAGCTGTAAGTTTTCCGAAAAATTGTAAAATAAAATAAAATAAAATAAAATAACTTTTATTGTGTGTCTTTACGACACACCCTGTTTTTTTTATTCTATATCTGCCTGACAAGCGCTGACATCGTTTGGGTGTAATGTACTAATGTCGCATCATAAGTATGTAAATGATTTAGATACATTTTTGGATTTTTGCATATTTACTTAATTCAAATAATGTATCTCAATGATATAAATTTGGAAAAAAAGTTGCACTGCCCGGGAATCGAACCCGGGTCGCAAGAATGGGAATCTTGCATGATACCACTACACCAGCAGTGCACGTCGAAAACTGTGAAAAATTATAAATTTAATTTAATACAAAATAAAGAGTTTGGCAATAAGAAGACTAAAAAGAGAAAATGGAGAATAAAATCCGTCACGGTCACGTTCTTATATTTTAGGGCGATAATTCGTCATGTCGACAACTTTAAAATAAATCAACAATAAAAACCTTACATTACAATGTCTTAAAAATTTACATTCATATTAGTAGAAATTTCATGATTAAAATTTTTTTATAATTGCCGTTAGTAATATTTGAATAAGCAACATAATAATAATAATATACTATACTGTAATGTTTTTAAAACATTATAATCATTAAAAAATACTGGAATGAATACAGTGCCACCTTGGACATATAAAAAGTGTATGAAACCTTTATGCTCAAAATTCTCTTTCGAAAATTATAAATTGCTACACAAACAAACGTTAGAGGGCGGTTGTTACGAAGTTGTTTTTTTTTTAATATAATAAACATGATCGTTATATATTATTATTACCTGGTCTTATATTTACGCTGATTTTTAAATCTAGATACAATTAAAATGTCCTAAATAAAAATTAAACGGATAATGTTAAATAAATGAGATTCCAACCAACGTCGCTAGAGGCGCATCGATCATTCGAGTTTTCCGCATGCGTAGTTCGTTTCCTCATTTTTTTTTTTCATTACATAGTTAGATACATAAGGTTTTCATGAATGGCCAGCAGGCCTCCGCGTGCCGTAACATAAACAACTTATTAATTTTAATGGTTTTAAAATGATACAATTAACGTTTCACAACGAAAGTGTCGTCGCACCTATTAGATAGTGTTGCAAATATTCGATAAGCGTTTACCGGTAAATTTTATCGACAATAAACAATAATTAGTAAGTACCTATTTTGTAAGATATTTTTTTTTTTGTATAAAAACTTTTACATATTATGTAATTATTAAATTATACTGGTCTCATAATGGTTATATTACTTCGAGATATAAATGTAACGTAAAACTCAATAGTTATAAGTTCGAAGAATGCTTTAATTTCCTTGTATACAAAACTGCGGTAATTTTATTGATTTGACACTTCTACTACGGTATACTGTCATAATAGAGTAGTCTCTATGTAAACTTTGTAAGTACGTACATACATTAATCAATTTTTGTCCAATGTTATGAATGATGTAATTCTAAGAAGGTCAAGGTTCTCACGGGAATCAATCAGTAATTTAGACGTCTAGCATTTTACTTCGAATTTATGGTGAATAATGAACAATATTTGAATTAGAAAATAATATGTACAGAAGATATTATAAATGGCATACTATGTTATCATCTTTTGGAGTTAGTTTAAAATGTACCACGATAATTCTACGTAATTTGATTATGAAATACAGATTTGTCAAAAACATAATAACGTGCTTATAAATTAGAGTAGGTAAATAATTATTTAAATTTTCAGCTTTCAAACTAGGATAGTACAGTGGCAGCACATTTAAATTTCGGATCATTGTACCTGGGTTCAAATTCTGTAAAGTTTGAATTCACCATAAAGGCTCGTTATCACACTAGAGCACTGTAATACCACTTCCCAATTTGGTTGAAAGTCTGACTCGAAGTATATATTTTATGACTATTTATGATATCCAGTTCCTTTCAAGGTTTAACGTGTTCCAGTCTTCAACTACATGGCCACTTCATATTGATAAAGTTGAAAGGAAATGTTAACTTAAGTTACTTTTGGAAATTCTCATATTATACTGAAAACGCCTAGTAATTAAATGTATGTAATGTACTAATTATATACAACTGCATTAAAATAAGGCATTTTAGAAATATACTGGATTATGTGTTTTATAGGTTTTAGAGTATCACTACAATCTCACCTTATACTACTAATTGACTCGTTCGAATCGTTCTCAAACAAACCAACTTCATTTTCAGATCAACATGCTATGGTAACTTTGACGTTCATAAGCGCCTTCTCAGGGCCTAAACTGAATAAAGTATTTTTGATTTGATTTGATTTGATCTCTGGCTATAAGGTTATTAGGAATAGACGTCAAGTACCTAATTTAAATTCCATTCACATGTAATCCTTTCAGGCGAAATGTCAAAAAGCCCGTTTCCATATACGTGTGAGCTATGCGGCGCGGAGGGTCTTACGGACGAGGGTATGCGATCGCACACCCTAGAGAAACATGTTGCTGGCAGACCCGAGTGTCCATTCTGCGACAGTGTGGTCCCACAACCGCAACTCGTTGGACATGTTCAAAGAGCTCACCTCCACTATTTGACGCCGGAGAGGGAGCTAATGGCTTTTATTGACGATCAAAGTCCTAGGTTAGATTCATAAAACATTATTTTTTCACAAATTTACTATAATCATTGCTATATAATAAACTTATAGATTCCACTCAATTTGGACAGTGAACATTTATTACCTATCTTATTAAGTTTCAAATTAAAATTCTCAAAGTTTTATCTCAGCAGCATCTTCATCACATTTATTTCTGATACAAACAGCAAGACTCGTGTTATAGCAAGACCTATACTGACATATGGTATTGGCAATATTTATTTGAGCACGAGTTTCTTCAATCCTCAGGAGTAGCAATTCACCGGTAAAACCCGTATTGGATATTTACATATATAATAATACATGTCTATTTAGACATTGGCCGTGTTTTTTTTAATTTTTGTTTCATAAAAATATATAAAAAAAAATTTTATACAACGATGGTGGGAAACAAGCGTACTGGCCGCTTGATGGTAAGCGGTCACCGCAGCCTGTGGACGCTTGCAATACCGGTGGTATCATTAATCACATGGGCGTTGCCGACCCTTTAATTAAAAAGATTTTTTTAACTTGTATTAAAAATATTCCATCAAGTTTCGAAGAAGACTCAAAAATGACCACGGACAGCTGTAGTTATAATACACCAGGTTCAATCAACGGCTGGCACAGTCCAGACAATCCTTACCATAATGGTGCTATATCAAAGAATACTGTCTACCATAATGGGTACCAAGAAAAAGACAATAAAAACGAGGAAGATGATTATAGAAGTGAGCAAGATGACCATAGAGGAAGGAATATATACGATTTAACGAATGGCTTATCGAACGGCTTATCGAATGGTTTGAAAAATATCAATTTAAATAATGGTGTAATACCTAGAAAGATGCAAAGCAGACAAAACTCTAACGAAGTGGATGTGAACATCGAGAAAAAAGGTATTGGTGTTTTTTTATTATTACTAAACAATTTTGAATTACTTACAAAAAACGATAATCCGGTTAATATCGATGTAAAGTTTTAATAAAATAAAGACATACACAACTCTTAAGCGATTTTGCTTTTCCATTTCTAAAATGAAATTTCTTTATTTTTAGGTTTGCATAGCCCAAGCCGAAACTCTGGTAGTTATGAAGGATCTCCGAATAGAAATAAGGTGTGTTTAAAATTAACTATTTGGGTCGCACCAACAAACATAATTATCAACAAGCCACAATGTATTTTTATATCTTCTAACAATGATGATTATTATTTTTTGTAGCTAAACTTATCCAGTGCTGGCCAAGGATCCCCGTTAAGATCTCAATTAGCTCTTAAATTAAAACCTAATACACCGAAAAAAGCAACACCGTCACCAAATCCCACCGTTCAGGTAACCACTAAGTATTTACCAATTACAATACCTGAAATAAGGATATTAATGCATATAACTTATGTACTATATACGTAGAATTTTTTGCACCATTCATATTTTTTATACATATAGGAAATGATTTACCAAATTATATGCAATTACACAAAAATATATACCTACTTAAGTACATATTACATTAAAAAAAACTGTCAAACTGAAAATGTCACCAATCATTACTGTCAACATTCGAATATCAGCTGTTATTTATATTTTTGTGTTTAATTTTCGCGCCAGTTTTCTAACATATGTTTAATATTTATATAATTTATTCATTTACCCAAAACTTATCCATTACGTCTATTTCAGTGTCTCCTGTGTGATTTTACTTCAACATGTCCGAGAAAATTAGAAGAACACATCAATCGTGCGCATTTCGATCTTACTTCTCCGTCGTTGAATGCGAATGCTAATAATGAAAACCCAACTTTAGGCCTGAGCGACCCAACGTTAACACTGGGCAACCCCACGCTGACTTTGAGTACAATGGCCATGTCTCCTGGTCCTCACGGTTCTAATTTTCAATGCCCTATTTGTGAATGTGAATTCGCCAGCGGGCCTGATGTGGAAATTCACGTCAATGTTGAACATAAAGATATTTTGAGTCCACAGAAAGAGGTAAGTAAGGTTTTTAGTTGCAAACCATATATAAAAATGTATTAACTCTAGTTGTGCATCATGTTTTTGTACTTTCAACATTATTTATTGTTGCTTTAAGTTCATTTACTTAGTGTGACTTCTTACCATCTTAGACCATATCATCATTTAATATCACATGAGATTGTGGTCAAAACGTTTACCTATAAAGTATTAAAAATTAATCATAAACCAAAAGACTTTAGCGTCCTAACTGTTCATTTTTTTATTGACTCCCTTTGCTAAGAATATGGAAAAACTTTATAAAACGGGCAAAATTGTGGGAATTTTGTCCAGAGACTAAATGAAATGAAACTATATGCCTTTGATAATATTAATCTATCGTTAATAATCACATGTAACTGAAAGAAACTACTTTTTAGTGTAAAGAAGGAGAAGAATGGCATGAAAACTTTTTATTGCAACAAGAATATAAAATTAAAATAAATGTAAACTAAAATTTGCAGTATTATTTTATGAGCTGCGTATGTCATATTTCCCTAGACCCCTCCCCTCCATTAGAGTGGATACATTTTATGAACACAACTAAGCCCACCAGTGTACCAGTGTAGAGAGCAATAGAAGTATTTATACATTAATTTTACTATCCAGGATCAGGTGGACAATGCATCATGTGACGATGTTGTGATGATGGAAGAAAGCCCTGTTAGCAACTGTCCAGTGTGCTGCCAGCCTTTACCCCTTTCCCAACATGAACTGGTAACAAAACTATCCTTGGCCTTAATCAAACACTGTTTAAATACAAATTGAACCTTTATTTAAAAATAAAACTTGCAACATTGAAATTGTTTAACAGTAAACATGTTATTAATTCACGGAACCCTTGGTAACTATCCTCAATAAGATAAAAATATATAGAAAAAATTACAAAAACCTTGGGATTTATAAAATATTATTCAAATCTTCAAATATGCACAGATACAACACATAGAAGAGCATTTCGAAAGAGGAGAAGACAGCAGTGCATCTGGACTGACTGCAGCACAAAAGGAGGCTCAGAAGAACAGAGAAGAACATGAGTTTCAACTCTTAAGGGTAAACTGAATCAATATCTGTTACTTTATATATTTGCAATATACATTGTTTTCACCAATTATAATATATACACACATGTATCCTAGAACTGTGAGCCTTGATATTTGTAAGATGTCCATCTTTAAGAAGATATACTTGTCTGCCCTCTCCGGCTTTGTACTGGCGTACTATTAAAGAAAATTAAAATGATAACTGTACAATTTAATGTCAATATCTTAAATCCGCCAATATTTTCAAAGGTCTTCCACTGTATTCTATCTCATTCACATATTCATCTTTTAATATGGAAATTTTTTAAACCAAGTTTTTCACTTTTCTGTACGATTTTTCAAACACAAGTTATATACAGGCCATTGCTTCTATACTGTTTCTGCCCACCTCTAACTATAATTTACTTGTCTTATCAATATTATAAACAAGAACATTCTTGAAGATGTATGAATGTATAATTAACTACTCTTTCAAGCAAAAACTACTGAACAGATTTTTATGATATTCTATAGTAATATAGTTTATACATTAGAATAACATATAGCCTATTATTTATTAAGCTATTGTTTAAATTCATGAAAATATAAAAATAAATATAAAGTGACTTTTAAACATCCTGCCTACTCAGAGTTATGTTGGCATGTGCTCCATTAAATGTTAAACAGAAGAGTTACAGTATAGAGGATTACAGTATGATAATTTATAAAAAAGCAGATTCAGTCCCCATCAGTTGCTAGCTGTATATAAAAGTTAAGTGGGTATAAATGCCACCGTCACCACTATATCCTTCTATTTTGTTGTTCGTATTGTGCCCTATGTTTTAAATTAAATTTCCTTTTTTTTATTAAACAATTTGGTCATTAGAACAACTAATAATGTACTGCAATAATAATGCTCTTTTGGTGTTATCACAATGTGTAAAAAAGCAAGCATTATGCAATAACCAAATCACAAATAGCAATAATTTACGAAACTGCAAAATAACCAACAACCGAATAACTGATAAGGGTTTATATAATAGATATAAATGATATGATTTCTTGAAAGCACGCCATTGTTTTTTTTGGGAAGTTTCACACGGTGTTTATTGATTTCGGAGTAATTTTCTAGATATTTCTTTGCTGTTATAAGAATGTTTGTTATATCAGGCCCAATATGGAATGGAGGAAGATGATTGTGAAGGTTACACGGATCGCGCATCGAACAGTTTGAAGCGAGCTGTGTACAGTGGAGCATTATCAGTGGCCGGGTACTATGAGCGAAGTGTTGGACTTCGTCGTGCTGCCGCCTCTGGACGTGACACCGGCGCATCCAGGACTAACGGTTTCCTTTCATTTTTACTGACTCTTGTTTATTTGTTGTAAAAAATAGCTGATGTGGTATATATTACCCACATTGAAATATTAACACATAACAATTGTCATGTGGTTCTGCTGAGTTGCTTTAAACAACATGTTTGAACCAAGACTTTGACTGTAATTTCTTTATAACATACCACCCTTGCCATTTGTTATAGGCGACAAAAAAAAAACCATTTTACTGTTGCTTTGGCAGTTATTTTAAAGTTTAGCAATAAGCAGTTTCCAAGGTGTCTAAATTACTCAAACTTTAAAAAATTGCTATTTGTACTGTTCAGCGAGTATGAAAATTTTATTCATTCAATAAACATTATAATATTTTACAGGTATCCTAGACAGGATAGCTCAATTAAACGCTCAAAATCCCAGCATAGTGAAGACATATTTATGTACAGCTGTGGACCATTACGCTAGCACATACGGAGACCGAGGTTGGGGCTGTGGTTACAGGTAATATAATATATCTCCACTTACACCAGTATGAAAATACACAAAACAAGTGTACACACTACTTAATACCATACGATAGAAGTTAAAACTTATAAATACATATATTATATAATATATGCGCATTATAGTTCATATAGATTTATCAATGTTGCTATGTAAATAAATAACAGTAAAATTTAAATACGCACAATATATACACTTGAAATAATACTACAATGATTATATACAAAACATACATCATATTATTTTGATAATAAAAACGTAATTATTGGAAGGACGCACTCCTTAACTTAGTTGATGACGACGGGAGCCAAGTCTACATGATTCAGTGCGTCACCGATCTGAGCGTGACGGGGCACTTTACTTCACTGTTCAGTATTTTTATTCCAAAATGCTAGTTACAACTCTCAGTCTGAAAATCTATTGGCAGACATCTTATAAGTGTATTCCGGTAAACATACCCTTTACATTCAGAGTATCTTATCTCAAACCATACCATCATTTGACACCAGGACCTATTAGGTGTAAAGCAGAAATGTGTATAGAACATATACGGGTAATTCTTTTCCTGAATGTATTGAAAACAACCAAATATTTATAGTTACTCCCCCTTTCCATTCACCTCCACATTCCCCTCTCCCCATTCGCCTCCACATTCCCCTCTCCCCATTCCCTCTTCCCCATTCCTCCCTCCCCTCATCCCATTCCTAGTTAAGAATATCAAAAATTGTGATAAAAGATCATATTTCAACAAACATTATACATAGTATTATTCCACTAGTCCATAAAACCACTTAGTCCTGTGAAGGGCCATCAGGCCAATAGCCTTCGTTTAAATCAAGTTACACGTTCTGTATTACCCTATACAGATATATTATACATAGATTGTTTGCAGCTACAGATTCTTATTAGCTCGAATTATAACTAAACAGTTTTGTTCTCTTTCTTTTTACCGTCATAAGATCATAAATGTTAGATTATTTGATGTTTGAAAACGTCCAATGCTAAAGAAACTAAAACAGGAACCCCTTGACAATAGCCACTTTTCAGTAAAAAAGATGTTCCCAAATCGGTTTATGAATGAGATGAAATCTTGAAGTAACAAATATTAAAGAGTTGAGAATCTCCTCTTTTTGGAAGTCGGTTAATGCAATTGTTCTGTGTTTTTAATTCCAGAAACATGCAAATGGTGGTGTCTTCATTAATGAAGAATCCCCAGTATGCTGCATTATTGAAATGCAGCGGAGAGAAAGATTGCGAGTGTGTTCCATCTATTCCTCGCTTGCAGCTACTGGTTGAGAGAGCCTGGAGTCTGGGGTTTGATACACAGGTTAGTTTTACACTTCATATATAATACATCTGTGGTCCAAATATTAAGATACCTCTCTAAAAGCCTTCGATGTGATGTGATACCATCTCCAACATTGTCTGTATTTATTAACAAACTGGGATTCACTTCGATATTCTAACTATAACTGTCGCCAAACCCACTACTGCTTGCTTATATAGTTGTTTCAAACGATGTGTAGAAGATTCTAGAATGTTATCTTGGTATTTAGAAAGTTAATTTTTATGATAGTCTGTGGTTTTTGTTAGGAATAAATGTGGTCCTTATTGACTTTAAAGAATTTAAAAGATATTTCTTTTAATATTCGAAGACAATGCATATTTTATTTAAGTTCTAGAATTGTATATGTATAAAACATTCCAGGGCTCAGAACAATTGGGTTCAAAGTTATACAACACAAGGAAATGGATTGGGGCATGCGAAGTGGTCACAGTTCTCTCCTCGTTAAGGATAAAGTAAGCATTTTTTAGAATCTCTTTAAATAAAAAATGATTATTCCAATCAGCTTTAACTCTAACATAAAGGCTTATCCATAAATTACGTCACGCGGTAATGGGAAAGGTTAGCAAAATATGATATTCTGTAAAAAGAGGTGACGTGCCTTCGTGACGTCACACGTCAACCTAAAGTATAAAAACTGTAAACTTTAATTGTGATAGAAAATTAAATAAAAAATATTACAGATTCTATTAATATGTGTATAAGATTTAAAATTGTATCACTCTCGGTGTACATCGGCCTTCTTTGGTATTGGTAACCCGATTAAATTTTTTGTATCTATCGGAAACCATACTATTGTCCAAGAAATTTGTACTAAAGACCTATCAATGACTAGTTATTTGGTTGACCCGTACTAAAAGATTAATTAATAAATATGGCGTTATATAAGATCTCGTCATAATTTTAAAACTCTCTCGTCATTGTTGCCTTGATATATCTTTCATTTGAAAATTTTCTAAAATATTCGAACTATTATTGATTTTATGAAAAATATCTATCAATATAAGTAATATTAGAAATTATATATTCCTTTTATAATTGCTAAATTAAAAATTGCAACACTTGTGCCGACGTCACAGCAAGTATGGAATGAGTCATACTAAAGTGGGCATCCATGACAAGGACGGAGGTGGTCCAATAGCGATAAAATTCGTGCGGCGTAATTTATGTATGACCTCAGTGTGTGTTATGGGAAAAGAGGCTCGTTGATCACACCGATTTGCAGATGCCAACTGATAGACTTCCACAAGCCAACGAGCCCGGACGGAAGTCATCCTGCACTTTTCGAATGGGTGCTCCGTTATTTCCAGGATGATCCAAACGGGTTCAAAGCTCCGTTGTACTTGCAGCATCAGGGTTTGTTTTATTTATCATAACTAATGTAATATATACTTGAGTTTGTTTATTACGCTTTCAAGCCTTTTAATAAACCTATAAAAACGTGCATACAAGTAGTTCTGGGTACTCTTTGAATACAGAAAAATATCTACATTAACAAGAAGAAATCTAGTGTAATTTTATGTAGTAATCTATAGAAAAAATAATGCAATCCAAAAATTACCATATTTATCAAAGCATACTTAATATCTACATCTCTTACAGTTACCTAATATTGTGTTAGTGCGGATGATACCGAAACAAACCCAAGCTAAAATTTGTCGATAACCATTTTTATCAAGGAGCAAACAATTGTTTTAATTTAAAATATGTGTCCGTTATAACATAAATTTATTAGGATTTATCTTACAAAATAATTTTATCTAATAGCGGCTTGTCTCAGTGTTCGTTGTATATATTAATGCCGTCGTCGGCCGCGCTACGCTGCCTTGCACTCTCGACCAATCGCGCTTGATAAATCCGCGCCCTCATTGGCTGACTTGCGCCACGTATGATTCCAGGGCGCGGATTGGTCAACCACCACTGCGTCGATGGTAAATCGGCGCAAACAATATGTATTCGTAATTTTACAATTTAAAAAATACTACTCTGATTGTTTCAATGATTGAGGATATTATGTTTTAATTAATTATATTCGTATTCACTTAAAAAATTATGTTTATTTTGATAAAAAAATAAAAGTATGAAGTCACTATGAAGACGTCTTAGTATATCTATCTCGCTTACACCTACCTAGTATTTTATTAGTGATACCGCATTAAAGCCTAGTTAATATTTGTGAATAGAAATCTAGTGGATTCTATATTTGGTTACTGGTCTATTGCAGAAGATACATATTTATCGCTTTGTTTTTTTATCGATGAACTCTAATGAACCACTATATATATGTTTTACGGTAAATTCCAGGTCATTCTCGAACCATCATAGGATATGAGAAACACAGGGACGGGAAGGCGACGTTACTTGTGCTCGACCCTTCACATTCTCCAGCGCAGGTGAGATCTACTATTGCTGTATTATCTCTTTTCTCGCTCTTCCCTTTATCTATATATTGAGTAAATTAAAAAGAAGGATTGAACTATTAAAGGATAACATATAAAATGCATTACAATAATTTCTAGAATTTTCTTTATCAGTATGTGTGTCTCTTTCAATTGATTGCTGAAAAAGTTACTGAACCAATACAAATGTATCTTTCTGATTAATATAGAAGTGAATGTGATACAGGTTATTATGTTTTCCTATATTGATTAAACAGTTATTTATAAACTAAATAAAAAGGTAAAAGATACTTATATTCCCCTATGTATGAGAATGCATTGCAGTTAAGCTGATATAGCGTAGCTCTTACGGGAAGAGACCCAGACGCTATGTCAGCATATTTAGAATAAGTAGAATAAGAAATTAGTTTTAGTTTAAGTTAGTCTAGACTCGACTCTCTTAGAATATAGTTGTAGAATAAATATCTCAAATCGACTTTTAGTTTTTTTTTTAAATACAAGTTCAAGTACTCCCGAAGTTAACTAGATTGTCTAATTATTTGTTTTAATTGTAGTTAGTGCAGGTCATTGTTAATTATTCCTGCAAGTCATTTTTTATTACCCGTGCAAGTATTCTTTGATTTTTGTACAGTCCTTTTTTATTATTCGTGCTGGCTATTTTTAATTACTCGTGCAGACGGTTCTTTATAATTATTGTCATTTATTATGTTTAACTATTCGTTCTGATCATTTTTAATTATTCGTGCAAGTCATTTTTAATTATTCGTGCAGGTGATTTTTTATTATCCGTGCAGATGTTGTTAGACTATTGCTTAGTTATTTTTTATTACCCGTTTAAGTCATTTTTAATTATCGGTGAAGGTCATTTTTTTACTATATGTGCAGATATTGTTTCATGTTTTGTTGAGTTATTTTTTAACATTAGTGTATGTAATGTTGTGATTATCCGTGCAGGTCGGTTTGTAGAGGTTAGTTTAGTAATGAGTGCACGGTTGCAGGTGCGGCAGGTGGTGTACGGGAGCGCGGCGTCGTGCGGCGCAGCGCTGCGGCTGCTGCGGCGCGGGTCGGCAGCGCTGCGCGCGCGCCAGTACCAGCTGCTCTGCGTCACCGGACTCATCACCACCGATCAACACTACGAGGTATCCTACTCCAACCAACTAATTATGTCTCACTACCAGCCGCCCACCACTTCCTCTGTATATTTACTAATTAAAATTGGTAACACTATCGACTGACGGTGAAGGAAAACATCGTGAAGAAACCTGAAACTGAAAAATGTTGTAGTACCACCGTATGTGAAAAACTATAGAATTGTGGATTACACAGTTTGAAATTGTCGCGTCGTGGGCTTGCGTAGTGATTATACTCATACTTACCTTCGGGAAGAGGCCTATGACCCAACAGTGGGTCTCTCACAGACTGATGTGATGATAGTCGATATAAATGTTATATAATTTCGCAGGCGAGCAAAGTCCTTCAATCGGTTCGAATTCCATAATACAAATTTCAAGTAAAACCACAAAGGCGACGCAACGAACTCTATCTCAACGGATACAACGCAATACTATTATTTAGGTAACGTTATTTCCAATACACTATATAATTTCATCATTTTACTGTATTACAAAAATATCATTTATATATGCGAGATAATTACGCACAAAATTTTGTTCCAAAGTTAAAAAAAAAACATGTCGTCACTACTCAATTGCATAGACAATCTTCTCAGTAAAAGATATGTTACTTCGGATATAATTTAAAAAATTAAAACTTAAAAAACACTTATTCTGTAATAATATACTATGTGTTTCAAATGAGAAGATAATCGCATCCACGTCAACTTCACACAATACTTATCAAAATGTACTGACGGCATTAGTAGAACATAAAATTTGAAAATAATGTACATTTTACTGTTGATTCTTAATAGACATACAAAATTAATATAATAGAGAAGAAATGTACGTTTTTTAATAGACTACATGATTAAAATCTATATAAATATATATAGTATTATTAACAAATAGCAGTCATTTTATGTAAACTATAAATAAATATTATCCTTTGTAATTTCTAGATTTATTATAACCGATCATTGTTTTTTTCGATAGTACGTATTTTATTGAAGTTGCATACGATATGTGAAGCAAGATGGCGGTTTGACAATTATCTTCTTATTTGAAGTTGACATATGATATTTTCAAGCTTTTTCGATTACTATATCTGAACTATGTGAATCGAATTTATAACTGAATTTTGATTAAATATAGCAAGTTCACTGTTTATCTCATAGCAGTATACGCGGGAAGAAAAATATTAGAGCCTTTCTAGAGCTTCTTACGTCAGGTTAATTCATAATAGAGATCGGACACGAAGTATTGAGATGTATCGATTCGAAAATCGATTGTAAAGTTATTAATAAAATGGGATGTAATCGAATGAAAAAAAGGAAAGGACAATATTAAGAAAAGACTCTTTGATGTAATATTTCTAAGTCGCGTATTTTTTTTTAAGTCACATTTCAGTTGGCTGTATAGAGTAACGTCCACTCTAATACCTAATGATGGATTTATTTGTCATTATCGATTTCAATTATATGACAAAGACCATGTTCTTACATTTAAATACAAACAAAAAGTAAGGTTTTTGATGATGTCGCGTCAAATGACAGTTGACCTTGTTAAACTTCCTTCTTCTAGATTAATTCAATAATTCAAGCGGGGAATCCCCGTTTTTGTACGAGCACTGAAAATCTCTCCTTGTTTGTATTATTTTTTAAATGATAGAATTGAATTTTATGTATTATTGAAAAGGTGTATATTATATATAATTGTGTTGAAAGAATTGATTGAGATTTTTTTGCATAACAAAAAAGGTTTAACAACTTTGGGACGGTATCTTGTTATTGTAAACCTATAGTTTTACACGAACCCTATAACTGTTTAGATTGTGTACGTTTAATTCGCCGTTCTACCTCAATTTATATAATTTCGTCAATTAATTATAATGATTTTTGTCAATTCCAATGATTAGTGTAAAAAAAAAAGATTATTTTTCATATACACAGTTATGTATATAGATCTCTTTTTTGCAATGAGATCCGGGGGCATAGCTATACGTAGATTGATAGTTTCTGAATACGGTCCATAGACATTACTATAATCGGTTGTATAATTTCTTGATAGCGGACATAGTGTTTTTGGTTTGTATTAAAAACACAAATTAAAATTTAAAAAGGAGTGTAAGTGTAAAGAACACGTGGAATTTTAAGTAAGTAATTGAAAATGTAACACTCGGAAATTAACAGTTTCTTGGATAAAGATTTATTGAAGGATTTTTACGGTTTCATTGAAGAAAATTGTGAGTTGTGCGAATTGAATTTGTTTAAAGTAAAATTGGTTGTACATAAAACTTTAGGTTCGATCGTATTCTTAAACTATCAAAGGTAGTCACATAAAGGGTAATTAATATTAGGGAAAATTTCAATATGTTCATATAATTTAGATAGAATTTACTGGCATAGTATCTTTGGTTACTAAAAATAAAGTAACAAATTAAGTTAATATAAAAATTCTTATAAAAATTAATTACGGCGATAGAATCGTTTAAAATTATCAAAGTGTTATAATTATTTGATTGTATTAGAAAAACCTACAAGAAATAAATAAAAGATTTTTCGTTAATGGTTTGAAATGAAACTTCTTATGGGAGGGCTTTGAAATTCTGATCGGCAACCTTTTTGTGTGACGAAAAGTCGTGGGGGTAAACACTGTGTCGGGTGGAGTGTTGAAAACACCGGTTCTCGTCCGATTATGGAAGAAAAGCAACGTCGGGGGGCGCGGTCAGTACTTGGATGTGTGACCGCCTGCGAATACCGTGCTACGTTGGTATTTTTGTTGTACTTTTTATAAAAAAGTTTTTTGTAAAAATTTACTTTGAAAAAAAAAACATTTTCGATTTTTAAATAACTATTACATAAGCTTGAATATCGCTAAACGATTGCATATGACATAAAAAAAATATATCGCATATTATTTCATTTTCTAATTACGACCTTATAGGACAATAATTGTAAAGGTTTTCCCTGACGAAGGGTAAATAAACGGATATGGCAACACTGTCATGTGAGTATGAAAACAAGAATGACACGCGTTCGAGCTTAAGGTCGACTATATTTTTAAAAATATCGAAGTTAAAATTTATTTAAAAACTAATATTATATAATAAATTAAATAGGAGATTGAAATCGTTAATCGAAATAGTTAAAAGTTGATGACGAACATGTTATTTATAGTATCAGAAACTTAATATCTGATTTTAATGTAAGTTTCCGATTGTGACTTAATTAAATTCCGTAGTTTGTAGTTTGGAAGTTAACAAGTGGTATGTATAATATATAAAAAAGCTCTCATGACATTGCCTTTGAATAATATTAAGAAGTAATATTTCTTAACGGTTTATTGGATGGAAGAATTTTATCTGCAAGCGCCGGGCAAGACGTTCCGATGGTGATACCGACTTAAAAGTGCCTGGATAAGTCAAAAACCTTCATAATTATTAAAAAAAAAAGAAACATTTGTTCCTTTCTGTACAAGCCTTCTCATCTTCATTACTCCAAATCCGAGCCTTCAACAAGTCGAAATAATCAATATTTCCGTGAAATGCTTTTCTCTAATTCGAAAAAAATATATTTTATTCCTATATCTCGAAAATGTCATACTGTGTTCAAAACGCACATACTTGGCAATATTTTTTAATTAAACATTGCTTCTGCAACAAGAACTCTTATTTATTTGGCACCTGTAAATCAAAACTGCAAACAAAAAAAGTTGGTAAAGTTGGTTGGTTAATAAATTTCGTGTAGTTGGTTGGTTGGTTGATAAGTTGGTAAATTCGAAATCTCTATAACACGAATTTTTCAACATCTCCTCCGAGTTTTATTTACCGAGGTTATAATGTAACGTTTTACAAAACAAAAATATAGGAATTACTGAATTTTGATGTAGTTTTCAATTATGAGACGCGCGTACTTCACTGTTAATCAATTCCATACTGAAACTTGTAAGTGCAGATTCTCCAATACATCCAATTAAACTTTTAAGAAACGATACATATATGACATATAATATAAAAATAGCTAACAGTAAGTGATATTATAACGCTGTATAATTAAATATATAGATAGCTTCAGAGAATATATAACACATATACATTATTTTGCACCAATCACTATAGTTCCTAACGTCGCGGATTTTTTTTATTATACTATACATGACTTATGAGTGTGTTTGGTCGTAACTTTGTATGTTTAGTTGAAGCGACCTAAAAGAAAATCGTACACGTCTTAAATTATCTGCAATTCCGAAATTCATATAATGAATGATTCAAAATCTTGAAATCTATTGAATTAATTAGGTAGTTAAAACTGTTGTTTTTCTCTTCATACTACAAAGGCATTATTAACGCATCTGCCACTGTCATTTTAAAAATCAAAGTATCCTATTTTTTTTTTCTCAAATTCATCTATTCGTATATTTAAAGGTACGGAAATGATTGCTTTCAAAAGAATTTTCCAAAGATTATTCAAATTAGGTAAAAATGGAAGTAACCTAAGTTACTCCTCACAATATCAACTATCTGTTTAAGAAAGTACCGTCGAAAGCGGTACAACCTTTTCGGAAGTTAACCGGAACAAACAGAGAGACAGACAAAAAATGTAAATGTTGTTTTTTATTATAAGTACCGTATACACTTTCATATACATTTTTAGTAAATCACTGCTATTTTAATATTACAAATAGACACTTCCATTTTATTTATGTGTATACTTAGATGTATTTTGTCTTTTGTGTGGAACGGTTCTTTGGTGTTTGTGTTTACTTGAAAAACCGTCAAAATTTCTTATCACATCGACATACATCTATACAATTATATACGATTCCTATTTCCTTTCATTTAGTTGTATCTTGTTACTTATGTCAATTATAAATATGACCTATTTCGATTCAAAGAATTAAAAAATAAACACCCTTTACTCGCTTTCTTTCGTGGTAATGTCTTTTTTTTATTTCTAATCCTAACTTTTTTTTTTAAATATATAAACCATTCGTACACTGGCAACACTTATTTTTATACTATCTTTTTATTGTTAGCAATCTTTCTCGTTCTGTATTTTTTTCGTTTTTTCGCATTCTTTTTTAAATCCTTTAATTACAAAACCTTTGTTATTTATATTTGTTATAATTTATATGTTGTATGATGTCTCCAAATTTCCTATCTCAAGAAATCTGCTCGTTTGTATTGTCTTTATGTATTTCTCGTATAGTTTATAATATACCCAAGCGAAGTAGGGTAGTTTTTATCCAAAGAAATGTAAAGATATTGTAATTGGTATGAAAAATAATTTAATTTGAAATTAATACTTATAGGGAACAAAATGGAGTGGAGCATAGCTTGTATTTAACGATGCAAAAATCGTGTTCTGTGGTGAATTTTGTGGGTTTTGTAATTAACTCGTTATAATCAACATACTCATTACAATTATGTGTTTTATTGTTATGGATTTATTTAAGAAAAAAAATAAATTAAAAAATGAACTAGGTACAGAAATCGCCTGTGAAAATAATTCGTTATTTTAGTAATTGTAAATGACACTCCTAAAGATTGTGTTTTTGATTCGCAACCCATTAAGTTATTGTTTTGTAATATTAAACTTTAAATTGAAATTAAAAAAATTAAACACAAAAGTCATTAAAATATGTACCTACTATTTATTTAGACGTTAAATATTATTTTAAGTGTTATTAATATAACTGAATGGGAGACCATACTTCAGTAATTCGGTACAAATATTAATTTAAGAATCGTGGACACAGTTCATTTATGTAAGCTTTTTATCATTAACAACTATATGAGCCAGATGTTAAAATTATCATGATTCTATTCGAAAGGAGTCCTTCCTGAACTGCTTAATTTATTTACCTTTTCTCCAGACGTTTGAAACATTTAGGTGAATAAATAATTTTAAATTCACTATCTCATTACTTATCTATTCAAGTTAAACTTAAATCTAAATTTAAAAAAAAATCTATATTATCTTATTTTGACATCTGGCAATATCTAGTCATATTTAGTGATAACAACACTGTTGCTTGAATAAATGTATTGAAAGGATTACAAACGGCTCCGGAGACCATAAACGCTTTTTTTTTTTATGTAATTAAAGAAAATACAACCGTAGAATTATAAGTTGAAGAGTCGTCGGGACAATAAAAAGAAAAACAAAAAATTAAGTTTAATATAATTTCAAAGAAATATTGCATATATAGTGTTTTTTTTAAATCAAGCAATGAAAAATACGCGTCTTACTGGAGTCGTTGAGGAAATATGTAAAGAAGCTCGTTAAATTAACATTTAATTTTATATTTGATAAATATAAAATTTCATTTTTTTTTATATTACATAAATATAAAATTTCATTTTTTTTTATATTGCATAAATCACAGATGAAAACGAACGTTGCAGAATAAATGTACGGATAGATTAGGGTAAAAGCAACTATTTAAAAATACCTTTATTTAAGTAACAGTGTCTTTTATTATAATACTTTAGGAATTAATAATATGCACTCACTCATGTGATATATTTATAATGTAATATGCAAATAATTAGAAATTCCATCGTTTTTACGTACATAAAAAAAAAACATTTTATACATTTCCACATTGTCTCTAGTAGAAATCCGTTTTTAAGGCATAAATTTTAATAACTAAATAATATTTATCGTTATAAAAGAGGCACCGAGTAACACAAAGAGGTAACTGCAGTGTCTTAGTAGTAGCCCTTTATTTTTATTTTTTTGAACTAACAACACTGTTGGCCTGTTAAGGCCGCTACAGTTACACCGGACTACAAGGTAGCCCTTTAAATCGGTGTTCGTTCATATTTACAACTATTTTTTTTAATGGAAATGAAATTAATGAGAACATAACTATTGTTTCTATATAAATCATGAATGTGATTATGTTTACGACATGATACTTAAATTCTTCTTCTTTTTCTTGTTTTGGCACCGCAGAATGAAGAAGAATTTACCAGTGTTAATGTTTTGTTTCAACTGTCTTGTGATAATTATAATGTTCTAACAAGGTGGTGGTTTCCTTGTTAGAACTTTCCATGGAGTTTTGGTGGCATCTCAGAATGCATGCTCCGTGGTATTATTTCCCATCCACTTCACTTGTACATAATAACCGAACTACGAGTATATTACGTAAAACACCACCAATATTACAAAATATAGAGTCTAATAACACAAGATTATGCATAAGATATAAAAGCCACTACATGACAGACCAAGGTCCCGCCAAAAAACACGATACTTAAATTGAATGCAATGCGACAAAATAGGGAAGTGGTAAAAAATACGTGAAAACCGTTTTTTTTTGTATATTATCAATTGTGATTGGTTGAATTGAATTAAAGACGATAGTTAAATTAGTGCCGTGATTGCCTATGGGTATGTAATTTATCTTTTTTTTTCAAGTGCTAAATTATAAGTAGAGGTCTACTTTGTTGCATTTGGTTTTAGACGTCTCATAAACAGTTTAGTGAAACAGTGAGACAACTAATGTATTGACTTTTCTTTGTTTAATGGTATCCAACAGATTTTGATTGAATAAATTTAAATCATTTCAATAATGGCAATTTTAAAATTAACCGGTAACTGTGAGGAATAAAAGCAAAAACCCCACTGACCACATGTTGAATTAATATTATAATAATCGATTTATCCCAATACTCATTTTGTTTTATAAGAACATTCATTAATAATTTTAACATAAATTACGTTCTAATTCGCCGAAATAGAGTCATTTTCTCGTTTGACATTATTTCATATCGTATCGTAAACAGTGGCTTTTACGCCCCTAAATTGTACGGTCAAAATGTACTACAGATCATTATATAACATTGATTCTTGTATATACTTATTTTTATAAATTTCTTTAAATAGTCTAGATTTTACTTTCGTTGATACTAAATCCAACAATCATGTAAAAGAGTAACCTATATACATTATAAAACTATGAACATTTGAACGAGCACATAGGTTCTATGTATGCATTAATTTAGTATATTATTTCACGTGTCGAAAGAGAATAGATTTACAAGTGCCGAATAAAATGTTCATGTTGTGTTTACGTCGGTAAGTATATGGCATGATGATACACATACATGTGGAAATGTATAAAATGTCATGCTTTTGACTAGGGTCAAATATCGATAATATGTGATAGACGAGCGTAGCATCACTAATTCGTAACTGCATCGTTTTGGGCACGCACTACGTTGGTACAATTTTTATCCTAAAAAAAAACATTTTTCTACTTTGTTCACTAAGAGACATGGCAAATAAAAATTACATCCATGAGTTTTGTCTATTCCGCTTACAACTACTTTACGTAGAGTTAACTTTCTCTGAATGTTATTAATATGTGAAGAAAATTTTTAGTCAGTCTCGCTCCCTTCCCCCGTCTAAATAAAATCAAGTGAGATTGTGGTCAATACACCAAAAAAATCTATAAAGCATTAAAAAAAAAACACGAAATCGGAACAACTTACTTCTCGTATCGTGGATTTATTTTAACAGAAAATTGAATTCAAAAATACGTCCGCGTTAGTTAGCGCCGTGACGTACTGAATACAGATATTAATAAAAATAAGTAAAAATACGTACACGACTGACATTAAATAAGCAATTCTTAAATGATCAATACTTGGTGATATATACGAGGTAAAGATTACTTTAATTAAATTTTATTTTAGTTATTGGTTGAATATTTTAATGTTTTTTAAAAATCGTGAAGTGTGAATCGGACTCGCCCACATAGAGTCTCTTCCGGTATCCAGTTTATTTACTTCAGTGTTCTAGTTTTTGTACTGTAATTGATGGTTGTACTATGTTAGTTTAACGCTGGTAAGTATTACCGTAATCAATTAAGAGCGAAAATAAACACGTTGAACACTGAAATAAACATGTTTTTAGTGCGGAGATTGCAAACCCCTTTAATATTTCATTTAATTTTTCTCCCTAGTTTAAGAAATGCACCTCTGTAAAGTAGAACAGCCGTACGCTTAATGGTGGTAAAAACGTAGTGGTTTATTTGGAGGACATTTAAAAAAATTATGAATTACAATGGGTAGGTGCTTGTACTATACTTTTATATCATTTAGAATATAATTTTGCCGTGTGCGTTCCCAAACGATGTATGTCGATTGCCGTAAACATTCACGTTGCCTTGTACCGGTAGTGTCTCAGCGAGAGCTTCTTAGGGACAGCTAGGCTGTGCTGACCCGTAATGTTTCCTCAATAAAGTTATTGTAAGTTACAGAAAACATGCGTTTTATTTTTCATACCTTATTATTTATTTATTTTTTTGTAATTCAGCATAATGCGGTTTGCATGACGAAATGATAAGGCAAACTTTTTTTATATCTGACATAGGACAATACATTGATAATTTTACATTTATCTACTTATTTGACAAAATCTGGTGTATGTGGCCAATATGAAACTTGCTCGATTATATCACGACTGGATTTAAAGATGAAGTGAGAGCGCCGTCTAAGGAATCGCCACGGTTAGTTAGAAGTTTAAACAATAACAAACTGTTTGATTAAAATGGTAGCAATGATAAGTTAAATTTTGATCTATTTTTTTACAAATCTATAATATAACTTAATATTGAATCTTTCTTACAAAAGGTTGTGACGGTTAAAAAATTGTACTTTTGAAGAGTTTCATATAAAGCAGATATATTCTGACGTCACTAGAGTCACAATATTTAGAATGAATCATTATTAAAAATGTTCGGCGTAAATAAAACCAATATTACTATTGTTAAATATATTTTCAAAAACAAATATTTCTTAATGGTTAAGAGCTGTCATACATAAACAAACGTTTGCTTTTGTTTATGTGATATATACGATATACAGGTTATTCTGTTACTATTTTATAGAATAGCACTGATATTTACCAATACAATATTTATTCAGCTATACAAACATTAGAATTATTATTAATAATTATTGCCAGGCAGCTAAACAATACATAGAGAAGGGCTTTGATGACAAGAAACTGGTTTAAGACATCGTAAAACAAAAAAAAAATACTATTAATGTACAGACTCTTTTAAGTTCCGCAAGAACCGTACATTATGACGTACAAATAAATGAACTGCTCAAATCGAACGGTCGAGTATGCTCGTGTATTCGTAATCGCTTAACTGAGCCGTATACTCGCCTGAGTAATTCATTTGCATAAGATGCTAATAAGCCGGTTATAAACAATATCCAATACTTATGTTGTCTTAATCTATTTTAACTCTGTTGTATAACATCAACGTTAATAATTCGTTCAAAATAATTTATTCAAAGTTAATTGTACTTTTTTAATTTGTAACAATAAACCAGTGCTTATTCATTCAACGCCCCTAATTGGAAACATTACAAATGATTACAACATAAATTACGAATGAAATTACAAGTTAATGGGATCTTAGAATAATATTTAATGTAATATAAAACATTATAACCCAATTGAGTGCCTTATAAACGTGTTTCGCAAGAAATGGCCAAATATCTGCTTCAAAGACTTTCAGGTTATGTACCATTCATAATATAAAGTACAATTAACCCTTTTTTTTATATATTCATGCGTAGGTACCTTTTAATATTATGTCCACAGATACCACTATTATCCTTGCTTTGCTAAACCTTAGTTATATCTGATACATAATCTGTTGTCAATCGTTTTACTATTTGTATATGCAATTAGAGTGCCGGTGTAGTTTTTTTTTAATTTCCTTTGTGTCTTTTAATCCAATATATAAAATAAAAATTACCATTTGTTATAAAAAAAGTTAAAAGTCAGTAAATGATGTCATATTAATAAAAACAACAGCGGAAATTCTTAACCCAGATTTTTATTATAAATTGTTTTACGAGCCGAGGATTAAAATGAAAGTAATATTACTAAAACTCTTCTACATTATTACATAAAGAAAACATACGTATGGCAATCATTCTATAAGAATTAATTTCATTATACATTGTTAGAAAAGATATAGATATATCGGAGAGTTAATTCGAACAGTAGTAATGTAAATTCATTAGTCAAACTATATTATCATATTTTACTAAACATAATTAAAAAGTATAAATGACACATATTTTTCTTTCCATAGCTAATCTTAATTTTATTATGTAATCTGTAACACTAATAAGTTGTCTATGAAAAATATTATCGATGTAAAAAACTACTTTTCGCTGTTACTTTGTTCACTGACTTAAATAACACTACCAAAAATTGTACCAATATGAAATTAAAACAAATTTTATCAATCAAACTAATTAGTAACGAAAAAAAAATCGAATACAAGAAAAAATAACCTATACTGTACTATAAAAATTGAATAAATACAACATGACGACAAATCCTTTACGAAATACTGGTCGTAATTTAGGAACTAAATAGCCGTACCGTTTGTATCAAATTTAAACTTTCCGAGAGCTTCGTTATAAACGAAATTGGCAATTAACAAGCCATAGACAAGCCTCTATATCACAGCTGTCGAAATGCACAATAACGCAATGCATTATCTTTCGCAATAAAGCTACACGAACGCAATCACAAAAGCCAAAAATATTAACGATGATATAATCAAATTCATTTTAAAAAGTCGAGATTATGGTCTGATAAATATTAATGAGATATTTTACTTACCTACAATTCTCAAAATTTGCTTAAATCAATTATATTTCAATCATCGCTTTCAATACATCAACAACATGTCACGTTACATGCCCAATGCGTACAGTGGCTTAATAATCTTAATATCTATGTCTTACGGTAAAAAGTAACGAGAGTTGTCTATGGACGTCATAACGAATCCACTGGTAAACTAAAATGGCTATCAACTTTCCTAAACAGATTCGTGTATTATAAAAAAATAAATAAACCAAATACCTAATAAAAAAAATACTTAATGTAAATAATTAATCGAGACATTGATTAATCTTAAACTAATTCACAGTGTTATACATAGTCATTCAAAATATATTCGCTTTATTTAATATTCAACGGTTAATATTCAAATATCGAGTGAATATTGATGATTATGAATATATCATTGTCTCTTTAAGTCATCTATTCTGATGATTCAATTCGATACAACCTTTATTAGAGACAATGAAATAAACTCAATGCGACGGTTAAACTATAAAAATTTCAGACAATAATTATTATTCGTTGTATCAATTTAAAATATATAAATTTGCTGGAAATTATATACATTTTACTAATATTGAAAATTAAACCTAAATCGAATAAAGCAAAAACATTCTGAACTAACATCGTTAAGTAATAAATATTTTGCTGTCCCCAAGTTTGGTCCCAGACACCTTTAATACCAACAAGGCACTAATGACACTCCATTTTTTTTTGTCAACATTTTTTCAAACACAAAATTAGTGCCCCCAAAAAATCCGAATAAACTTGAGATATCCCGAATCGTTTTAATAAAAAAAACGTATCGCAAAATCAGCAAAAGATTTAACGAATAATACTATAATATCATTCAAGATTTCAATCGATTATCGAACTCGATCCATCCTTATGAATACGAATAAATAATATAGTTGAACATACTACTAACAATAATCTTGAATGTTACTATGTATTAAAATATACTCCTGTCACATCACCTTTAGTTTGCAACGCACAAAAATCCTTCAGGATAATTCCACTTCACACGTCACTCAAACAAATCTGACACACGTTTGACAAATGTCAAAAGTGTTTTTTTTTTTATATATATATAGCACAGATTTTATAGTCATATACAAAATAGGTCACTAATGAAGGTCTGCGCGTTGCAACTTACTGTAAAACTTATTAACAAAAAGTGCAAACTTGTGACTTCTTGACACTTACCACTAACATTACAACGATGAGTCGGGTTCCGAACTATTCCAACCACTTTCGCGCAACACTATCGAATTTCACGTCTTGTCCTTTCGTATATTATTCGTGAATCATTGTTTTTTTTCTTTTCTTTTCGTGAAGTCACTTCGGGGACGCCTAAAGCAGTATGCAAAATATGTTTTGATCTTCCAACTGGATTATAATTTTTATTATATTTTCCAAGGAAATATGCGAATGTGCAAATAAAAATGCGCGGAAAGTCATAAACGTTGCCTGCTACGTGGACTGGTTTTTAATTGGTTGTCTAAACTACTTCGAATACTAGATGTCTTACAAAGAAACTTTCTTCGGGTACTGTATGAGATAACAAATCTTAAAAGCCTAGATCGCTTAATCTTATAACAATTAGACATTTTGTCGTCAGTTTCAAGTTGTTTGGCCACACTAGGTAAAAATGAAACTTAAATATTTCACTATTGTTAAGATGAGGTAGAAGGATTTGTTTAGATATCCGATTTTTATAAACATAACAAGAATATTCTGGCAACACTTACATTTTTTTTATCTGTAAAGACATTCATTGACACCGGATAGGAGTTTTTTTAATTGCGCGAAAATATATTAAATCATCCATATTACTGTTATCCAAAAAACGGACTCGACCGCAAAACTTAAGGATAAAATACAAAACGAACAGATTTTGTTAATAAACAGTATAATCATTTGCGGTGTATAAACACTACTTACTATTTCTAGGAATGCGTTGTGTAAATTCCGTTTAACCGCTAAATATTACAATGAAATAATTATATCCAAAAGTATAATACTGAAATAATATGCGTTACCATAGTAACAAATAATAATTAAATACACTTAACTGAAGTCATCGAACAAAAACATTGAATTCAAAAATAAGTAAACGTTTATCTGCTAAGTGATCTCTATAAAAGACACAAGCTATGGCGTTTTTTCTTAACAATAATTGGACAGCTGTCAAAGCCTCTTTTTCTTATCGTGGCACCGCAGAAGTATTTGCCAGTGTCAATGTAGCTAACATCATTTTCTTTTTCAATCAAATGCATGTTAAGTAGTGTCAATGAATATGCAACTGTAGTAAATCTACGTAAAAAGTCACACGAACAATGATTATTAAAAGAACCTAATACGCGAAACTCGATTTTGTTGCCGGTGGTTTTTAATAATATCATAAGTCCATTGCGCGCGCCGGTACGTTGCGTGTACGCATAAATATACATCACATAAAATTACATTAAACAGCCTTTTTTTGAGTTTTTTTTCTTTCTTTTTTTAATTACCATAAGATTATTTCCATTTAAAATAAAATTGGACGTTTTCCTATGTTTTTTTTTTTATTTATAAGAACTTAGTGATGCCAGTTTAGTCAAAATTAAATAGCCTTGCAAATCGTTACACCTAACATACATGCAGTTCGATAAATGTCTACAATTAATACTTGGTCAATATTTTTGATTGCAAAATAAAACTATTTCATTGAATTACGTGTGAAACTATCCATCACCAAGTTCTTACAAATTATTAACACTAATTTAATACATACATAACTCCTGTATCAAGAGACATATGATTTTAAATCAAAGTGACGAACACAAAATCGGATTTTGTACAATTGTTACTAATATTCGTAATATATTCTACTTATTTAATACAACACGTTGTCAGAAAGACGTTACTGGTACAAGTAGAACGGAAACAAAGCATTTTAAAAATACATTTGGACATAAATATCAAATCAAATTAAAGTGCAGGAAATACGAGTTCAAATTAAAATTTTAAGAGTACGAGTTTTAAATTAAATTTGAAGAATGAGGCTCCTAAATTAATTTGAAATATACATTATTATTAAACTGTTGATTGTGATATAACTAACATAGTACTTGAGGGATACATCGGTTATTAATATTTAACTATACAATGTATAATATATGATACCAAAAACATTTTTTTTTGTTGTAAATTGGCTAGAAACAACAAAGAAATATTAATATAGTAGATTCCTGAAAAAAAAAACGTGTCAATTTACTATATCATTGCATGTAGAGTAGTTAGTTCTTCCTGACAACCGCATTGAATGCCCATTTACGCGAGCGACTTCTGCTCGTTTAAAGGCTGTTCCTCCTTACTTTCCTCAGTAGCTTTGGTCTTTGGTGAGTTCCACGGCTGCAGCTCCCCTGATCCCATCAGTACGAAGCACAAAGCTCCTGTTATGTACGTACCGGCTAGGATATAGAAGACTATTTTCCACTGCTCCGCTGTGTTCTGTAGCAACATTACACGGTTGAGGTATCCATCATTGAAAATAAGGCGCAGTAAGTATAAAGAGCCATTTCTTCTAATGGGAATTGAATCATGTCAATGGAGATAAATGTGATTTAATACGCCAGAACTATAGCACGATGGTGAGATTTCTAAATCCCGTCTGAGTAGCTTCCACCATGAAGTTGAAAACCTGCCAGCAAGCACCTGTTGGTGTGTTCCTCTAGAACCAGCGTCGAAGGACGTAGTTTCGAATCCAAGCAACCGAGTCGGAACTTTCGATGAAGGAAAACATCGTGATGAAACCATACCAAGGTGGTAGGGCTTTTTCCAAGTCCGTCTGGCTAAGCTACCACCCTCAAGTTGAAAATCTGTCGCTAAGCACCTGTTGATGTACTCCAGCAGCTACACTTGAAAGCCAGTCTCCCTCTAGGATTAGCGAGTTTACCACCACCACATCAGGTGAGACTATAGTCAAATGCTAAAAAACTTCTAAATTATTAAAGAGTCCTCTTTGTGATGTAAGCAAATTAGATATTTACAAACCAAAATTAAGTTAAGAACTTAGTACTACAGGAGTCAGAGTCGAAATTTCGTTCCTTTTTATATTCTAAATCGAAGTTTAATTGAATTATGATGAAACAGTTCGGATTTTATTTGCAAACTCATAATTCCACTATAGCGTAGTGGATGGTCCTATTCTAAACCTCATCAAAATTGCAACTAAGTATATAGAACATCAATTAGTAAAGTCTCATTACACCTTATACATTGTAGTTCTTCATGAAGCGTTTCTGCTACGCAGAGAAGAGTTGTCTTGAAGGTTTACCAATGTTTTTGAATCGATATTAATCATTTATTGGCACGACATACTTTTTAATATAAATATAGGTACTATCTATAATAAAAATAGATACTAATAAATGTATTAATAAAAAAAAAAACACTTACATTATCATTTGTAAGTTCTCCGACCATGAACGTGGAAAGCCAACCGCCGAACGAGGACAGAGTATTCGCCATACCAAATATTGTACCTGGAATGTTACAGGTACATTTCATACTAACTGTGAACTGCGGCTTCGGCTGCGTCGTTTATGAATCACAACAATATATTTTATGTATAGAGGGAAAAAAAACATAGCCACCTCACCGCTTACCCCAACTTTCGACGGCAAGAAAACAAAGCAAGAAAATATTATTCTTTTAAAACTTAAATGACTTTATATTAAATTAAGATATCGTGCTAATTCCTGTCTTAGATGTGCACCAAGTGTTTGTGTGTATGTGTGTTTAAAAACTAATAATATAAAAAGATTGAATCAAAATCCATCCTTTAGTTTTTGTGATGGTAATCTGAATCTATTCAAAGATATATACAATTTACTACAATGTGTGTACAAAAGTGCCACTAATTCTGAACACATTTTTATACTATCACTACATAGTATAAAACAAAGTCGCTTTCTCTGTCCCTATATCCCTATGTATGCTTCAATCTTTAAAACTACGCAACGGATTTTGATGCAGTTTTTTTAATAGATAGAGTGATTGAAGTGGAAGGTTTATATGTATAATAACATAAATTAAATAGTGGAGAAATACTGTTATTTTTGAGGTTATTCCAAATTTAACGCGTGCGGGCCACGGGCAGTAATGAATGAATCAAAACTACTGGATCGATTTTAATCATTTCTTCAGTGAATGACATAGCCTATATATTTTATACCCATGCGAAGCCGGAGCGGGTCGCTAGTATTTAATAATGTACTGATAGAATTTTATGAACAAAAGTTTTTTTTTTTTAATCTTTATTATAAGACAATTAAAAGTATGCATAAATATTTACTTTGTGACGTAATTTGGTGTCATTTTCCTTGTCAGTTTGAAATTAAAAGACTATCAGGCAGAATCGATATAGATGATTATGCTAAATGGTATATCACCCTAGCCATCAGGTGTTAAGACAATTAGACATATAGAGAAGGGAATAGATTTGATTGGTATCGGTATGGGACATGATAATTTTTCCAAACTTTGTCTAGGTGCGACATCAGGCGTAGTAACACGTCCTGTAATTATACAGAATGTAGTTTTTTTTTTATATTATAGGGGGCAAACGAACAGGTGGGTCACCTGATGGTAAGTGATCACCGCCGTCCATAGACACTAGCAACACCAGGGGAGTCGCAAGTGCGTTGCCGGCCTTTTAAATATGTGGGCCTCCGGCGCTCTCACTGAGCGAACGAAACGCAACAGTGCGGGCGCACTGTTACTTCACGTCGACTCACGTCTGTGTGTCGGGTGGTAGTACCCCGCGCGTCGGGCGAGCCGACCCATTCATGCTGAAACCAGTAATAGCTTTAGCGTAGCTCTACCACCTACAGGAAACGCAACAGTGCGGGCGCACTGTTACTTCACGTCGACTCACGTCTGTGTGACGGGTGGTACTACCCCGCGCGTCGGGCGAGCCGACCCATTCATGCTGAAACCAGTAATAGCTTTAGCGTAGCTCTACCACCTACAGGAAACGCAACAGTGCGGGCGCACTGTTACTTCACGTCGACTCACGTCTGTGTGTCGGGTGGTACTACCCCGCGCGTCGGGCGAGCCGACCCATTCATGCTGAAACCAGTAATAGCTTTAGCGTAGCTCTACCACCTACAGGAAACGCAACAGTGCGGGCGCACTGTTACTTCACGTCGACTCACGTCTGTGTGTCGGGTGGTACTACCCCGCGCGTCGGGCGAGCCGACCCATTCATGCTGAAACCAGTAATAGCTTCAGCGGAGCTCTACCACCTACGACGTTACAATCGACTCTTCTAGTATACCGAATAGTCGAGAAGCTAACAGGATCGATTTATCAGTGGTGGCCATTTATTTCTCTTTGGCCCTCTGCTTACTTGATGCGTGATACTAAGTTTTTAGATTATATTCGATAAATCTGTAACTGGATAACTGGTAACTTACCACTGAAGTTTGGTGCGATGTCGAGCCCGTTGCCGAGGTAACCGGCGGTCACCGCTCCGTTGATTGTAAGCGCTGTCGTGAATATAGCGATCGACCAGACACGGTCACCACCGAGAGACGCTTGGGCGATCATCAAGATTCCTGATTTACAAGTATTTCATTTAGAATGAGAGAAAAAGTATAAACATTCATCCATTCGAAAAACTAACTTTTGAAGGGGTGATAGCTCAGTTTGATAGCGTCGTGTTCGGGACACCGCGTCGGTCGACGTAGCTTCGAATCCTAGCGACTGAGTCCGGAGCTCGCAGTGAAGGATATCATCGTGGTTAAGTCAAAAGTATGGTGGCAGAGCATTTTTTATGCTCGCCTCCCCCTAGCTACCACTCTCGAGTTGAAAATGTGTCACCAATCACTTGTTTGTGTGTTCCGGTAGCTGTATCCATCGTTTAATAGACCGCATCGGCATTTACCACCAGATAAGATTCTAATCAAACGTTAACACTAATATAGTATAAAAAAAATTAATTATTATAGACCTCATGCCGGCAGTAACAGTTTCCAGTTTCAGTTTACCAAACTTAAGTGATTCAATTTCTGTGTATACTTTATCTAAATATTTTTTTTATATATACTTTATAAGTTAACGTTTTGACCACAATCTCATCTGATATTAAATAATGATGTGGTCTAAGATGGTAAGTCACGCTAAAACCTAGAGAGAGACTGGCTCTCAAGTGCAGCTGCCGGAATACACCAACAGCTGCTTGGCGATAGATTTTCAACTTCAGTATGGTAGTTAGCCAAACGGACTTAGAAAAAGCCCTACCACCATGCCCTAGAGAGAGACTGGCTCTCAAGTGCAATATCAAGAGCATTGCAAGAATACAATTTTATTGTTATTTGTGTAATATTAATATACGTATGTATTTATGTGTGTGCCTATTACAAATTAAAATTGTTTACGAAATAATCATATCTACAGCAACAATTAAAAGCGTAACTGTCGTTTGTTTATGACCGATGGAATGTCGATTCGATTTACGCAATTTCGAACCCCGATGTGTGTATTAACGAAGTTATCAGAACTCGTGTACCTTTACTAATTTCAATTGGTAATACCATCTGCGGACGATGAAGGAAAAAGTCGTGAACAGAGCCTCAAGCTGTGGAATTTTCTTGTACGAGGGGAAAAATAGAACTGAATTTCTCGGCGTTTAAAATCACCAACATTTCTAAGGGAAGGAATATTGGGTCCAGCATTGGGACACATCGTACCTGATGTTACTATATTTATAAATTACCTATAGGAACAGTTCTCTTATCTCAGTTCTTTTCTCATTCTCAAATGCAAAACTTACCCGGCAGTCCAACAGCGAAACCCGTGAACAGTTTCCTTGCAGCTGTCGTGGACAACTTCCCGCTTCTTCTCAGGAAGTCAGCCAATACGGATGATGCCAAAGCGCACAAGTATTTTCCCAGGTAAGGTAGAGATGACAACAGACCGTTCTGTGAATAAAAGAAGAATAATATGAATACCATAGCTTGTGTAAAAAAGCGTGTGTGAACACACGAACGAAATGAAAACTTCTTTATAATAAATAGAACAAAACAAAAAGGCAACATCACGCGGTGTACTCAGGCAGTCACCCGTCCATCCAACTGACCGCGCCCAACGTTGCTTAACTTCGGTGATCGAACGAGAACCTCTGCTTTCAACACTCTACTCGACTCGGTGTTTACCCCCACCACTTTTCGTCACACAAAAAGGTTGCGGATCAAAATTTCAAAGCCCTCCCGTAAAAAACTTCACTTTAATAATACTAGCAATCTGTATTACCCTAAACATATCCGATATCAAACTTAATATGCAAGAATAACCCGCACATATTCACAAGACATAATAATTAAAATAAATTATGCACTTTAAGTACTTAATAGGTAATTCACAGATGTTTATTACTCAAATGACGCACGAAACAGTACAGTTTGAGATCACAACTAAACCCGTTTTCAAAGAATCTACCTGTTAATTATAAAGCTGGTAAGAAAAAAAAAGTGTACTGAACCCAACATTTAATAGTTCTAAAAAATGGCAATGTCAGCAGTCATGAAATCGAATGCAGATTTAGTAGTATTCGTAGTTTTTCTCCTTGATGTTTTTTTTTTTTTTGCTCATATGGGAATACCTAAATGACTCTTAGGTATAATTGGCCACGGTAAATGGCGTTTCGTCGAAATTTAGATTATTTCATTAATTACTACTTTTGTAATTGTTTTTATTTCACATAGTATGAAGATTAAAACGGGATAACCTTTGTCCCTATAATTTAACAAAACAAAAAAAGAACTATTAGGAACTCATCGCTAATATAAAAATGGGAAAGTTGTTTGTTTGTTTACCTACGCTTTCACGTCGTAACTGTTCATCTATACATTCTATACTACCTTTTTACACGGAAATAAATGTACCGTTCCCGAGAGACAGACCAAATTTACATTAATGCGAGCAAAGCCGCGAATAAAAACTAGTATGATATAAATATTGAAGTCTTTGGTGCCTTCGTTGTGAGTGAACTTTTACCTTGAAAGGGAAGTTGATGTAACACACCGTGAAGTTAGTTTATAAACAGTTTCTTTTGAAATATTATAAATATATATATTTGTAGCAATATAATTTGTGTATTATTTGTATAAACTTTTATAAATAGTACTTAACTTCACCAATCAAACTTTTGACTCGATTCAAAATTGTTAAAATTACTAATTTTTTTTTTTTCACACCAAAGAAATTTCACTACTAACGTACGTATATAAATACAAACGCTCGTTTGTATATAAAGCTCAGTGTAAACCACATTGTTATCAAAGTTATTCACTGTATTTGAAACCGTACACTGCGTAACTCTAAAATTATGCAACCGTTCGGCGCCATCGGCCGACTCGTACGTATCCGGGCACGGCGTCGCAGACTCATCTTTGCGGTCATTAAGTTATTTTGCGCAGCACGGACGTCGGTTTTTCTTTTTTTTTTTTCATATCGGTTTCTTAGTAAAACCTGATATTAATTTCGGTACCAAGAATCGCTTAGATTAATCGCTTTATATAATGTATACATACATCCGTCTAAACTAATTAAAAATTACGAGTAAGTATTCATTATTTTTCAACTAGACAACGACAAGATTCTAAGTTCGGCGAGAATTCACTTTTCTCTGCAAGTGTAGTACTTCGTTTTACACAACAATGAGATACAAAACGCTTGTGATAAGTAAAGCGGAGATAGTTTGTTAGTATTTTTTTCATTGCAATCTTAAAATTGCACTTTTTGCACTTGCTAAATACGTCATTATCATGTAAGTGATGCAAATTGCTTTTAAACAGTTCTTCTAAACAGACTCTGGAATATTTTTCACATACAAATAAGAATAGTAACTGCCCACGATTCTATATACATTACAGTATAAAATGTAATAATAGCGCTAGAATATCCTACAACATGCTGGTAATTTGAAAACATGGAATTAAATACATTATTTGTGTGTGAAATATAAACAAAATCTTCAGTTACACAACATCACCACCTACACCGTCCAACCTCAGCTAATCTATGGTAATCCAAAGTAGAAAAAGAAATTCGTTCAGAAAACCACAAACGCACGCACACACATCAGACATTTTTATATATAATAATAATAATAAAAATCCAGTCTTTAATTTATCGTTAGGGGGCGCGACTGGACCCGGTGTAATTAGAGAGGAGGGATTAAATAATATCTCGCAGCCGGGCAGTGCCAAACGATTACTCACGGTTGACTCAGTTACTTATAACGCTGAGCGTCTCGTGCGAAACCCTGTCTTAACCTATACAGAAGCGTTATCATTTATTTATTATTTCATGGCTACAATTGGCATGATGACAGTAATCATGAATTACAAAAATAATTTGTTTATCCCATAGAACCGTATGAATAGGTTAGGAAAAATGTATTTCTTTTTATATTTAGGTTGAGATTGATAATTTATTTAATAAAATAAAACTATAAAATACAGCAGTCGTCCATCTTATATTGAACACCAATCAGAGTGAATTACGTCACACTTCAGCAAACGTCATTTTGTACTAGAGCTGTTGATATTTTTATTATATATATATTATACACTTTATCATTTATAGCGCAAAATAACTAATTTGTTGTTTTGTTCACGTTAAGTTCTAATCTATGACATGATAATCTGTGACTGTAGTTCACTCGTTATGTGCTCGCTGTTTATATTGTTAAAATCATGACGTCATAAGCAGACGCCATGACACGGTCTAGCGTTTTGGCACGGATTTTAAATTACATTTGCGTTTATTTTGTAAAAAATCTTTATTTTCTTCAAAAATATTATGTTTTTTGGAAATAGTATATATTCTAGAGTATTATAGGACAGTAATTGAAAATCAGTCATCATGCCAATTCGTTAATATTTATGTACTACTTCGCTGTATCTAAGACTCCACATGCGTCTGTAATTAGTTTATCTGTATAAATAAATTGACAAAGGTCTCGTTTTGCGCGCATCACAGTAAAACTACTGGAATTTCAATAGAAAATTTCAAATATTTTTTTTTCAGTTCTAATTCTTGGTTCCTCGGTCTTAGTTCTTGATCCTTGTCTAAAATTATCACAATTTTCATTTAATGTAATGTTATTTAAGTTTTAGGAAACAAGGATTAGGTTTTCTTTTTTCGAATTTACTCTAAGTCTGGTAAAAGCCTGATGGTCCTTCACAGCTTCGCAGGGTTAACATTTTTATAACAATTGCGCATTCAGTGATGTGTGAACTGGAGCCAGCGGTGTAGTACGCATGCGCAGGAGAGGGAAAGTAATCGGATAACATTATTTACAAAAGAATTTTGTAATGAAGCATATTTTGCTTTCAATTTTTTGTATTTTTCTCTATACATATAATATATTGTTAAGATAAGAACCAACGTAGACGAAGTCGCGGATATCAACTATTTGTTATACAATAAAATATACACGAAACACTTTTCGACTCGACAGTCCTCATATGTCGGATCGAGGCTGTTCGTTCACCTTGGTGAGTCAGCGACGTCGCAAATGATTATGCTGGTGGATTAAACTGTCGCTTGAATGGGGAATTATTGTAGATGAGTTTTATGACATATCATTTAACATTTTCATTGGTGTAAAAGATAATGTTCTACGTAAAAAAATAATATTAAACCTTACAGAAATATTAGAATCTATGTTTTTTTTTCAAACTGATTATCGCTATTGGCCTGAAAAGCTTTCAAAACTTCACCGTATTAATGGAGCGAGTGCTTAAGTAGCCGTACCTCATCTTGGGCTGTTGCCTTTAATACTATAACGCGAATCTTATTAAGTTAAACTAGCTAAAGCACTACACTGCCTCACGAACTCAAACATGTATTTCCTATCTGAACCTATGTTTATAATCTACTTCCCTTACAGGATAATTATACTTAATTGTAGACATTTGAAATAACATTTATTTAATAGCCTGTTGATTTTAAAAATCTACGATTGGACACAATGCGCACACACACTATAAGATTGGCATGTTGTGGTATTCGAACTCCGAAGCACCTGGTTTTTTTTTAATACTTTATAGGTAACGTTTTGACCACAATCTCATCTGATATTAAATGATGATGTGGTCTAAGATGGTAAGTCACGCTTAACCTAGACGGAGACTGGCTCTCAAGTGCAGTGCTTCCGGAACACACCAACAGGTGCTTGGCGACAAATTTTCAACTAGAGGGTGGTAGCTAGCCAGACGGACTTAGAAAAAAAGCCCAACCGCCATGCTATGCTTTTATCACGATATTTTCCTTCACCTAAATCTCCGACTCAGTTGCTTGGATTCGAACCTACGTCCTTCGACGCTACGTCCGAACACACTACCAACTGAGCCATCATCGCGTGTTATATAAAATGTGAAAATTACTAAAAATCATAGAATTTGCTAAAGAATACATTACGATTAACAAAAATAAAGAATATAATAAATCAGTTCCATGATTTTCGAAATTATAAACACATAAACGTAAAGCGATGACCAATGGAACTGTAGGTAGTCCTACAAAGACGATATAAAAATTACGTTCGGATCGGACCTCTGATATAGTCTAGCGCGTGTTTCAAACTCACATAAAAAAGTATTCCTTCTCTGTACATTATTCTCTAATTTTACTGTACAACATTAGATCTAAATGCAGCGCCCTCTGTCAGAAATATTTTTTACAAAACAACTTCAAATGTTAACACTAGGAAAGAACTTAACAAGTAGTATATTTGCCACGGTCTATGAGTACAAGCAGAATTAAGCATCTAACATTGCGGTAGTGTAGTTTATTGGAAACAATACAAGAAAGGGAAAATGCAGACACGTTCAAAGACTATGATGTCGCGCGCCAAAAGTAATTACTGGATATGCATACGAAAGTTCGTTAGGGATTTATTAGTATGCTAGCCCGATATGTTTGTGGTGGAGCGCGAAGGTTGGCTCCTACGTTGTCACGTGTTTGCATTGAATTTTATGCGCATGGTCACTGTGTCCCTAACAAGGTTCATACTAAGCATTTTCTTTAAGGTTCACCTAATGCTCACTTGCATCAATTAACTTGTGGGTTACTTACATTTCATTGTTATTAGATTAACCCTAAGTTCATTAAAGTATTAGAACAATATTCTATAACGCATTCTCACATACATATGTTATACACTCAGACTTATATTATCATTTCTTTTAGGTGCGACAGTAACAGAATTGTTATGTATTTTATATTTTACTAGCGGCCCGCTCCGGCTTCGCACGGGTATAAAATATATAGCCTATGTCATTCACTGAAAAAATGATTAAAATCGATCCAGTAGTTTTGAGTTATTCATTACTGCCCGTGGCCCGCACGCGCTAAATTTGGAGTAACCTCAAAAATAACAGTATTTCTCCACTATTTAACTTATGTTATTATACATACAAACCTTCCTCTTCAATCACTCTATCTATTAAAAAAAACCGCATCAAAATCCGTTGTGTAGTTTTAAAGATTTAAGCATACATAGGGATATAGGGACAGAGAATGCGACTTTGTTTTATACTATGTAGTGATGTCATTGTACGATCGTTATTGGTAGTTGTTTTGATTTAATTTTTTTAATCCCAATCGCTTTATTCACTTGCACGTTATGTAATTTAGTTATTGATTAAACAGTTGATATTTTACTTTATGTACAAAAGTTTGGATTAGCCACATAATAAAAGAAATATAAATCATAATTGGCTAAACTAACTGTAGATTTCTATGAAATAATTAAATAAAATATAGTTAGAAGACTTATTAACCAAAGTACAAATATTTGTTCCAATCAGAATCAAAAGACGTAAAACACTACAAGATCATACCTATATATTTAAAAGTACAGGCAAAACCTCCTTACAATTATCGTTCATACTGAGACTGTAAATTAAGTCCAACGGTAAAAGTCTTATTTTTTTTTCTTTTATGTTATAGGGGGCAAACGAACAGGTGGGTCACCTGATGGTAAGTGATCACCGCCGTCCATAGACACTAGCAACACCAGGGGAGCCGTAAGTGCGTTGCCGGCCTTTTAAATATGTGGGACTCACGCGCTCTCACTGACCAAACGAAACGCAACAGTGTAAGCACTGTTACTTCACGTGGGTTTTCTGTGAGAGGGTGGTACTACTCCGGGCGAGCCGACCCATTCATGCTGAAACCAGTGATAGCTTCAGCGTAGCTCTACCACCTACGAAATTTACACACCTATTAGAGAACTTATTCATTATGTCCGAGTTCGTGAGACACACATTTTGTAGGTGGTAGAGCTACGCTGAAGCTATCACTGGTTTCAGCATGAATGGGTCGGCTCGCCCGGAGTAGTACCACCCTCTCACAGAAAGCCGACGTGAAGTAACAGTGCTTGCACTGTAGCGTTTCGTTCGGCCAGTGAGAGCGCCGGAGGCCCACATATATTAAAAGGCCGGCAACGCACTTGCGACTCCCCTGTTGTTGCTAGTGTCTATGGACGGTGGTAATCACTTACCATCAGGTGACCCACCTGTTCGTTTGCCCCCTACAATATAAAAAAAAAAACATGCTGATACTCACGTGTGTCTCACTAATTCTTATATATATGATTAACTTAGTTGGTTTCGCTTAGTAAGATTTGCGGTGTTGCATCCAACGCAACAGCCCAAATCGAGGTTCGGCCATTTTGGCACCCTTGAACTTCTAGCAATACGGCTGAACCTCTTAAGCGTGCGCCCATAAAAATCCCGTGAAGATGTTAAAGACCCAGGCCAGTAGTGTAATAGGAAGCTAGAAAAAAAAATCATTATGGTATCGTCCCCTATTAGATCTCAGGACTTCGTATGGTCCGATTCTATTCTTCCGGATCCTATCACTGCCATATCTATCTATCATATCATATCAATGTATAAGCAACCTGCTATTAGAACCGTAAAAATGCGGATTCTCTTTACACAGTAAGAGCTAAGAAAGAACTTCTGCAAATTCAAACCCTAAGATAGTGAAAAATGGGTTAAACCTTCGTATGAAAAGCCTTCATTTTTCCATTACGTTAGCCGGTCTAGTTAGTGTCTTATATATACAAATATAAAATAAAGAGTCGATAATAATTACTACATAGAAAACGCGTACGAAGCCGCGGGAAATTATTAGTATCATAACTAATACGAAAGTACCAAAGCAACTTCCTTAATTTATACTATTAGAAAATAAATACCTAAAGGAGATACTATTAGTACAAATATGTGTTCATACGACATTAGTCAAAAATAATAAGAAAAGCCCATCATAACTAGTTATTATGAGGCATTGTTACATCATCAGACCTGAAGGAATTATGTCGTTACAACTTCTAATTTAACCATTGACTGCGTGCGTCGCTATGACCTATTAGACCAAATTGCTGACAATTTCCTACGATTGACGCAAGTTGAGACATCCTGCAGTAGGATGTCTCGTAGAAGACAATTGTTTGGCAATTAAAGGTGAACAGCGTGTAAGCTAGTCTATATGCTTTTGATAATAATACCCGATGGTTAAAAGACTAGGATGACGTTTAGTTTGATACGACTGAGAAACGTTTTTTGTCTAATTTTAATTAATTCGCTAAGTATATGCACGCTCTTATCTCATCTTCCTAATTGATAGAATATATAAATAACGACACCGATTTAATTTATACACTTCCTAAGATATTTAGTTTAAAAAATTGTTAACCCTTAAATGGACAATGTTGTTTTTAAACAACATACTAAACATCACAGATAAAATTGACCTTCTTTTAATTTTTTGTTAATTTTGACAACTAGTTCTTATTTCTGAACGAATTTTGTACTTTTTTAATGTTGGCAAAAAGTATAGTAAATTCATGTCTAGATTTTTTATTCATTTTTCCTAGACAGAGTAATACATGTCTATTACACAAATATATATTTTTAAAACGTGAAACAATAATCGTCCATTTAAGGGTTAAGAATAATAACGGCTCGATTGTATCCGGACCGTATCCAAACACTTCACATACTATCCTTGTCAATCTTTTTGGCCGCTCTGAATACACGTCGGTAAGTTCGAGATTGCGCGAAATGGATATTAACACAAAGTTAAAATACTATTTATAGGAATCTAAAATTTCTTTCGCTTTCTTTTCACCGCAAGTCCTAACCTATACTTAACATGGCGCACTGACCCCCAAACAAACTTTCCCCTTTATGGTATTGTAAGAAATTGGGCGGAATTCTACATTATTTGGCGATTTTTCGCTCGCACCCCACCCAGCTCACGGAAATATACCTATTATAAATAACCTACAAAATTCAGGTGTTTCAATTGAAACAAAAGATCGCATCGAGTTGTTTGTACCCTCGGTATAGTTTTAAAACATGTGTATAAATATTTTATTTTTATTAAGGTCAAAGAGCGCGTACGTAACACACCGCCTTCCCAAATTTTCACACTTCGCAGACGGTTTTATTTATAAGTTTGCAAAACATGAGTTTTTGCATATTTACAATATTATTACTTCTATATATAGAAATAGGCGAAATAAAAGAGTTCAATGCATTTTTCCCTTCTGTTTATCGATAGATTTTCTGTTTTTTTTTTTATTTATTTAAGAGCTTTGAAAGCAACAAAAAAAATTGGAAAGTAAGTTTTTTCCATACCATCGACGAGTCGCAACCTATAAATTAAAAGTCTCTATTTATCACACTTTTATAAATACGAATTTGAGTTTGTCTGTCCATTTGTTGCGATTTCACGCCTTAACTACTTACTAGACCGAACACGGAATTTTGGATACACGTCGTCAGGCGTACAGAAAAGAGATATAGGATACTTTTCATCTAGAAAAAAATATTGTTCCCGAGGGATAGATCAAATCTATATTAATGCGAGCAAAGCCGTGAGCTGAAACTAGCTATTTATAAACGATACAAACACAGACGAAGTCTAATATATATATATACACATGATAAATAAGTAGGTGCAAAAGACAATCAATCCGTACAACACTCAAACCAAAAACACGATACCAATTTTCTTGTATACCGAAATACAGACGACGGTTGGGATGACGCCATCAGAAATCTAAATACGTGACGTCATAATGTCGATATTCCTGAACCGGTAAAATAAATATAGATAATATCATTCTATACATTAATAAAGGAAAACTAATAGGTTATCCAGCCATTGACATTATCACTACAAAGTATAAAACAAAGTCGTTTTCTCTGTCCCTATATCCCTATGTATGCTTAAATCTTTAAAACTACGCAATGGATTTTGATGCGGTTTTTTTTAATAGATAGAGTGATTGAAGAGGAAGGTTTATATGTATAATAACATAAATTAAATAGTGGAGAAATACTGTTATTTTTCAGGTTACTCCAAATTTAACGCGTGCGGGCCACGGGCAGTAATGAATAAATCAAAACTACTGGATCGATTTTAATCATTTTTTCAGTGAATGACATAGGCTATATATTTTATAGCCGTGCGAAGCCGGAGCGGGCCGCTAGTTTTATGATAAGTCAATATGCATTTCAGTATCGATATCAAATGTGTTGAAATGTCATAATTTTATTATTTGCTATATAAAAATAATAAATAGGCGGATGGAAAACAACTAAAAACATTTGCCACCTCTGTTTGTTAACTGATTTTCTTTATTTATTTTTTTTGGCAGCCAAACTACTTGTAAGTTATTATTACACTACTCGAATAGGCAAATTTCTTGCGAGCATTTCAATGAACTAACAAGATGGCGGCCATCTTGTCAGAACTTTTCAGGGAATTTTTGTGGCAAGTCAGAATCCATACATTATTTCCCATACATATCACTTAATTTGTGCACTAACTAAACTGTATTACGTAAAAAGCCACCAATATTACAAAATATAGACCCAAATAACACAAGATTATGAATGAAATATAAAATCCACCTGCATGACATTACAAGATCCCGCCGAAAACGTATTTCTTTATATTTATTTCATTTAGTGGTTATTGGCGAGCTTTAGTGTTGCTAAGTAAAAAAAAACATGTTCTTTGCCTTAATATTGAAACTTGGACATTTAATGCATTACGGCGGGATATCGACCATTAAACAATCATTTGTAAAGATAAAATAAAACAAACATATAAAAAAAATCCTTTAACATGAGTTTATATGACACAGACAAAACATTATAATTGCCTATGTACGTTTTTCAGGATTTCCTTAGCTATCAAATACAAAATTTGTCATTATTGTATTTCATTTGAAAGCTAATCTTTACCACTATAATACAAAGACAACCATAATCATATATCAAAGATTAAGTTCTCTTTGTACCCATTTTGTCGATGGAACCCCAGTGAGATAGATGGCGTATATAATAGGATTGGCGCTGAATTTTATTACGTCTAGCCGCCATAATGAGGGGTCGAAGTTAGGTCACCGATTTAATATCCTCTGTCCCATGAATTATTAATATTATACTATAGTACATTTATAAGTAATTTACATACAATTTATTTTGAATATGACGTGAAGATATTAATACAATCCACTTTACGCTTGAGTATATTATAAATTTATTAAGCAGAATCTATATATCAATAGGCTAAGATAAAACAGCTCAGCATCTCGTCGCTTCTATTTGACATTCGTTTTTTTTTTATTTAGTAACGACTGTCGAGCTATGATGTTATTAGTGAAACGATTGGGAATAATTCGTTTTTTACCAGACGATCGATAAGTAGAAGTGTTTAATTATAATTCTCTATCCCTCATATTTCATGTTGATTACGTCAAGGATCTATATAAATGAATTATCGATGTGGTACATCACTTCAGAACGGCTACACACATGTATTTGGCAATTTTTTTGTTGTTGTGTGTGTAATTGTCTGGACAATGTTTTTCTATCAGGGAAAATGTTTGAAAATCATACAGAAGAGTAAAAAAAATTTAATGGTGATGAAAAGTAAGACAGAAGACTATAGGAAGAGCTTTAAAAATCATCACAGACTGGACAGATTTCCGTTCCGTTCAATTGTCATTATGGAAGCGTGTATCTAGTATATTAAGGTCTTAAAAAATGTTTATACAGCTCATTACGCTCAAAATTCGACCACAAGTCAATAGAAATCGAATACCACCACGAACGCCAAACATAGCTGATTCCAAAACAAGACTAATCAAAACAAATCACAGTGACAGATGATTTTTAAGAGCCTTTAATAACCCGAAGCGCGACCGTTATTTCATATTCCGCTTTGCACTTTTCCCAATTATAATTAGAGCTGGTTTGCGTACAAAACCGGATAGTAGAAAGTTGACCGTCACAAGTGATAATCCGCCTCAGTATTCTCTTGAACAGATATGTATAACGAAATATACCGTTTAGCTAATACGAGATTACATCACCGAGTTAACACAGGTCCAATCCTACGACCTAGAGATCGGGCACACTTTCACCGGACTCGAGCTTGTATCGATAAAGAAAGTGATCGATACAACACTCGATAAATAGAATACAACACGTCAACACCGTAAACATATATCGGTTTTTTAAAGAATCGATAACGGTTAATCGTAGGATGCGATTTTGATATTGTTGTCAAAATTAACCTAATGGGCCTATGGTAAAGGGTTATAGTGTTATTTTGACCCAATGTCCTATCCTATACACACGAATGCCGTTGAAACTTAAGAGGAAGGTGTATAAGTCTATAATCAGACCAGTCGTGTTATATAGGATCCGAGTGCTAGGCTACGAAAGAGACGGATGAGAAAAGATTACATGTGGCAGAAATGCGAATGTTAAGATGGATGTGTACACCACACACACCAACAAGAATGGATAAAATTAAGAATGAGTATATCAGAAGAAGTTTGAAAATAGCACCAGTGACAGAGAAGTTGAGGAGTAATAGGTTAGCATGGTACGGAGTATTATGAAAAGAGATATAAGTCATATAACAAGAAATGTTTTGAGTTTGAAAGTGGACGGATATAGAGGTTGAGGAAGACCGAAAAAGGTGTGGATGGTAAGTGTGGTAAATGATGTGTATAAAAGGTGTGATTACTGAGACGGCTTTTGACAGGGGAGAGTGGAAAAGGAAAACATGTTGTGCCGACCCTACTTAGGTGGGATAAGGGTAAGAAGATGATGATAATGATGATGTCCTATAAGTGACAGTAAACAATACAAGATAATATACGATACCGCTCAAATACTACCTTGTAACTTAATAACACATATCTTGAAAAATTCGTAGGTATATAACTTTACAATTGCATATATGGGAACGTACCCATACTATGTGCATAGCGTAGCATGCTTATTCACAGGGTGGCGGGGTGAGCCCTAGGTTTTATTGGAAATCTGGCGCTTTTTCGAGCTATAATCGAATATGGCGCGCAGCATTCAGCGGTTTTAAAACTCACAATTGGCTCCACTGACGCACATATCCCGGGACGTCAGCTGATTGAAAACTAATTAACAGTTTATAGTGGAACGCAGTTGCCAAGCACATCGACGAGAGTTTGTGCCTATGCAATAATGTTGTTGCACGACCGCCTGTACAATGCGTTCATTAAATGTTACAAGGACTACTTGTCAATAATACAGGCAATACAAAAAAAAGACAAATTAATTAAATAAGACTCGTATACTACGGATGGTCACCAAGGTGAAGGAGGGGGGTAAAAAAATGTCAAACATGGGTCACGTAGTATGGATACGTTGCCTATACCGTTCACCGTGTCAACGAATCATTTTATTAAATATACACACAGACGAAGGCGTCAAGTAATAACTAGTCCAATAAAAATGTTTACGTCGACATTGATCTATGAATGAACGTACAATGTATTATAAGAAGTGGAAACCGTTTAGATTTTTTGCGAAGCGTAAAGTGACCACGCTGTAAAGGCGATAGGAGATACGAGTATTCCGTAAACGACGTATCAAGTCATAATATTTTTCTTATATACAACGGTGTTTCAATATTACAAATTTAAATAATCATTTTATAGAAATTATACTAATATTATTGAAATTATGTTAAACAGGCGGATTAGTAAATAATTTAATTGGTAGAATATTATTAAATAGAAGGAAAGGATTATCAGTTGAAGTCAGAAGCAGTACCGTGCCACTAGAACGTAATTCTGTTGCTTTTATCTATTTATTTAAAAGGAGCACATGCTACATTAGCTGAAGTATTTTATGTAGACAAAAATTAGTGCACTTTATTAATGTATAAATATATATGAATTGATGTTTGTCTAAATACCGCCCTAAGTTCATCATCGTAGTGCATGCGTATTCTAGACATACAACTCACAAATATTGTACTTGCTTTCGTGTTATCACACATACTGTCTATTTTCAGTTTTTCGTTAACAATTCGATCATTATATAGAAACAACTCTTTACCGGGAAATAACCGATATTATAAAGCTGAAATGCCCCTTTTTTATTATTTCTTTTCAGTCAGATTTCAGTCAGTTCAGTCAGATATTATTTTGGGATATCTAAGCATATTAAGTTAAAATCATACTACGACCCTTGAGAGAGAGAAAATTTGCCAAACAAAATAACAATAACGAATAATACGAGGAAACTGCATAGCGTGGAGCGGAGTGTCGAAAAACGAAGGTGAGAAAATTTAAACTCCAATGAAAACTAGTTTTACATATAGGCCTAGGGGATTAACAATAGCTTTAATAAAGCCTGTATAATTTAATTATTTGTAAACGATATAACACAACTCATAACTTTTCGCAAAATTATTTATGTTTTATTATATCCTGCATTGAGCGAATAGTTATATTAGGAAACGTATTAAATTGTAGATTGTGTATAGAAACTAGGCAATACTGCGACAGATTTTATTAAGTACAAGAGGAATGTATTCATACTTCTTACTATATAGTTGTGTATGTGTTATAGTTTCTTGAAATATTACGCATTAAGTTGAGACTGTATTGAGATAGTGTGCTAAAAAAAAAATATTTTACCAAGGAATACACTGTGGTTAACAGAAACCAGAAACATTTTTTTATTATTACTTCTACGACATATTTAACAGTCAATTAATATGTACATAAATATGGTTATAACACTGGGTTTGTAAATACCATTATTATTTGTGTAAATAATCATATTTTTAAAGATATTTTTACTATAATAAAATGGTATAAAACTCGAACATATCGCAGACAAAAACATTATTTCGCAGTTAACCTACATAAAGAACAATCGAAAAACTATATTTGCATTTGAAGACACCTGAAACGATAAAATTGACAAAATTCATTAAAGTCGTACGTACACGCCTTTTAATGGTTTACAATTTAAGTTCAGTATTTATTTTCTTGTAGATACTACCATACAATAGTCATATACTTAAATAAACCAATGTTTTTTTCTAAATTATATATAATAACATAGCTACAAAACACTACAAAAATCGATCTAACCAATACAAGCCAAACAAGTGTGTATTTTTTCCAGATAGACTATAGAATAATTAATTTTACTATATTAATTTAAAAAAAACATCAAAATTGATGCACCACGAGTTCTCCTTGACAATGATCGTAACTCAAATTAAGAAATCGTTTAGGACTGGTAACTTGTTCGCTGTCGTTATCAAGTTAACTTGAGGTTGTCCAGTTTTTGGCTGATGCAATAGGACAAGAAGATTACGTTATGTTACTTTGCCCTTTGCATATAAATAAGTAAATCATTTGATATTAGATACATTTAAGCATAGACATTAAAACTTATGTCACACTGTAAAGACAAATCCGCATCAAAAAACAGAATTTTATTATTTTGAAGTTAATTTATACAGTAAAAACGAAATTTAATACATAAATGTAAATATTACATGATATCTAATTGAAAAACACAACGCAGTTACAATGTTTCCGGAATATGCAATATGAACATTAATGTTTTAAAACTGCGTCACAAGAGCTTAAAAATTGATACGATCTATTTGAATAATTATTATTAAGCTCAATATGGGTTATCGAATCTAAGATATGAATAAGTTGAATTTTTATGGCAGGCTACAATTTTATTAAATTATCTAACAATATAAATACCCCGAGAAATATACGAATTATCAAAATTACATATTTCTTTTATTTTCGGGAACTGTGTAATAAAAATTAACATTTTTCCTATAATTACAATATTTGTTTGTTATAATTTTTCATTATTAAGAAAACCCACTTCTTTTATATAATCATACCTAATTAAAAGTACAGATCTAATTTATTATTAATTATAAATTACCATGACAATTACTCAAATATAAATTTAAATATATTATCATACTGATAAGAGTATACTTGTAATATTTGGAACAAGATATAATTGATTATAGTAATTTTCTTATTTTCCCGTCTTATGATAATCACACAATAAGTTTGGTTAGCACGAACCCTACATCTACTCATGTGTTGCTGACTAGTTTTACTTTGCATTCCTTCTATAACAAAGTACTTTTAGAATTAATTATACTATTATATTCAATGTTACAATGTAGTAGCAGTTTTCTTAATAAGGGCCAATGATTTACGACCGAGTACTATCGCATGTAGTAATCATGGAAATTATGACTTATGGAATGGTTGTATTGTTGACGGATAAATAAATATTCACGGAATTTATATCAATATTATTATACCACTCGATCTTTATGTAACGCAATAGTATCAGTTTATACTTGGAAAGTGTTTATTCTAATAAAGTAATATGACACAAATTAGTCCTAACTATACTTTTGCACAACAGATTAAAATAAGTGTTACAATAATGGCAGAAAAAGTCAACAAAATAAAGCACCAGACCATTTCAGTAGGTATGTACACAGTAAAATATGCAGTATTTGCTTAGCCATAAAGACCTATTTACATACATAAGGATTAATATGGAGAGAGCGTAGTTTCAACTTCAGTGTCATTTGACCATATATGTATAGGAGAAATCGATTGTGTGTTTCGTTATTTATCTATAAACAAATATTTAGAAATAAGTCAGGACATATAAAGTGACAACAAATTATACAAAAATATATAGGAATAATTTAATCATCATTAATACACTTTAAAGGTCATATTTTAGAAAGCCATACGTTTACTTATAACTAGGAAATAATACAAGGCGGCATCCATTAGTTACGTAAAGCGTTTTTGAAGACTTTTGAACCCCTGCCCCTCCTAATCTCAGGTAACATTTTTCAAAATTTATTTTTAGAGTATAAATGCGTTAATTTATTAAAAAAAAAAACACTATTTACGTTATCGTTTTTATTATGCCTAGAAAAGACTAGTATTTCAGATTGTTCAGATCGTAATTTAAAATCACAGTGATAACATTAAATAATAATTAAATGCAAACTACTAAAATTATTAGTAAGAAAACATTCATTCGAATTCAGTCCATGAAGTTTCGGGCACGGTAAGTCGAAGGGCTATTGTGCTGCTTTACGGAATTCGGATAACCACAATAATATTATTAGAGATAGAGATTAAATATTACTAGAGTTTTAAAATACACGCCATAATTTTTGCAATCAATAAAAACCTTCACGTAACCTTTCGTGAGATTCAACTTATAATCCGCCTCCCTTTATCCATAACATAATTTATTGAAGACCCCTAATGAGATCATAATTTTTAATAAACAGGAAAAATGTTGTGTTTATAAACAAACTAATAATATTGAAATAAATTAGATCAAATCTTTATTAAATTGTAATACATTTTATTTACTTATTTAGCGCACGAGAACCACCCAGTTCACAATTTTTTTGGGGCACTGCCCTTGTAGTATGAACAATACGTTTTTTTATAACGTATCATTACTGAAAACTACATTGCTCCCTTCAATTTTGATATTACTATCAATATTATATTTTCTTGTATTGATATTACACAAGTCCATTTTTATGTTCTCTTACCCTACACATATGTAAGCTGTATACTCTCAGTAGGGTTCATTGATTTTGATCTGCATTCACAATCGCCATCACTGAATAATAATCTTTATATCCTGTACGACACGACGCTTTCGTCGAGGGACACTTGAACCATAGTGCAGTGTAAAAACAAATGAGAATGTCCGCACCTAATTCTACGACATGGTTACATTACAATGAGTAACAGGATAACACGTCGCGCGGCGCCGAACCACGCAACCAAGCCGCTACCGCACCGATCTGCGCCAAATGGTATTGCGCGTAGATGTAATAATAAACTCTAATACATAGAAGAGGACCAAGAAAAAACTTTCACTGCCCAATTAGACATTTTTACCGCGTAAAAATAATATTTTAACAGAGACAAACGCGCGAACAAACTGATCGTTGGTACGGGAGTCGGGAAAGACCATACATGAAAACATTTATGAGTGGTAAGGCAGGCACGACGCTTATTCAATTTCTATTGTAAATATATGTTGTTTCATAATTCTATGCTCTAATACGCGTTTGGAGTTACTTAATTTTTTGTTTAAATAATTATACCAAAAAGTTTGACGCCAATTATATCTGATAGTGCTTATGTAGATACAGACCGACATATTTTTTTTTATGCATGAAAAAATAATCGCAACTAATATATAAATAAATGCGAATATGAGTTTGTTTGTTTGCATACATATCGTCAGAATTACAGAAAAGGACATAGGGTACCTATTATACAAAAAAATAATAGTTTCCGAGGAATAGGCCAAATCTGTATTAAAGCGAGCGAAATCGCCAGAAAAAGCTAGCGTAAACTGCTTTAATTCCTCGGATTTAACATTCAAATTATATGATTTTGTACATTTAAACAAGAAAATGAATTACGTGCAAGCCCAAACTTACTGATATAATACAGAACGGCTAAAAAGAATCAACAGGAACTAAATTTTTTCTAGAATATTTAGAAAATACCACTAGTTATTCTTGTGACATAAACGATTGTAAAGCATTTCACACATCACACATACAGAGTACAGCCGTGTTATTCATCTCAATTACTTACATGTTTGATATTGAAGTGCAGGATACTCTCGATGTAGCTCGGCAGTTGGTTCACGACGGTGAAGTAGCCGAACACGGACGCTCCGTGCGTTATTATTATAGCCCAAACAGGTGCGGAGAGGAACACACTCCGCCAAGGCACCGGCATGTGCTGGAGGATTAACCAGATATTAGACAGACATACAAACATACCATCAAACCAATATACTATTTGAAGCTTTATCGTAATTATTTATTTAAAAACTCACTGATATTATATTTTTCGCGCTGTCTGAGGGCTCTCAAAAAAAAAATTTTGGCCATAACTATATCGAACCTTTGGACCACGAGCACTTAAATCTTTAAAACTACGCAACGGATTTTGATGCGTTTTTTTTAGTAGATAGAGTGATTGAAGAGGAAGGTTTATATGTATAATAACATAAATTAAATAGTAGAGAAATACTGTTATTTTTGAGGTAACTCCAAATTTAACGCGTGCGGGCCACAGGCAGTAATGAATAAATCAAAACTACTGGATCGATTTTAATCATTTTTCAGTGAATGACATGGGCTAAATATTTTATACCCGGAAGCCGGAGCGGGCCGCTAGTATATATATATAAAGACGAAAATAAAACATTTCAGTATCTTTATCTCCTCTGTCTCTTATCAAATTCTCTTTATTGAAGATATACTTCTTTTGGCGCATTTGGGAAAAATGATGCGAGTGAATTTTTACGATACACACACACTCACACCGACACCAAAAAGTAACACTGTGAAGTTGGTTGGTAACGGACTGACAAGTTTTCGTGAGAACTGATAACTATCTTCAAGGTAGTTATTCAAGTATCTACAACATGTGTTTTATATCAGTGGAGATAAAAAAACATTTTCATACATAAGTAATACATGTGTTTTAGGGTTGCATTCCTAAACGAAACATTAGTTCCGCAATTGTTCACTGATGACAGCCCAAATTCATTGACTTCCTTCAGTGGTGATGACGCAGAGATATAAAAGGTACGATGATTATTTTAAGGGGTTTTTGTAACGAGTTTAAAGAAGTATACAGTTTGTTTTTTTTTATAAAAGTGTTGTTTCATTCAAACGTCCTATATGTGTATTGGTGTGTGATTTTAAGTTATATAGGGTGGTGAATGATAACTTATTGTGAGTATTCATAATAAAATAGTCTTTTTTTTTTAACAGCGACGACACTAAGCCCTAGTTACTTATAAGTATGTTCGTCAGACTTCAAGATGCTTACGTCTAATCTACAAAATTTGTGATCCCTTTGGTAAAAAAAAAATTCAATAGTATTGAAACTTAAGCAACCGCTTTACTATAATTCACTACTAGGTGGCGCTAAGGTATATATTGCTGTTATTAAGCTTTATATTGTAATGTAACACATAACGGCGCCGCGGTCACAGCTAGTTATTTATAAATTAACACATATATAATTACTTATTTAAAAACTCACTGATATTATATTTTTCGCGCTGTCTGAGGGCTCTCAAAAAAAAAATTAAGATTCATACTTGCGTCGTACTATCCGGTGACGTGGGACAGACACCGCGCAGCATATTCGAAGACCGCTCCCAAGGCTGTCATCAATGGAATGCAGTGAATATCTCGCAATTGATTGAGACGGTGGGAGGAGGCATTGAAATAACCGAACCTGGGGAGACGGGCCGGGGGGCCATCTCCCCATTGCACAGGTGGTTGACGAGAAGGGGGCGGCTGGTGTGTACTAGAATAGTACGTCATCCCATGCCGCCCCAACCTAGCGGCGGACGGTACACCGTGGGGTTTTAGTGAGTAAGAGTCTCACACTACCCACTCTCTCCCCCGGGATAGATGGATTTCCCCACGTTAATAAAAAAAAAAAAAAAAAAAAGCATCCATCTGGTTTCAGCATGAATGGGTCGGCTCGCCCGACGCGCGGGGTACTATCACCCGACACACAGAAGCCCGACGTGAAGTAACAGTGCGTCCGCACTATTGTCGTCCTCTGGTTTGCTAGAGTCTATGGACGGCGGTGATCACTTATCATCAGGTGACCAACCTATTCGTTTGCCCCCTATATAGTAAAAAAAAAATTGAAATATTATGTATTTGACCCTACAATATAATTCGTATAATGATTTACCATATAAAATAATTACAGATAATTCAAACCCGGAAAACCACATTACCGTGTAATTAGAATGCAAAAAAATAAATTACAAGGAAAACCACAGTGACCCTAAGGGTCGTCCCAAGGAAATTTTTGGCACGTCGTTAATCGAGGTGCTTCATTAAGATTCATACTTGCGTACACGGTGACGTTATTCGAAGACCGCTCCCAAGGCTGTCTCAATTTGAATATAATTGATTGAGACCATTGAAATAATTGTCCGTACTAGAATAGTACGTCACCGCGATAGCCATCCATCCGCTATGAGCCAGTAACGTTTATTGTCGTTTCTTTGCCAAGAAAAGTTATCTGGCCACTCCATAAATTATCTGAACATATAAATAAAATTGGAGGGTCTGTTTGTAATATCAAAATAACGATACTGATAACAAAGACACAATTTTTAAAACTTTTGTCTGTCTGTCTGTCTGTATGTTCCGGGTAATCTACGAAACGACTGGACCGATTTGACAGAAACTTCACTGACGGATAATTAAAATTACAGCGGGTGACATAGGCTACTTTATTTTAGACTAGCTGTTATCCGTGGCTTCGTCTGTAGTACTATCTCCAAAACGATTGGACCTATTTTCATGGGAACTTATACTGACAGATAGCTAACATTATAAAAAGTAATTAAAGCTTTTTTATTTTGGATTAGCTTTTGCCCATGGCTTTGTTTGCAGTACTATCTTCGAAACGTTTGAACCATTTTTCACGGAACTTTCACTAACAGATAGCTGATCTTATAAGAAGTAATTTACAATTATAAAAAACGCATGCGCATAAGGGGCAACAGCTAGTCAAGAATACATTGAGTGGGCAGAATTAAGATACAGGATTCCTGAAACTTAGTCTTTAATGATTCGCGAGGCGTCATATTATAAATTGCGTTCAAGACCACGTCAGGAATAACTGAAGGCAGTTGAGTGATTTTCAATATGCCCAATCTAGTATACAGAACATTTATATCATCGACTCGAATGGTCATACTTATATTACGATTGTTTTGTTTCAAATTGGTCTCATGGATGGCGCACGAGGTCGATCCACACGACGCGACGGACCAATAAATACGCTTTCGCAAACTTTGAATTTTGGTTCATTCACATGCTATAAAATGTGTCTTATAAATTTTGAAGTTATATACTTCTTTTGGCGCGTTAGGGAAAAATGATGAGAGTCAATTTTTACGATGCGCGCGCACATCGTCTCGAAAAACCGACACCCTGAAGCTAGCTATAGTCAACATTTTATTCTATTGTTAGTGTCGTTTTTTCTACAAACGTAGAATAAGACTAAAAGTAAAAATTTTGAAAAGATTTTTTATCTTGTTACGCCAAAGAAGTATAACTTCTAACGCGTGTACACACACACTTTTTTTTTTTTTAAATAAGCAAGACAAGTCGTCGACATATTTTTTAAAATAAATAACTAGTTAGTGCGCGCGACTCCGACTTAAACTAAGCCAGGAATACTAAAGATTCACGTGTTGTTTTAATTACACACACCCTTCTACAAACAGACAAATAATTATATAACAATAAAGAGTATATTTAATTTTATATTGTTCGAGTGCATTATGTAAATGTGTTCGTTAATGAACTATCATTATTCAACAAAATTAAACTTCAATATTCTTTACAACGTACAAACATATGAACAAATATGTTGATCATTTCTCTCCTATTCACAATTTTGACACAGATCATGTAGGACAGATAGGTCACTCGTTGCACATACCACCTCCAACACTATTTCGATAGCGACCGGACGGACGGACAGTTGCGGTCGCAGCTTTGTAAAACACGATTTAAGACAAAAATCACGTACCATTTAGTGAGAATACGTCAATGTTTTGTAATTATAATTATATACAAATTTAAAATTCAACAATATTGTATTTTTTTAACACGTTATTAAAAGAAAATTAACAGAAACACGAGTCTAGTGAGATGACGCGTCAAGGAAGATATTAAATTGCGCGATCGCGAAAAATTAATATGCCTGAAGCTTTTGTGTGTATTTCTAAATATATCTATACAATGAACCAGCTGAGGTCGCGTTTCTGTAATTTCTTGTATGAAATAGACAAATCATTGATAGAATCGTTGGTATGCGAAATACATACCCCCTTGTTACTTGCGTCCTGAGGCAGAGCCTTCATGAGGTAATTGCGCTCAGTCTCCGATATGCGAGGATGTTGACCTGGTGAGTCGTAAACCACCGTGAACCATGCGACTGACCACATCACACCGATGATTCCTGAAACGGTGTTAAACATTAGCAGACATCTATATTGGCGATATACTCGTATAGAACGTAAGTTTGAATCCTCGCAGTAGCCGGAGCTTTCAATGAACGAAAACATCGCATGGTGGTAAGGGTTTTTCTAAGCTAGATGGCTAGCTACGATCCTCAAGCTGAAAATTTGTCGCCAACCACCTGTTGGTGTGTTCCGGCAGTTGCACTTAAGAGCCAGTCAGCCAGGTTTAGCGTTTTTTCTACCATCTTGGCCACACTCTCATTTAACATCAGGTGGTATTGTAGTTAAATGTTCAAACCTACAAAGCATTAAACAAATCAAAAACTTTGCTACTATTTGTAGTCCGGTGGAACTGTAGACGCCTGACGGAGCCAACAGTGTAGGAGGTCAGTTCGAAAAAAAAAAAACTTTGATACGACTTCAAATATCTAAAATTGATATTTGAATCTGGAATGTTCCATTCGAATTAACATTAAATAGTGTAATTAAAAAAAATGTCTTAATCCTAATAAATCCTAGATCACAGTTATATGTGTGCTCTGTATTAAAAGAAATTTTCTAACTAATTACTAGGTTATTTGGTACATTGAAACTACATTACTAATACCAGATGTTCCTTTAAGTATGGTCCTGAAGTTATTAGTACCAACATATGGCTGACCCGTTATTAATTCAAAAGGACATTTTACCATTTTTTTTATACACCAGACAGGCTTAACTACCGTGTAAACATAAAGTGTATTAATGACGGCACATAACTAGAATTATAACACTTCAACCGGAATACGTCCTGAAGCGTAAACATTTTCGCAGCACTTTGCTTTACTTTTAAGCAGCTGTTACCCACGAAATTTCCAAAACAATTTTTGTCCATCGTAAACGTGCACTTGCGGCTCGGTGCGGCCTGTTGTGGGCACTAATTCCTTGATTTATTATATTTACGCGGAACCCTAACTTTGTATCCTATACACATAAATAAAATTGAAGCGTATGTTTATAACGTCAAAACAATAGCATTTTACTAAGCAGACGCGTAAAACATATACGGTACTTATAACAAAAAATAAACAGTTTTAAATTTTTTATCTGTCTGTAGGTTCGGGCTAGTCTCCGAAACGGTTGTACCAATTTTGACGTGAACTTCACCGGCACACAGCTAATTATAAGGAATAACTTTTGACACGTTTTGCTGAAGAACTCTGCATATTTGCAGCAAACAAAAGTATCTATTGTACAGCATCTTTCAATTATGAAGAAAACTTACCCGTGAAATAAAAAGCAGACTCCCATCCGAAGTGAGCGATGAGGAAACCACAAATGGGCATAGTCATCGCGGCTCCCAGAGACGAAGCTGAAACAAACAGGAATCTTATTAATATAATAAACTAGAAAGTTTCTGAAAATGGACGCATGTTTATTTCACGGAAAAACAACCGAACGAATTTTGATAAAACTTAACAATAATATAGCTAATACATCGGAACGACAAACAGACTACAATTTATAAATGTTTTTTTAAATAGGCCAAAACATAATGATAGGTACCAATAACGTAGAAAAGATTTGCCATCTGATAGCTCCCTCAACGTACGCTGGATAAATCGTTAGATTTATACAGATTGAATATACTATCATTCGCTTCAATCGCATTATTGTACATTTAACCTATTCCATAGAAACAATACATTCGTTTCATGAAAGGTATCCCATGTCCGTTTCAGTACTCCTGACAACGTGTGTACAAAATGTTATGGTAATTAGTGGACTAGTTAAGGCGTACAAGCAAACAAACTTTCTTTCACATTTGTATTATTAGTTAAGATTGTACCGCCATTTTTATTTGTGAAGTATAGAGATCAGGTGAACCATCTCATATGGGGTACATGTTGACAAAAGTGTCCATCTCTAAGCACTAAATAACAGTTCCAAAACTGAAAATGGCACTAGCATAGGCAAAGGGTTAGTCCGAAGTAATTTCGTTATATAACTTAAAACAACCGCTGTAAGAAAACTTGGAGATTGGTAGCATTTTTGTAAACACTTATAAAAACTTATAGTGATTTTTTAAATTAATTAAACAATAATTGACCCTGAGAGTGCACTGTTATAAAACTTCTTTAAATAATTAAACAATAATGAACCCTGTTGATAATATAGAGCCACCATAATTTAACACATTTTCGTAGACATCGATGGTTCTCCTTAATATAAATAATTATTTCATTTAATGTTCAATAGCAGTGTTATTACTTGTTAAGTCGTAAACCGCTAGTTTAAGCACCAGTTACCGAGAGCGGAGCGTAGTATAGTCCAGTTAATAGTGGTGGCAACACCGCAGAAACAGCTCGAAGGGTTAATGATGTATACGAGGAAACTACAGTATAAAGGAAGTACGATACGTTTTTGGTAAAATGACGTAAGTGCATAGATAATAACGGGAAATAATACTTCAGTTGATTAAATATATCATTTCATAATAATTTTTCGTTTTACTTTTCCCATCTAAAAAGCTAATTTTATATATAAGGACCTAATATAAAACGGGGGGCGTGTATTATTCACGTGTAGAGATAACAACTGCATGTCACGCAACATTCGCCCTTCGTTATCCGTCCTTACTTAACAGGTATCAAGGGGCATTTTTTAAGAATTCTTTCGTTTAAACAATGTTTCCAATGTGTTTATAATATTCTAATTATACTTGTATGAGTCAATTTTATTGAAGAAAACAATTCGAAATAGCGTTTTGCTTTTCATAATAAATTATTGTGTTTTTATTTTACTTATATATAATCTGTACAAGGCTTATAATTGAGCAAGAGTATTTGGCTGTAAGAAAATGCACTGATGAAAATGAAATGATTTTAAAACGACAATAATTTCGAAATTCTGTTTTTTTTTTTCTAAACTTGACAACACTAAGATGGCGATAACGGTTTAAAAAATGTATGGTAAAGTTAGTAACGTCGAACGAAAAACACGCCACACTGTAAACATACTACTCTAAAGTATATTTCATTTATGTAATATCTGTTTTGTATTGACATCGCTACTACGCAGTAAATATTCTTTGAATAACTGATATTTTAATAGAAAATATTACGTAAATCATTCGTTATTTTAATAACATTTTATTATTGGAAATAACAAAATGGCTGTTATCTCTAAACGGGCTCATTTACCGATAAAAAATTGTTTGTGTGTATGCATGTGTTTAAATGGATTTAACTTAAAATCTATGAAACAGATTTTGTTTTTTTTTTGTTAATGTTTCCAATGATTCCAAAACTGTCACAAAGTAATTAAATGTATAACATAAATATAGGATTGAAATAAGCGATTTTTTATGGCCAGTTAAAATGCCTGAAGCTCAGACTTGTTATTGAGAACCACCATGATTAAAGAAAATATTATACCCAGAGCAACGCTGGATGTATCTGCTAATCATATATGTACATTTATATAGTTCTACGAGATACAACGCTACATTATAATAAATAACGTTAGCATTAAAATAGCTTTTTGGTGTTACATAACGACCGTAACGTAATAATAAAATAATGTAAAATTGGACCGTTTTTGGTTTTTCTTTGTTTTTATATAACCGGCTGGTTACAGGTAATCTTGTCATATGATGACTCTTTACCGAAAATCAAGCAATCATTAACTGAAGCGAGTACAAGATGAAATCATTCGATAGAAATACCGTTATATATAACGTTATTCAGTAACGCTATTTAATAGTTAGATTTAACATAATCCTTAGGAGTTTTAGGGGGATCTTAGAATGTCATAGTGTACTTTATATTTTATTCATAATCTTGTGTTATTTGTCTCTATATTTTGGAATAACTGTGGCGTTTTACAGTTTGGTTATTGTACACAAGTGAAGTGAAAGGGAAATAATACCACGAAGCATTGCTTCTAACTTGCCACAAAAACTCCTCGGGAAGTTCTAGCGAGACGGCCACCACCTTCTTAGTACATTGAAATGATTACAAGAAACTTGTAATAACAATACCTACTCGACAATGGCGGTTATAATCTACTAGAACATTTGTTGCCAAAAATGAATTTAATAAAAAAAGAAACAACATTTTTAGATTAAAAATTATGTTCAATGTCAACACGTTAATTATTAACATATTAAAAAATACACTGAGCAAAATCTGGGCAATTGAAGATGTCGCTCAATCGTGATATGTAACAGTGACATTATTTGTTATTTAATAACAGTATGAATTTAACAATGTCAAAGACTTTAAAATCAGTATCTTATTGATTATTCACTGAACCAATAGGATTATAGGAATCATAATAAGTGGAATAATCAATCTTAAACGTAACTGATATCATAAATTGCGAAGGTGAGTTTGTTTGTTACGCTTTCATGCTTTAACTATTCCACCGATCATGAAATTTTGTACACACGTTGGCAAGATTACAGAGGTAGAGAAAAGGACATAGGGAGTACCTTAAATGAAAGTATTTCATCCAGAAAACCGAGACTGTTACCAAGGTATAGCAAGAGCTAGTTATTTATATTATAACTATGCAGCCAAATTACATACTACGTGAAAAATTGCCACCCAAATAATTAACAAATTACCTAATTATTGCCTACTCACATAACAAGGAAGTCGAGTAAAGTGAATGAAGGATTAGATATGTTCGAACGCGGGTGTGTCTGTACGTAGCGTCATACTTCTCTTATCTTGAAGCGAGGCCGCATAACGTACTCGGAATTTGATATTACGAGTGGCCAATAATAACCATAGATAAATGATACAAGGAAACTCTTTATGTGTTTATTCCAGATAACGTCATTACTTTGATTTATGATTTAATGTGATTGCGTATATCGGCCCAGTTTTCCATGAGGAGGTTATTAGTTCCCTGCGATATAAATGAAGACATAGTTTATGAATGGTTCATATCTGTTTTATTTGATAAATTCATAGTTACATTTGTTGGAGTTCTGTAGCAATGTATAATTCTAAGACTGAATGTTATTTACAGAGATTTACTAATCGATAGAGGATTGTTAAACTTCCAGAAGGCTGAATGCTTTTTGTTACCAGATATGTATAAAATCCAATAATCATAAAAAAGTTTAAGGACACATCGCTTGAAATTTGGATAACAATAACGTTATCGTCGAAAACACCGTTATAACCGCGAAAAATAAAGAAATAACATTTAATAATAACATAGTTTAAAAATACTTTAATTTTGCTTCTCTTTCGCTGTGAGATGGATTAGCCTCTGCCAGAAATTATGCAAATTGATTTTAGAATAACAATGAGTAAGGACAAACAGAGGAATAATAATAAGTAGCGATGTTTGTTATAATCATTGTTTGAATATAATATAACGTTACGTTATTTTAACGGAATTTCATTAGTTAAAGCATAGCTACACATCGCACGCGTCACGCGGATAACTTTTAAATAATAGCATCGTTTTAAAAATAATTTCATAGTAATAACGTTACAACGTACGTTACTATAATTTCATAATAATAACATTATAACGCACACTACTAGAAAAAATTTTTTAGCGGGCAAATTACGGAACACAACGTAGGAATTCTTTTAAACACTGTAGCATATACGGAAGTTCAATTTATTGTATGTATGTATTATTACCCACATATTACAACTACGCACTAAACACTTGATTGTCATCTATTCCGGTCTATAATTTACTCGGTAAGTGCTGTGGACGCTTAAGGAAAAACATTGTTTTGTAGATAAGTCAAGGTTATCTTGATAATTTATTATAGGTGTTTTTCAGATTAACATTATTTTGGTTTTTAACTAAGCAAAGCGATGATGGCTCAGTTGGTAGTGTGTTCGGACACAGCGTCGAAGGACGTAGGTTCGAATCCAAGCAACTGAGTCGGAGCTTTCGGTGAAGGAAAACACCGTGATGAAACCATAGCATGGTGGTAGGGCTTTTTGTAAGTCCGTCTGGCTAGCTACCACTCTCAAGTTGAAAATCTGTCACCAAGCACCTGTTGGTGTGTTCCGGCAGCTGCACTCGAGAGCCAGTCTCCTCTAGGTTTAGCGTGACTGCCATCTTAGACTACATCGTCATTTAACATCAGATGAGATTGTGGTCAAACGCTTACCTATAAAGCATAAAAAAAAAAAAAAAAAATTTAGTATTCAAGTATGTGCAGTTTCTTGGATAGTTTTATTTAGACCAATTTGACATTCTGTTTCAGAAACCAAGCAGTAAGAGCAAGATTTAAATTCATTATATGATACTCGGCATAAATATTTGCAGCTCTGACGTTAGCAACGAGGTATGCCAAAGAACGACGTCGGTTTAATTCAAAAATAGATGTTTGAGAAGATAACTTAACTTCAGTAAATTAAAATACACAAAAACTTATTTCAACAACAATGAATATTAAATATAAAAAAAAAAATGATATATGTATATATGTATAAAAATGTAAACACCGAGATGATATTTAATACGAGCGAGTGGAAGAGAAAAACAAGTTGTACTCATCCTAATTAGGTGCAATAAGGGTATAAATATATGACGTCACATCCTAAATAAAATTACACACCGTACGTGATTGTACTCCCCAAGATAATGAACTGTTTTTATTCACATATTATAAACCGGTTAAAAACTATATCAGAGATAACAGATGGCAGATGTGAACTTCAGACTAACGCGGAACATCGTTATAATTTTATACATTTTTTAAAGTGTCAAAGCGTTTTTATATTTAAGCCGACGCAATTTTAGCTCCGTAATGTAAATCACGCGTGCCATCGTATGCATATAAAACATGTCGACGCAAATACTTCTAAATTTTTAACGTAAATATTAATTCTATAATTAATCAAGCATAACTGTTATGGATATTATGCGTGTGAGAAAAAAGATAGCTTTAATATTATTGTTTTTTTTTTGTCAAAAAGTGTACAAATATTGTAGAGTAAAAGATTAAGGAGCATGAAGTATGACGGCGACTAGTTCAATCGGGTGAGTATAAAGAGGTAAAAGTATATACCTATTTAAGTAATTTTGTTTTTATTGATAGCACGAAAGCTCATCAAGCTAACTAAAAAAAAACGGTTGAGAAGGACAAGAAAATTGTACTGATGTGTTTTTTTTTTCGAACTAACTACGCAATTGTCCTGACAGGCCTCTACAGCTTCATCGGACTACCTGCACTGTTTTATATTCACCTACTTATATATAGATATCTAGAGCAAACTGGAGTCAATTCACAGGTAGGGCGACTAGGGTTGTCAATCATACATTATAAAATGAAACACTCGTATGTATAATTACAAAACTATTATTTATCGGCACTTATGCTGTGATTATACTGGACATCCATAATATTATCGATAGAACAAAAAGAATTAGCATGATGACGGTTTTTCAGCAACTGTTCTATAATATTCTAGGGCTTGTATTATTTCCAAAAAATATATTGTTTTTCCAAAAAACACAAAGGATTTATAGAAAATAAATGCTATTTTAATTTTAAAATTTTAAGTCGTGCCAAAACTCTTACTAGTGTCATGGCGGCGGCTCGTGACGTCATGTAAATATAAGTAGTGTACTAGTGTGGAGTGAACCACATAGTTCGTTCTCAAGTGTATAATAAGTGGTGTGCTGTTCCTTAGTGCATAGCAACTAAAATTAACGTTCCACACAAGAAAACGCGCGACAAAGAATTGCGCTATAAGTGGCTTAATCTTGCACGGTGAGATCCGAAGCTATATGCCTAAATTCTCCAGATTATTTTTGCGAAGATCATTTTGTTGTAAGTTTCACTTTTACCCTGTCTATATTATTTTTTGGTATGTGACCTGAATTTAACTAAATTTCATCTTTTATGCTCAAAAATCAAAGAAAGATTTTTATTGAAGAATGTTAAAAAAAAATGTAATAGAAAGAAACAGTATCGAAAAACATGTTTAGTTTGAACAGATCTCGTATGTACGTTAAAGTAACTATATATTTGCATTAATTAAATGATAAATAATTAGACATGAACCTTGTATACTGTATATTACTTTGCCTTATTAAAGTTATATACAGTTGGACAATGGTAATTAAAAATATCTATATGTTAGGCCCTTAGTGTCCTTACAAATGCCAAACTAAGTCATTAAAATTACTACAAATAAGTGCAATTTTATTAATAACTTTGAATGAGAACCTTTTTATTCTTAATTTCTATAACTAATGTGCGTTTAAGCTGAACGTAGCCTACAGCATTATTTCCTGAAGGACCTAGAATAAATAATTCAATTTATATAGTACTTTTTCAAATTTATAAATTCTATTCAATAAAGCTCGTTGTTTGATGCCAGGAACTCGTCCAACTTCAACTATAGGCAAATTAGTGTTATTTGCTTTGGTAAATCCTTCTTTAATCACTTCAGTTTTTACTGAAAGAGGTTTGTCGCTAATTAATATAAATGGCGAGATGAGAAGAACAGATCAATAAATTTAATAAAAAATAAACGAGTTATTTATTATTATTTGGCAACCCTAAGCATGGCTATCACGATTTGCTTGCGACGCTTCACTGTGCTATTGTGGTCGATGCCGGGTCATCCGATCCCCAAGGACAAACCTCGGCTTATTCTGTTCCGCCCAACGGTTATAACGTATCAAATTCAAATTATTCATAAAGTAAGTCACGGCGGTTGCACGGTTAATAATACTAATGGAATCAACGATGTAAGTACACAAAAATTATAATATCATTAAATGGGAGATCAATACGTGTCCGCAGATTCCAGTTCTCAGTATACATATGTTATTTTTCCAGCTGGGAAAATCTAAAACCATACGAGATATAATGAACACGTCTTAAATATCATTAACTCTTCTTTCATGAAAATTAGTTCGATATAATCCACTTTTTTAGTGTAGCACGAAGTATTCACAAAATTGAATGAGTTGACATGTTTTTTTAAGCTGAATTGGTTTCATGTAGGAATCATCATATCGTCGCCGTCGTATATTGCCGGTCATGATCCAAAACCAAATCATCAACTGTCTGCTTTACTTTTACTGGTGGTGGAAGAAACCTATTGTTCAGTCATCAAATAAGCACTTAAATTACTTAACACAATAGATATTTCATTAAATAACTAACTTTTATACGTTTTTGTAATTTTATATTGGTATGCGATTTTCAATTAGAATAAACTCTTTCTAATATTTTTTAGTATACCTTAGATTTTTCTATTTTAGCCAACGTTATAAACCATTCGACATTGGCGCGAGTACATCAATAATAAAGCAAACATTAACTTATAACACGTCAAATCGAATGATACCGAACCGAACCAATAAGTGACATAAACAAATTTAAACAATGAATAGGGCGCGCGGTAATTCCCATACGCGTCCACTACTCACGCGAATAAAGGTGGATTCACAATGTGTTTTGGGGTATCCCTGAATATGTGTTTCGCTTTCGCCGAAATTGAGTAAATTTTGCAGAGAAGCCGAAAAAGTTAATAAATAAATATTGTTGACATAATCACCGTCCAGATCCTCCCATTCCCTAAGTAGTCAAAAAATAAGCAGATGGAAGCCTCCCCCCTCTCTTTAGTGCATATGTAATATTTGAATTGCTCGTAATGTACATGAGAGCACGTGATACAACGTCGCTTTGACTAAATAATACACAAAAGGCTAGCTTAAAAAAATAATCGTTTACCGGCCATCAACTATAAATTTACTCAAGATTATACTAACGATTCTTATTGATGTACACACCGGTAAAACAGCTAACATCGTTCAACGCAGCCAAGGACTTATAGTTTTGCGTATTAAACAGACTATAATAGAATCACCGCATATTCCTAACCTTGTGGATAGGGTTACCAAATATAGTTCAGAGTAGGGCATAACGTAAGGCAATTTATTGTACTTTGAAATACTACGTTGACTTATTCATAAGGTTCTTTACACATTATGTGAAAATATTTCGAGTAAGTCGTATAACGGAAAAAATATTAAAAGTACAATATGTTTAAGACCTACAGACACTTTCTAAACCACCTCCCAGTTTAATATATAAAGAATTTACTTCAGAGCTAGCAACCCTGCAGGTGTACACCCACACATAACTGAACGAATTCGCACAAAATGATATTTCAGTTTCGTTGCAGCATAGCAACCGTTTCGCAAGGTTAAAATCGTGCGTTCAACTAATATTATCCAATGGGAGCGCACGAACGGCGTGACGTCAGCGACCACGCCTGCGCGCGCCTCCGCCGCCATGTTGCTGCTCGGTGGATTCAAGCGCACGCGAGCCGCTGCGAAACGTTTGCGACACACACACACGATAACAATTGTGTCGGCTCTGAGTACGTGCCTTCCTGACGTCGATAAATTGTGTCAGCTAACAGCTTGTAATATAGATAACGCTCCTTTCGAGTGACGATGTTAAGCAGCGGTCAAGGCAGAGTAAAAAATTGTTATTGGCGTTGTACCAATACTTATAAATTCTTACGACATGACTTTCAATTGTATTTTTATTTCATTGCACAGATAACGAACCAATTGATTGAACAAGTTCCTTTTTACGTAGTTAAGCGTATATAAATCAATTAAGCTACTTGAAACTATTTCATTTTTCATCATAACATTATAATATTTTGTATGTACTTTTATACTGTATCTTTACCACAGATAAATGTAATTAAAAGCACCTTTTAAAATATTTTACTACAAAAGAGGTTTGTTTTTATTTCTCAGGTACTATTGTGAAATATGATATATGGGATATTCACACTATCTATATTAAAAGTATTATTAATATCATAACAATTTGATGCTTATACTACGAATAAAATTATATTACATTACTCACCCATCATGTTCGACATGAATTTCGATCTGTCCATCGGCGGGATCCATTTGGAAGCCATCGGAAGTATAGCTGGCCATGTTGCTCCCAGGAAGAAGCCCAGGAATACTCTTACAGTAACAATCCAACCGAACCCGGCTGCTGCCGCTCCAGGAGTCAGGAGAGTTAAAATACTTGCCAGTAGAGTACTGTAGCCAAAAACTCGCCTGGCAAAAAAAGAGTATTGAATTAACGAGCGAATTTATTTAATATGTACAATTTCTCACTAAAGTATGTACTTCTGAATTGAATTCATCTCAAATTTAATCCTTACGGCTAACAATTAATTAATAAATAGAATGATTACTTAAAAATAAATGTTTTCATTCTCATTTGTACTTTCTTTAAAATATCTCTAATATTTTCTCAATAATTCGAAAAAGCGATCACAGAATTATTGAAATGTTGACACGACAACTTCAGTCTGGCCAACTTGTGCAAAATCACAAAAAAAGTTTCGTCTACTGGTGAGATAAAAAATACTTGAAAAAACCTAACAAATACTTGGATTCCAATAAATTAACATTCTCGTTTTATGCACGCCTGAAAATGGTAATAACACCAACATTAAATATAAACGTTCAATTAGCTGAACTAGCACTAATAAAACGTTATCCAATTTCCTATTTTGTATGTATAAAACATTTGTAAATGTAAAATACACAATTCACACTATAATATAATGTCTGCCAAGTACATCCCGCATGTAGATAAAAGCACTAACGTTTGCGATACACAATTACCGCACATTCTCAATTACGGTTATGAGGATATGAGGTTTTTCAATAAGAGTATTCCTTGTGTGCACCCGCATTGCCAGCTACGTTCCGCTCTAATCGTTGCCGAAGTTTTTTTTTTTTAGACCAAATCGGCTATATAACATAGCAATCGTCCATCGTTTTCAATATCAACCACTTTTCATTCGGATAATTTAGCTCAAGGCGATACGACAAACAGTGTTACCAACTTAAAGTCTTAAACGAGTAACATGACACATACAAAATGGCGGACCTGAATGTATTTGATCATTGTTCCGCCTTCGCGGTTTATAGAGGCCATAGGTAATCTTATTGCCATAAATTTTAGTTAAACCATAAGTCTTGTTTTTTTATGTATTATTTGAAAATAATCATATTTTTCTCACGGCTAATTACTTGAGTCTATTCTTATGGTATATGATAATCTTAAAGGTGTAATTTTACCTGTATCTCCTAAACTTCAAAATGATTATTTAAAAACTGACAAACAATGACGTCAGTAATATGCTGACCCTTAAAAAAACCTTTTTGGAGCATTTATGTAATTGTAAACCCAGATATCTATTAATCTTGTAATTTAAAACGAACAATTCTTCTTTCTATATTATTTATTTCGTGTATATCGTAAATAACTCTAATGATTTGGAACAAATTTTGTAATTAGATAAGGTTTGGCTTTTTAAATTTATCTAAATAAATACGTTTCCAAAAAAAAATTGCAATGTTACACAATAAAAGATAAATTATTATAGCCTACCTCATATAGTACCATCTCGTATTTTTTTGTGGTACTTGCATTTGTATGATGGCGCTCTATGACATTATCTGAATACTAATACGTTTAGTCTACATCCAATACCAACAATCAAAGTATTGTGTTTCTAACTGAGCGAAATTTATTCGCCCACATACTATACGAAATAAACTTGTAAAAATGGCAACACTGGCCACAGAGCATAACGCATTATAAACAAAAAACCACAGAGTAAAACAAAATAATTAATACTCGTTTGAAAACTGGATTTTATCGTCCTCGATACAACACCGTGTTACCGAGCATTAGTCACAGACAAGTTTATGGCGAACCTGGTAATGAGAGCCTTGCGCCGGCGCCTCGTCGCGCCGCGTTCTTACAGTATCGTCTATTACTTTAAATGGCAGCTGTCAATTACGTATCCCAATTTCGAATTATAACGGTGTATTAATAATCACAGAGGAGTTTGTGGCGGGCTCTTAGTCTGTCATGTAGTGGTTTTTATATTTTATTAATAATCTTGTGTTATTAGATTCTATATTTTGTAATATTGGTGGTGTTTTACGTAATATAGTTCGGTTATTATGCACAAGTAAAGTGGATGGGAAATAATACCACGGAGCATGTATTCTGAGATGCCACCAAAACTCCATGGAAAGTTCTAACAAGGAAACCGCCATCTTGTTAGAACATTATAATTATCACAAGACACTTAATTGGCAAAATCTTGTTACTTGACGCTGGCTAGTGCACAAACCGTGATGGAGCCAAAAAAATAAAGAAGAAGAAGAATAATCACAGAGTTCGTGTTTCCAATAGCAATATTGGGCATATTTTTATCGGCTATTGAATGTCGTGTTATTAACCAGTCAAATTACAGATAACATACGGAAATTTTATCAAAATAATTAATGACTTTGATGAAACTTAGTTAAATTCGTTTATTCCATTACATTAAACATTGTAAATTTGTAAAAATGTTGAAATTTGATATCGCCAATACGTCAAAAGCTATAATGGTGATTATGTCCACACCTTCATACGGGAACAGGAATTGGACTAGGCAGTGGGATCTTTGCAGGATGGCATGATATGTGGATATTATATATCTAAATCAATAATAGCTTATTCATTTTAGGACCTGACAAAAGGCTTATGAAATAAATAAAATAAAAAACCTACCACCCGTATATAAAACATATTAGTCAGCGAAAGTTTGAGCAAGAAACTCGATTATTTTTATGTTGGCACAGTCGTTCTTACCCGATGCATAGCTAGGGGTGTCATTTCCAGACATTACTATCGATCGCGTAATATCCCTCAAACCGCATAAAACCCGCTTGACATGGCCCTGCGACTTATTAATCGGTAAACCATTAATATGTTTTAGGAGCTTATTCTAGAATCTAACAATATTACCAAAAAAAAAACTTTTATTGGTCTACCGAGTCTAAAACAGAGAATGAGTAATTTGTGTCTATTGCTGGCATTAAAATGAATAGAGGTCCTTTACTAAATGTAACACACGACCATGACAAGTGAAGTTCGTAGGCTCATAATAAGGTATTCAAACAAAGAAACAACGACTACCATTTATGGGAATGGAGTACTAAAATTGGAGTGTCATGGTCGTATTTACAGAGCATATCATTTATCCAATAAATAGCATAAGGGGGTTACCGCAATTTGGTAAAAATTGGCCATGATAACGAATATAAATATATATATTTTTAAATAGAGTGAAAAACAACTAAAAAATTCACGATTACTTCGAAAGTGTAATAAAAAAAAGTTACTTTTTTTTTCTTCTAAACTAGCGTTTGGAACTTTGCCATGAGTTTGTCGAAGAAAATAATGACCTTGACGCTTTCGGATGTGACGGAAACAAAATTGAAATAGCATACCAGACTAAAACAATTTCTGAAATGTAATAACAATTATCTAAAATATAATTTTAGAAAGACGGATGGATTTAGGCCCAATTGCGTTAATAAGAGAACCGCTCTAGAGTTTGCAAAATGCAGTGCTAACATCAAATTGCGATATACAGAAACGAATTAAATCGTTATTATTGCCCCAACACTTCATACGCCAGTCGCGTAAAATGTAGGTACGCTACATTAATTTTCATAATTAATATGTGAATATTCTGTCTTAATTAATTGTTTATAATACGAATATTATAATTATTTTTCGTTTTAAACTTATATAATAAACTAATTAACAAGCACAACATATTATTTAATATGTGTTAATTAGGACTCGGAGGTTGTTATAGAGTACCGTGAGAGTGAAACAATCCCGCGGATAATGATAATTAGTGTGGCTTCCGCCATATTCACGTGACATGCATTATTGATATTCGTGCCTTTGGTTGACATGCATTTGGTTATCGTATTGCAAAGCAAGAAGTTTGGGGAAGGGTTTGAGAGCCGCGACTTAAACGTCGGTTGAAGAGGCCTCTACTGATTTGCATCACCGTTCACCTCCACCGCCCGCACTCCTTGCCATGTCTTGTCAAATTTAGTAAGAAGCTTGTAATACCACTATGGAAATATATGAATATATATGGAATATGGTGGAAATTGAGAGACTTAAAGATTAGTACGTCATATATATGTATAGAATTGTAGGCTTTTAGAAGGTTATATAGAGATTCTGATACCATACCCATCGTTACGTATAAAATTAAATTCTTTTATTTATTTATTTATCTTCTCTGCTGATTTGCCTTGAAAACCTTACAAGTATTTTTAGAAATGTCACATAACATCTTCCTATATATGACTTATTTATTTCAACTTCCTTATTGCCTTGTCTAATTACCATAAATGCTGGGTTCCAATATTGACAAACCTACTTTTAACACTTCTTCTTCTTTATTTTTTGGTTCCGTCACGGTTTGTGCACTAGCCAGCGTCAAGTAACAAGATTTTGCCAAGTAAGTGTCTTGCGATAATTATACTGTTCTAAAACAAGATGGTGGTTTCCTTGTTAGAACTTTCCATGGAGTTTCGGTGGCATCTCAGAATGCATGCTCCGTGGTATCATTTCCCATCCACTTCACTTGTGCATAATAACCGAACTATATTACGTAAAACACCACCAATATTACAAAATATAGAGTCTAATAACACAATGATTATGAATAAAATATAAAAACCACTACATGACAGACTAAGATCCCGCCAAAAACTACCTTTTAACACTTAATTTTACAATTTTGGACGTAACACAATCCTGTTGCCAATCAATAGAGTGGAGCAAAATGCGTAATAAACAGGCTAATTGACTCTCCTGACCTGTCTATTAAGACACTGGAATCAATTAAAGAATCTAGAAACTTCTGAAACGAATTCGAGACGGTGAATTGCGCATACATTATTCAATTAACTCAATGATGAGAATAATTGAAACTTGTATGAATAAACAATCTTTTTAATATACAATCTTCTAGTAATACATTTGATTTGATAAGGTTTGAAGTCAACATGCTCTAGACCAGTGATTCCCAAAGTGGTCTATATAGACCCCTAGGGGTCTATGACAACCTGCAAGGGGTCTACGTCAGCGAAAAAAATTTGGGGGTCCATGAAATGAAAATAGGGCTCCACGATAGTGGATCTCAACACATACACTGATAGTATCTATTTATTTACATCATACTATCTTATAATATCAAAACATATACATTATTTATAAAAGTACTTATGAAGTAAAAAAAATATTATATATGTTTATAAAATTGCGTAAGTTGTAGGATGCTGGTATTCGCTTTGTGGTCGCAATACATTTTGAACTTGTAAAAACCTGAGAGTCGCATTCTCAGAGTTTCGCTACCTTGCACTGACTCGTACAATTCGTCACTCTATAAATACGAATGTGGGACAAATACGTTTATTCTTTTCCTGAATCTTGAAAAGGAAAGTGCTAAGAAAATATTTTAAAAAATATAAACAGATAGTATTTAAGTTTTTAACACTAACTTCACTACAGTTAGAAATTTAAAGGAAATCAATATGAGGTAAGTAGGGGGTCTACCCAACACGGAAAAACATGGCAAGGGGTCTACGACACAAAAAGTTTGGGAACTCTGCTCTAGACTTAGACGAATCGCCGGTCCGCAAACTCAGTTTATATCTCATTTAAGCTAGATTAGGATAGATTGTAATTGCGTTAAATTCATGCGAGAAGTTTGCGGTACAGGCATTGCAAAATAATACAAACTTACACCAATCACTGCTAGGGACTAAAAGCTAACTACGCGTATGAACTTGTTTTTAGCGACGAGAACTTTATTTTTCCAACTCGATAATTATTTTGTTATTATAAAATTGCTTTTAGTCATTTTAACTACACTATTTTCGTTTTTGAACTATTAAACGATCATGGAAGCTTATAAATCAGTTTTCTGTATAAAAGGGGAAAAAAAAATTACTGAATGACTTGAATTTTAGCTTTTTAACCCTTTTTTGTTAACAAAATTATAAAAGTTTTTACCTGATTATTAATTTTAATAAGTTAAATCTATTTCGCAATTGGTTAATCGATTTGGCGCCAAATAAGCGAGCTATCTAGTCGTCATTAACTCTCACATAAAATCGTTTCTTACAAGGTTGAATATAAATTATCCAATTGAAATATTATCAACAGTAATGTATGTAGTGAAGATAGCTAGTAATAATCTAGATTGATGACTTGTGAGCAAAATTATGTATACGCTTTTTTTTTACTAACGGTTCGTCTAAAGAAGCATTACTATAAACCTATTTCTGCCAGGAAGTGGTAGTACCTGCGCTTTTGTGCTTCGATCTGAAGAGTGTGATTAGTAATATTATTTTTTTTTATGCTTTATAAGTAAGCGTTTGACCACAATCTCATCTGATGTTAAATGACGATGTGGTCTAAAATGGTAGTCACGCTAAACCTAGAGAAGACTGGCTCTCGAGTGCAGCTGCCGGAACACACCAACAGGTGCTTGGCGACAGATTTTCAACTTGACGATGGTAGCTAGCCAGATGGACTTAGAAAATGCCCTACCACCATGCAAAGCCCTACCACCATAATATAATATAATATACGAGCTCGTATACCACAGGAGCCGTTCTAAATCGGTCATCAAGAGAAGTGACCTATTCCTACCCACCCTGGAACTGCGTTCCTCTTTATATTTATTATACATAACTATAGACTGTAGTTAATTTAATATCACTTGAACTTAACGCATATTTGCTACTTCATGCCATAAAAAAACTGTCATTCTATTAGAGAATTATAGTCAATTAGCGGCCCGCTCCGGATCCCCACGGGTATAAAATATATAGCCCATGTCATTTACTGAAAAAATGATTACAATCGATCCAATAGTTTTGATTTATTCATTACTGCCCGTGGCCCGCGCACATGATTTTGATAAATCTCGTAGGGTTCAGCCTGCGTTTGTTGCAATGTAAGCGGAAAATATGTAATTATTTACGACATCACATTAGAAACCTCAAAAATAACAGTATTTCTCCACTATTTAATGGATGTTATTATACATATAAACCTTACCTCTTCAATCACTCTATCTATTCAAAAAAAAAACCGCATCAAAATCCGTTGCGTAGTTTTAAAGATTTAAGCATACATAGGGATATATGGACAGAGAAAGCGACTTTGTTTTATACTATGTAGTGATATATATTTATGTATGTATTGTATGAATAGACGATGGTAATTTCTACATTACAGTGCAATAAGTAACATCGTAAACAAAATAATATTTAATTAAGTCATGACGTCAAATCAATTTAGCGAATCGCTCTTCAAGGTTTTCCCTCCATCGACCGGCTGAACCGGTTCCGATATTAAAAACACAATCGCGTGCACTACTATTTCGATAATGGTATAGAAATTTCGCAGTTACCGGAGTCGACGATCTTTTGAAACTATTAGAGTATTGTCTTTATTTATTTTTTTGGCTTACAATAATTTCTGCTCACAAGGATATTGAAGGTAATTCTTTGTAATGAATACATATTAGGGTTTACACTTCGCAATCTGATTTATTTTAACTTTAATATCTTTTGTAACACAATATGAGGTATAAACTTTCTTCTTCACATGTTAATAAGTAAATATTATCTTTTTGGTTTTGATTTTTATTTCGTAATGCCAAAAACTATACTGAGTATTCTATAATTACTGTAGATTGTAAACATAAGGAGCGTGAAGTATAACCAATACGCACTTAAAAATAAAGGCTTTGACTTATCGATGGTATTGACCAAAGTATTTCCATTTTTTTTTAACCCAGTAAACAAAAAAAAACTAAACCAAAAATATCGGTTGACAAACAGCGGAGAAAAAGGTACCAAACCGCTTTATTTTCCCCTACTTACATATAGATTCGGCAAATTCAACACCTGGTATATAACATAATACTCAGTAAGAAAGACTAAGTGCATAAATATATGTACTAAACTACATATGTATTACATTAACCCTTTCGTGTTTTTTTTATATTATAGGGGGCAAACGAACAGGTGGATCACCTGATGGTAAGTGAACACCGCCGTCCATAGACACTAACAACACCAGGAGAGTCGCAAGTGCGTTGCCGGCCTTTTAATATATGTGGGCCTCCGGCGCTCTCACTGACCGAACGAAACGCAACAGTGCAAGCACTGTCACTTCACGTCGGTTTTCTGTGAGAGGGTGGTACTACCCCGGGCGAGCCGACCCATTCATTCTGAAACCAGTAATAGTTTCAACGTAGCTCTGCTACCTACCAACGTGTCTCCCAGTACACCGTACCTACCACTAAATGTTTTACCAGACTAAAAAATGTTTTTAATTAGGTTTAATTAGTTCACATTGATACAACGTACTCCTATAGTGTCCTAGGAAAATGTAAACCAATTTCTACAGTTGTACCAACTGCAACTTTCTAACATAAAAAACACCTATCACCTATAATATCAAGGAATAGTCTAAAAAAAGTTTTTATCTTTTCCAAATAAAAAATGGTTTTGAAAGGGTTAACACACCTCTCAAGATAACAGATAAAAAAGCATCCTTTAAAATAGAATATATTAATCAAAATGAAACAGTAATTATAAACAAAATTCGTAGCCGTCAATGCACGTGGCTAAGTTGTGGCGAGAATGTCAACTATCAGTAATAAAAAATTTGTAGGTGGTAGAGCTACGCTGAAACTATTACTGGTTTCAGAATGAATGGGTCGGCTCGCCCGGGCTAGTACCACCCTCTCACATAAAGCCGACGTGAAGTAACAGTGCGCAGTTCGTTCGGTAAGTGAGAGCGCCGGAGGCCCACATATATTAAAAGGCCGGCAACGCACTTGCGACTCCCCTGGTGTTGCTAGTGTCTATGGACGGTGATGATCACTTACCATCAGGTGACCCCCACCTGTTCGTTTGCTCCCTATAATATAAAAAAAAAAAATGAGAAACGATTTTAATATTAACCCCTGGATTGTCCCAAACCATAAAAGTTTAAATTCCATACAAACTAATATAGATCTCATGAGGCACAGGTCAACAGACTGTTGACAATATAAGTTTGAAAAAATACATGATTTATTATTACAAAATTTACAAATTGTGTATTGTAAAATTATAAATTTTATGTAAAATGTATTTTTCAATAATTTTTTCATTTATACGAATTTCTTTTTAATAAACCATGACATTTACGATGTAAGTTGTCTTGAAATTAGAAAACATAATCCGTCATTTCGAGATCTGGGTTTTAAAAAATCAGCCGAAAGGTTAAGGAGATTTATTGTATATTTCTCTTATTCTCTGCTGTACAATCGTCATTCATACATTATACAGCGTGTTAAAAATAACAAAAGTAGTATCTTCAATGATTTTATTTTTTTAAAGCAATATTATTAATAAATCGTTATTGCAACCCTAATGAATTCTTATTGTTGCTCGCCACTGGTAGTTAACATTCTGACGTCAACTTTTTTGTTACTGACGATCACAATAGTGGCCTCTATTATTTACAACTGACTCTTGCATCCCGTCAAAAGAAATAGTTGGGTCTAACCGAGCCGTCAGAAAATATATCAAACTGGTTTCTACTAAGCAAAAAATTGTATCCATTTATGTTAGGATATGTTATTTATGTGTGCTTTATGATTCGATTGTGTTTTGTACATATTTATTTTTTGCTATCCCTATACCCAATTAGTTTATATGACGGTGATAGGTAAAGCCATGAATAAAACAATATAGGTTATAAGAATAGTCAAATCAGATTCACTTATCATTAACTAGCTTTTGTCGGTGGCTTCGTTCACATTAATATAGATTCCCATCTATCCCTCGGAAATAGTATATTTCTTAAGATACCTTAAGTACCTTCGACAGCGTGTATGGCAAATTTCAAAAGGACCAATCGAGTGGTTAAGTCGTAAAAGCGTGACAAACAAAATCACACTCATATTTATATTATTAGTTAAGACATTGAATTTTATCATAATCGCTAAAGAGCCACAGAGTAAATATATACAAGTGTTATAATTAGGACATTATACCTCTCTGCTGTATGGTTTTAGAACCACAGTTGAAAAGAAGAAAATAAAATATATCGCATCTGTTTTATCACTCCATGGGAATTGGACCACTCCTCGGAAGTAATTTAAAATGCAACTTTATTATTTTTTTTTCTGGCATATTTTTATTAAGCACTCACCGTATACTGGCAGGAATTTCTCATCGGTAAAAATGAGTGTACTATTTATGAAATCTCATGCAACCTTCTAAGAGGATATATTTTCTAAAAATCTTTGCTTTGTGTTTGTTCAGTTATCAGCTCAGCTGTTATGTAAAAGGTCATGCTTTTAAATCTACCAAATTAAGCTAAGCTATGCGTTATTTGTGACTTTTATTAGTTAAAATTGTTATGTAAAATTATTAAAAAAAAAAACCGTGAATTCTATCTTTTATGTGAATAGAATGATAAGGTCTGCGGTTGTGCGCGCGGCACTCAAAAACTTTTGGGATAAATCACGAACAATATTCTTAGTTCTACGTCTTTATTCGGTTCATACCTAAAACAATATCCTAGATAGCTGCTTTTAATATAAAGTTTCAAAAAACTATATTTTTATAAGCACTACGTGTATAGCGAAAGTTACCATGATGGAGTAACGCAAGCAGTATGGCGCTTAAATATTTTCCATGGTACATACAATATATTATTACGGCAACAAAAGACACAGACGAAGTCACGGGTATCAACTAGGAACGAATAAACTTACCGAGCACCAATGATTTCTGCTAGCCTACCGCCAGGCAGCTCTGTGGCGACGTACCCCCAAAAGAAACAGCCCAGTAGTTGGTTCTTTTGTTTCGTACTCCAATAGTACCGAGTCTGTTCAATGTGTCCGGGGTGCTGTGAACGTATCAACTGTTACTACACCCATTATGGAGACCAGAATGAGAACATCACGTTCATAGCGTGATATCACGTTCACCCATATCACACACACGTTAGCATATAATGTTACGTCCATTTCCATTAGTTTCAATTTTACTACTACACATGATACAAAAACATTTTTATTTTATACTTTAAAAGTTTTAATGCTGATCACAATCTCACTTGACGTATGTGTGACGTAAACACGCTAAGCTTAGAGCGTGACTGGCTTTCACGTGCAGCTCCCGGAACATACCTAGAGGCGTTTGGCAACAGATTTTCAACTTGAGAGTGGTAGCTTGCCAAGCGGACTTAGAAAAAGGCCTACCACCATTATATGGTTTCATCACGATATTTTTCTTCCCCAAAAGCTCCGGGCCACTTGCAAGGATATGAGCCTACGTACTCGTATAACGACGCAATGTCCAAACACGCTAACCGTTGACCCGTCATCGCTTTACATATTTGAATAATAATTATGATTAACATTTTTACACAAAATTGAGAGGTTTTCCTTCATCAATGGAGAGTATTATATAATTTAGCAAAAACTCTACCTTAAGTTTATTAACCTCTCAGCAAGCTGATTTCACTGCGTCAGTTACGAACACCAAATAGTCAAGCGACAAGCAAATTTTAAAGTCCCAGAATAAAATTTTATAGAAAAATAAACTTTAACATAAAGTCGTAGAGTTTGTTTGCATTATCGTGGCTGCTCTTTTGCAACGGTAGTTATTGAGAACACCCAATAATTCAACCCTAAATAAAAGCAACCAGTAAATGAACCCCGACTGAGCAGATGATCCCTGTACTTGCTATTTATTTTTTAGGCAATAATAGCTTAGGATAATGCGAGTGAATCTATAGATATGTTTGAATCTACAATAATTAAACACAACTATGATTTTAAAGAAATATTGGAAACAATGAACACCGGCTTACGCTATGTTCACATTCCATTGTCGCCATATGGCTCCAAATGGTCGTCGTTTAAAACCTATCCATATCGTGCGGTTAGCAAAGGAAACGCATATCAGTTTTGTGGTTATATACTTCATGGGAATATGCTCCTACGGAACAATGCCCTTTACTTTGTTTTCTGTCATTTTTAATCCTTAATGGCAAGGGATGAGGAATTTATACAGCTATACTATATCTAAATTACCTACGTAACGACTTGTCAAGAAATTTCAAAGTCTTCGATAGCTTAACATTTAAGGGACGCGAAAAAGCTAAGGAGGAAATTATAGATTATAAATGTTCTTTAGAAGAGTATGGTGTACTTCGAGGTATCATAAAAAAGAACACAAGGTGAGTACATAAAGAAGACATGGATAATTTATATGATGCAAATACCTGTTGAATTAAACAATGCTTACTAATAATAAATACCTGACAAAGATATCATACCTCTGTGACATTGTGTGAACCAAGGGTAAAGTTAGCGACGGTTGTGGCGTTGTCTTTGGTGTCGTAAATCATCTCGACTATAGCTATTGTCAAGTTGACTCGGAGAGCATAGTTCAACATGAAGCCCAGCAGCACCATTATGTTTAGTACTTGCACACACGTCAGGCATCCTGGAACAAATAGGTACCATTTGATAACAAATCGTAAGCTCAACATCCACTGATTAGACACAAACAAACAAGTCCAAGGATCTACTATTTTCGAGCAAAAGTCTAAAAGTTTGATATTGGAATTACCTAATTGAACTTTTTTTTTCTTTTATTAAGAGCAACAAACAATTGAATTCAGATACACATATGAGAAATATTACAAAAAAATAAATAATTAAAAACAGTTCTTAGAGAACAATCCGCTCCGCCACCCACAGAGTAAGTATACAAATATTTTGATGGGCAGTAATTACAATACAATAGACAGATGATACTTAACTGGCAAGGTTAAACTAAAAATACAGTATAAAGCTAAAGAAATGAAATAAATTTAAATGTAGATAAAAAAAAAATTAAAAAAGGAACAGATAAACTAAAACTTTCCAAACATACAACAGTTGAAAACTTAATAACACAATAAGATATAACTTTAGTTCAAGAAACAATACTCAGTTTTATGTTTTTTTTTTAAACAAAGCCGGCGAGTTAGCAAAAATATCAATTTCTATGAAATGATTAAATTAAATTTTTTATTGCAATCAGAAGAACAACCTGTACAATATAAAAAATGACCGTTATCAGCTATATTAGTGAAACTGTGTCGCAGCCAATAGCGCCCACCTCCAGAGCAACATGTTGCGTTTCTCAAAAAAATGAAAAAGTAAACATCTTTGAAAATTTGTGTGAAGTGAAGAAAGGGTTAAATGTTAGTAGTGTTGAGGTGTGTTGTGTGTGCGTGAATGTGTGTGTGTGCTGTTTGTTTTTAATATTCAAATTTGACAGGACAATAAAGGAAAAATATCTATTAGACACGATGAAAGTCAGTGAATACTATCCACATGAGATTATTATGTAATTTAGTGATTCTATATAATGGTGCCCGCTCACCGGCATTTGTCCTACAAGGAATAGACGCAAAGAGGTAACGTATAGAGCCTTCTCTTATACAATGTAAACGGTTGGTAACGGTTGGTTGTTGATAAAATATCAAAGACAATCATATGATACTATACAGTGTGTAATTATTGATGCTTGATATCTTTTAAGCGCAGTACCATATGCATAATTATGACAAATTAATTTCTGGTCGACGTATAACGATATAATACGTATTCGAAGTAATTCTTTATCAAATTGGCTTGTTTAGGTCGTGAATCACGCTATATATACAGCCCAGGGAAAACCAAACGCAATCAGAGTGATTCGATCTCGATTACAGATGAGTACAACCAGTAACGAGATGAAAAAAAAAATACTTATAGGTTATACCCACCACACCGTTAAAGACCACAGTTCAATTAATAATGCTTCGGTACCGAAATCAGCAATCTTACTACTGCCGAAATTCATAAAGGTTCAAATCAAATCAAAAATACTTTATTCAATTTAGGCCCTAAGAAAGCGTTTATGAACGTCAAAACTACCACCGGTTCGGAATACATCCCAGTCATCGAGAAGAACCGGCAAGAAACTCGATCGGGTTTATCTTTTTAACATATACTTATATAATTAAAATTCATTATACATTACAATCGATTTTAGTGCATGCACAGAGAGGAGTCAATTCCAGACATCACCATCGTTCACATATTGATCCACTCTATAATAACCCTTTGACACCAAAACCCGCTTAACATGGCACTTAAACTTATAGTCTGGCAAATCAGTAATATGCTTTGGGACTTTGTTATAAAACCTAACACTATTACCTAAAAAACTGTTACTGGTTTTACTGAGTCTAAAACATGGAACGACCAGTTTGTCACAGTTTCTAGTTTTTAAATCATGCCTGTGTTTTACGAACTCGAGCTTATCAAAGTTTTTGCGAACATACATTAAGTTATCCAGAATGTATTGGGAAGGCAGAGTTAAGATACCGAATTCTTGAAACTTAGTCTTTAATGATTCGCGAGGTCCCATATTGTATATTGCTCGAACTGCTCGTTTTTGCAATAAAAATATGGTGTCTACCTCAGCTGCTATCCCCCACAGCAAAATGCCATAGGACATTAAGCTATGGAAGTAAGCGAAGTAGACTAATCTTGCTGTGGCAATATCTGTAAGCTGGCGAATCTTACGTACCGCGAATGCAGCAGAACTTAATCTTCCAGCCAATTTTTTTATATGAGGACCCCATTGTAATTTGGAATCAAGTGTGATACCCAAGAATACAGTATTATTAACTAATCCTACCAAATCCCCTTCGATCTTGATACTACTATTAACCTGTGGAACATTAGGTAAAGTAAATCTCATACAATTCGTTTTTTCTGTATTTAGCAACAGGTTATTTAACGCAAACCAATGACAAATTTAATTTAATTTATTATTCAGATGCCCAACCTCTGAATCTATCTTTTTTACTTTAAATATAAGCGAAGTATAAGTGTCCCATGCTACCTAAAATTATGCACGTGTACCTAAGCAGCCTGTACGTTGATCTTCGCTTGTTATAAACAATCTTCCAGAAATGTTTAAAGTTGCACAACTTGGCATATTTCATAGCATCTAAAAACTACGCGGGGTAAAAACAGGTAATAGACAATGTAAAACAAATAATGGTAACATTGCCCAATGACAACAAATTGCACAGATATACCAAAACATCGTTACACGATCGTTCCGGTCTCCGTCAATACATTAGCCACAATGTTTTGCAAGTTTAATTCTATAAATAATAAACAAGTCGTGGAAAAACCTGTGTTAATTAATACCAAGGTTAATCATTTCATTGTTTAACTTTTTTTAATTTGGTAATTCAGTTTCTTCTAATTGCAGATTAAATAATACTGAATTATTCGAGTCCATGATCCGTATTTTAGAGTTATCTATGTCCAATAAAATAATGACAACGTTACTAACATTACAAATAGGATTCAACACCAAAGGATGAGATATTTGATATTCAAATACATGTATTCTTTGATAAAAAAAAAATACACTTAATTTGTTCGAAGAAGAAATAACCTTTAGTATAACACAAAAGAGTCATTCATGTATGCCAACGAACTACTTATGTGTACAGCGTAAGAATCATGAAAAGGATCATCCGAGCAGGTGTCTATTATAATTATAAATGGCTATTATACTAAGGTATCCTTTACGTATTGTTGAAAAAATAATGGATTACTTATTTGCAAAGCTGTTTTGACGAATATTATTCTTTAGCCAAGAAACTACGTTACTATATATTTTAATGTATATCAAAATTACCCTTTGCAACGTATAACTACAATGGATATCTTAAAAGATTATGTGTGGTTATTTTTGTCTGTTTTTATAACGAAATTTGCAAATTATTTAACACGGTGGGCCTTCAAATATCAAAGTACCATAAAATGAATCGATTGGACAATAATGGCGCCAACTGAATAATTACAAGGCACGCGTGCGAAACCGGGGCGGATTGCTAGGACGTTATAAAGTTAAGAATAAAAAGACAAATTAGCAGTAACTGTATAATTACCTTAACGGTTTCTAAGGTTAAGGAATTATTCCTTTTTTAATATTTTTTCCTAAGAATCGAACGGAATAATTTTCCTAGGAACTAAGATATTTTATTCTCATGCGCTCTAAAATCCAATAGTAATTTATAGTGCAGAGGAAAGCGTGCTTATAGCACCAAGGAGGATAATACATAGACTTACGTAGCTTTTAGCGTACCTATATTTACGCCTTTTTAATGCTGCGAGAAGTTAGTCTTATTTGAAAACCTCTCAAATTCTCATAGCTTAAAAAATATTTCATATGATTGCATATTAAGATTTTTGAAGTGAAGATGGCTCAGACGATAGCCTGTTCAGATAACGCGTCATCGATGTAGGTTCCAATAATGCCTGCGTCTGAGTCGAAGCTTTTGATGAAGGAAAATATCGTGATGAAACTTGATGGTAGAGATTTTTATAAGTCCACCTGGCTAGCTATCACCCTCAAGTTGAAAATCTGTCGCCAAGCACGTGTTGGTGTGTTCCGGCAGCTGCACTCGAGAGCCAATTCCCCCTAGGTTTAGCGTTTTTACCATCTTAGAAGACATCGTCATTTAATATCAAGTGAGATTGTGTTCAGCAGATTCAGGCATAGAAGTATGCTATATAGATAGACAGTATCAAGCAGATTCAGGCATAGAATAGATAGACAGTATAAAACAACTGAAATATAGATATAGAATATATAAATACGATTCGTGGTGACTAATGTATAAACCGAGGTTGATACAGTTACCAAACCAGTCGTCAACCGGTTCCGAGACCGCTATATCTATATACATAGCTAAAAATTATCATAAAATTCATAAATATCGGTTTGCGTTACGAAATTATTATGGAACCGTCTCGTGTATTGGCAGTGTTTTAAAATCTGATACAAGGACGGCAATTGTTGTTGTTTATTTAAAACTAGTTTCTACACGTTTTGCCGTTCGATAACAAATATTTATTTAAATCATTGGATATCATTTTTCATACACATACAACTATTGAAGTTTCAATACTAAAAATGTTAGAAATTTCAAAAAACTTATTATATACAAATATTTCGCTGAAAATAACCATGATAGGTTATTGGTTCGTCCATCGACGGTTTAAATAGTGTGATTATCTGAATGTATAACATTAAAAAAAAAAAATTACCAATCGCAATAATAATTAAGAAATTGACGCTTGAATACGAACGCTTGAATTGACGAACCTTTAAATCGGAGTTGGCAAACGTCGACACGTTACCAAAAACGTGACATTGAAAAAGTTCAAATGAACTTAATAACACCAGTGATGTTCTATTCTAACGTAAATACCCAAACACTGCGTCGAATGCTTATTTTTTTTATTTTCGCTCTTTTCAACGGTCTAACGTTTTTATGCAAAAAAAAAAAATTGGCAGCTCTCACAAAAACACCGCACGTCGGTGTTGCCCAGTGCGATGTTATTATCCGAAAATATTATTCTTTATAATAAAGTTTTTTGTGGCATTTTTGGCTGGCTGATATGTTTATAAAGAAAGAAGAGTTCTTATTTATAGAACACATGAAGTTACAAATGATTTAAAGAAAAACATACATTATATGCTTATTTAAAAATGTCCAATAACAACACCTTCATTCAGCTGCATGCTGCAGTATAACTGGCTGATTGGCAGTACAACAAACGCTGATTTTCAATGGGGAACTATAGCAATGTACGGACGTGAATTCGGTGACTTAACAAAAATATTATGTAACTAATAAAATATGAACAACAAGTATAATAAAAACATTAAATATAGAATAAATACTACAAAGCAGAGTGACGTAAAAATTAAGCGTATATTACAAAATCTGCCTGTCGAAATGTTACACACTATCCCGGCTGCACAGTGCCTGCCACAAGTCTGAGAATACGTACCAGTCAGCAGTATGTATAAATATTAGCTACTTATTTCCAATAATACAAGCTTATGCTTAGTTTAGCATTAAATGACCGTATGTGAAATTGTGTAATGTGTACTTGTGGGTAGGTGTGTATGTTCAACCCACGTATAATGAAGGAGGACGTGCACAAATAGTTAAAAGGATGTAGACAGTATTACGAAGAAGTGAAATTTAATAAACGACAAAACATAAATATAACAATGAACATTAATATTTTCTAAAAGAATTAGCGCGCGCAAAGTAACTGTTCTCCCGTGCAGTCTGTCCGTGAGTAGGAGGGCGAGGGTGCGCGAGCGCCGCTCCTACGATCGGTGGGCGCGCGGGGGGTGGCAGTCATCTGTCGGCGGTCCATAAACATAAGCGCCAGCGATTTATACTAATTCTAAAGTCTTGGCGCAATAAATTTTAAGGGCGCGATTTACACTATTTTCATATAGCATGCCACATATTCCCCCTGGCTAGACCGTGACTACGGTCGATAAAAATCCGGAAAACGGACTCTTCTGCCATATCTACTTTTTCTGTCTTGAGAATCCGGTTTGGGTATTGTAGTTTGCTCAGGGCATAAGTCTTTTGCAGAAGAAGTAGCTGGTTCAGTGAACACTCCTTTTGTAATGTATGCCGGTTTGAGCCTGTCGACAGAAACGGTGACTTTGTTGCCTTTGATGTCGATGGTATAGTATTTAGGATGTCTGTTCACAACCATGTAGGGTCCAGCGTAAGGTGGTTCAAGAGAGGCACGTACGTGATCTTGCCGTAGGAATACATGTGAAGAAGTTTGCAGGTCACGTGGAAAATAAAATGGAGAAGAAGAATGCCATGATGTAGGTTTGGGTGTCAACTTCCGGATATGATTTCGAAGACGAGATGCATACTGAGTAATGTCATCAGAGGTGAAATCATTTTGTGGAGAAAGAAATTGACCTGGTAAACGGAGAGGTTCGCCATAAACCAATTCAGCAGATGACATCTTGATATCTTCTTTCCACGCGCTACGAATGCCAAGTAATACCAATGGAAGAGCTTCAGTCCATTGTGAAGTAGTATGACACATAACGGCTGCCTTGAGTTGTCGATGCAGGCGCTCGATGATGCCATTCGCTGCTGGATGATAAGCAGTAGTACACAAGTGACGCGCACCAATCAGAGTAGCGAGAGACTGAAATAATTGGCTTGTAAACTGGCGTCCGCGATCAGTGGTGAGTCGGGCAGGACATCCAAATCTGGAAATCCAGCCAGACACTAGAGCTGCAGCGCAGGTTTCTGCAGTGATATCTTTGAGTGGAATTGCCTCAGGCCATCGTGTGAATCTATCGATGACTGTGAGACAGTACCTGTAATCAGAAGATAAGGGTAATGGCCCTATTATGTCGAGATGTATGTGAGAAAATCTCGAGGAAGGAGTAAGGAAAGTGGAAAGAGGTGACTTGGTATGTCGGGAAATTTTAGATTGTTGGCATTGCAAGCATTGCCTAGACCACTCTCTACAATCTCTACGAATCCCTGGCCACACAAATCTTTGTGTAACCAGTCGCACAGTAGCTGAACTTCCAGGATGATGTAATCCATGTAACATATCGAAAACTTGTTTGCGAAGTTGTGGAGTAACGTATGGACGAGGTTCTTCAACTGAAGTGTCACAATATACAGGAATATCGCTGTTGATTGACTTCAACTTTTTTAGTTTTAAGCTAGAGCCTTGAAGTAGCAAGTCTTGCAATTCTGGATCTGAATCCTGAAATCGTGCAAGAGCCTGATAATCGATAGTAGAGATATCTTCAACGCGTGATAAAGCATCTGCGACTGTGTTTCTCTTTCCTGGAAGGTATCGTATGTCAGTGGTAAATTGTGCGATAAAATCCAAATGTCGAAATTGTCTTGGAGAACATTTATCCTTGTTCATGGAAAATGCAAACGTTAAGGGTTTGTGATCCGTGTAGACTCTAAATGTTCTGGCTTCAACCATATGTCTAAAATATTTGATAGCTTCGTAGATTGCTAGTAATTCTTTATCGTAAGGACTATATTTAGCCTGAGTTTTGGAGATTTTATGTGAATAGAATGCTAACGGTTGCCAGTCTGTGTCTTTGCGTTGTTGCAAAACTGCACCAATTGCAGTGTCAGAAGCATCAGTGACAATTGCTAGTTCACAAGAAGCATCTGGATGACAAAGCAAAGTTGCTTGACATAATGAAGTTTTGCAATCTTCGAAAACACGCTTCAATTCTGGAGTGAACTCGACGGGATGGGAACTTTTAACTTTTGGACCGGTTAAAATATCATTTAATGGCGCTTGAAGTTGTGCTGCGTTTGGAATGAAACGACGGTAGAAATTCAACATTCCTAGGAAACGGCGGAGTTCTTTAACAGTTTTAGGAAAAGAGTAATTTTGGATAGCTTCAACTTTTGTATCCAGCGGCTTAGTTCCCTCAGCGGAAACACGATAACCTAAAAAATCTACTTGTGCCTTTCCAAAAACACACTTCGAAGTGTTAATTAATACACCGTACTGTTTAAAACGGTCAAAAAGCTGACGTAAATGTTTTTTATGCCCTTCTACCGATGACGAAAATATCAGTATATCGTCGATATACCCGTAGCAAAAATCAAGACCCAAAAGAATTTCATCAATGAATCTCTGGAAGGTTTGAGCAGCATTTCTGAGTCCGAAAGTCATGTACTCAAATTCGAATAATCCGAATGGAGTAGTCAATGCTGTTTTAGGTACATCATCTGGATTAACACGAATCTGATTATAAGCCTTGACGAGATCAATTTTTGAAAAGATTGAGCATCCTGAGAGCTGGTGGGAAAAATCTTGAATGTGACGGATGGGGTATCTATCTGGGATCGTCCTTGCATTTAAAGCACGATAGTCACCGCAAGGTCTCCAACCATCATCCTTCTTCTTCACCAGATGAAGTGCAGATGACCAAGGACTTTCTGAACGTCTGGCTACACCGCTTGCAAGCATCTCCTCAAATTCTTGTTTAGCTGCTTTCAAGCGAACAGGATCGAGACGTCTTGGCTTGCAAGATACAGGAGGTCCTTGAGTTGTTCTAATGTAGTGCATTGTGCTATGCTGGGAACTAGTTGGTACTCCTGCAGGTCTTGTGATTTCTGGGAACTCACGTAAAATGGTGTGAAAAGATGAATCTCCTGTAACAGCTTTGATAGACTCGCTATATTCAGGACCAGTGTGAATAGCTTTTACTACAAGAGATGTAGTTCCATCAACCAAGCGTTGTTGCTTACAATCTACCAGTAAATTGTAATATCTCAAAAAGTCGATGCCTATGATGGGTGTAGAAATATCGGCAATCGTAAACTGCCAAATAAAAGTACGTCGTAATCCAAAATCAAGCTTTAGCTGCGTAAGGCCATATGTATGAATAATTGTATTATTGGCAGCTATAAGGTCAAACTTAGACTTGGTACAGGGCGTCTTAACAGTCTTACGCGGGAAAACACATAAATCTGAGCCAGTATCGATCAAAAATTGCATTTTCGTATAGCGGTCTGTCAAAAATAGACGGCCTGTTGGAGATGGGCAGTCGTTGGCCGCTATTTGCGACTGCCCAGCAAGTTTTCCGAAGAAAAACTACATGGCTTGTTACATTTCCTTGCTTTAGAACCGAAAGTAAAATGATAGTAGCAATGCGGGTGATTAGGAGGAGGCTGCCTGGGACGTGAACGAGACCGATAACGGTTGCTTATTCTTCTCTGAGAATTACGTCTTCCTCTGGAAACCTCTTGCGTTAATTTTGCTACTTGTTGAGTCAGTTCGTTTACTTGTTTGACTAAGTTGTCGTAATCAAGTGGTGTTCCTGATTGATTAGCTGGTACCGTTTGAGATGTGCTGGCTACTTGTGGCGTACAGGGAATTACGTCATGTACTCTATCGGCTAACTCAGAGAGTTTTTCAAGCGGGAGATCTATTTGCGAGGCTACGATCGTTTGTATATTCGTGGGCAGACGACTTGACCAGATCGTTGCTACAAATTGGTCTGGCATAGATGGACCAGCGAGACTCTGGAGATGGCGCAGGAACTGCGACGGCTTCCTATCACCAAGCTCCTCGTGCATTAGGAGTTGCTTTACGCGTCTCTCTTGAGATGCAGATAAACGCCTAATAAGTTCTTGTTTTAATTTTGGGTATTTATCTGATGTTGGAGGGTTCGTAATGACATCCTTAACCTCGGCAGCGTATTGGTGGTCAAGTTGAGCCACTAAATAATAAAATTTTGTCTCATCCGATGTTATTTTGGATAGGATGAATTGACTCTCGACTTGAGCGAACCATAATGCGGGTTCTTCTGGCCAAAATGGGGGTATTCTAATTCCGACTCTAAGAACTTCGGAAGTATCTGCAAAGTCATCCCTTTTGGTAGCCATGTTGTATTTAAAAAAATAATTCAGACGCTTACCGTTTGTCACTTGTCACTTGGACCACCGCCTCTTACCGGAACGTTCGTAATGACGTATGAGGGTATTTCTGCACGTTGTGCTAGTGATCGCTGATAATGAAAACCAACGCCGATGTCTTCTAATAAAGGATCACTTACGTCGGGTGTTGCGTTGTTGCGTAAGGTTGCGTGTTCAGATCACGTCGGGGTCACCAATTGTGGGTAGGTGTGTATGTTCAACCCACGTATAATGAAGGAGGACGTGCACAAATAGTTAAAAGGATGTAGACAGTATTACGAAGAAGTGAAATTTAATAAACGACAAAACATAAATATAACAATGAACATTAATATTTTCTAAAAGAATTAGCGCGCGCAAAGTAACTGTTCTCCCGTGCAGTCTGTCCGTGAGTAGGAGGGCGAGGGTGCGCGAGCGCCGCTCCTACGATCGGTGGGCGCGCGGGGGGTGGCAGTCATCTGTCGGCGGTCCATAAACATAAGCGCCAGCGATTTATACTAATTCTAAAGTCTTGGCGCAATAAATTTTAAGGGCGCGATTTACACTATTTTCATATAGCATGCCACATACTTACTAGAAGGCCCGGCGGACGTTATCCTGCCCTGATATTAAAAAATATATACTTATCTGCATGAAACGCTTAAGGTAACTAATGTATTTAATTTGATAAGGATTAATACTGTATCTGTCTAAATAGCCTTCCAATTGCCTCATTATATGCGACCATTTTTAAATATATAAACTCGTAAACTACCTTTAAAAGATAGATAAATGACATCGCAGACTTTTTTGTAGATTCATAAAAGAGGAATATCTCGATATATATTGTTTTGTTATATCTCACATAAATTAGGGAACGTTTTCGATTAAAGCTTCCAAGGGACTTGACTTTTTCCAACACTTACAACAATTATTGTTATATTTTAACCAATTTACACAAAACATTGACGAATTATATACCTTAACCTTTCTTGTGTATTACTCTATCTATTGGTGTAGATCGTATTACAATCCGTTCATTAGTTGCTCAGTTTATACAGTTGCGAACATACACACAGACAGACAGACGCGGCGGACGACTTTGTTTTATAATATGCAATGATTTACATCATTAAAATAATATGAAGTGTTAGTAGGAATTATAAAAAAGCGCAATTACGAAAAATATTAAAAATTAGTAAATATTCATTAACTTAAAATGCTTACATTGTGCAAGTCTCAGCATGAAACTCAAAAACAAGAAATTATGCTTGTAAATTATTATAACATATTATAATTTTTGCGAATAAGATTTATGTAGAAAAAAAAATGAATGAACAAATGTGTAATAAGCATAAGTTAATATCTAAATAGTCCTAGCTAAAAAATTAAATAATTTCATACTGTCGCAATACATACAACTATTGATTAAAATATATATGCGTATACTTAATCTATTTTTCATTTAAGTTGCTTATAATTTATTAGCCTATGATAGCGGCTCCGCTCGTGAAAATATGAACTTCTATCCCTTGAGAAGAGTACTTTTTTATGAATTTAATGTAGCCAATGTCCTTATTTGTACCTTTGACAACGAGTATGCAAAATTCATAGTGAAAGGCTAAATGGTTAAGGCGTGAAATCGTAACAAGCAAACTTACAATCACATTTGTAATATTAGTTTGGATTAGCGCATAGTAGAATGAATTCCTTTAGTTTTATAAATAAATATATAATTAGGAATCCCGGTATAATTTCTCTGTAATTTAAACCTACCTGGCAACATTAACACACGCACGAAGTAATAAAACGAGAATGAAAATTGCCAAGTTCACTTTTTTTCGCCTCAGACACATCCCACATTGCCTGTTATCTTAAAATAGAATCACGTCATTAGGCCTAGCACCACATTCCCGAGACTTTCGCTACTTATCGTCCATTAGTTCGCCGTTTAAACGATTATTTAATGAATGCAAATCTTTTAGTTATTTGATGTCCGACGCCGCGTCGCTGAGAGTACGATCGCGACGCGGAATTGCAAGTGCGCGTTGAATGTTAATTTAGTAATTTTACAAGTGTTGAATTTTATTACGAAGTAAAGTATTATTACAATATACTATTATTAACAGTAGTTAAACATTAGGCCCTTTCACAAATGTCCGCACAGTTACCATAATACTGAACATATCTTGATCGCCGTTCTTTATCACACTTATTATAGGTGCAGGATATTTTCCTCTAATCTTATATCCCTTCATACTCACTTTTCTAATTATATGACTTACATCCCTCCTCATGACGTGCTCATCCTTTTTTTAAGAGGAAACTCCTTCATGGGATACCCTCTCACTGCCGGGGGACTTATGTCGGACTCCTACCCACTAAAAACCTCTTTTGCCGCTCAGTGCGAATATGGACCAAGGTGCGGATTCACGATGAGCGTACTCCGTCACCCTGGCCACGCACTTGGGTCACCCGCAAGGTGGAAATGCGGGAACTTTCCTCCCGGGAAGAGATACATCTCTCCCAGGCTTCTATGTTGAAGCAGCGGCTGAGAGCGTGCTTTCGTCTCGGGCCTTCCTTTAACGGCAACGAACGCTCTCGCGCCCGCTACCTGAAGGCATGTGAGGGAGACATGGGGTGTAATTGGCAACTTCCCTTCCTGCGATATCCTGTTCTCCTACGGCGCATCAAAGGAATCTCAGGGTCCATCTCCCGCACTTTTTCGGCCACCTCCTTCTGCCGAAAATAGCATGCCCATCTTACGGTAACTTATTACTTCTCAACTTCACTGTCATTGGCGGTGTTTATGTTGCATAGTCATTCCTAACTTCTTCATAAAAATATTATACAAAATTGTTTGTGGTAACCCTAAAAGTAACAATATATACTTTGTTACACTTCACTACAATTATGATTCTCAGCCAATTAATTTTCAGCAACATACCACTCAACTAAAGCAAAATAACTCGAACGTTAAAAATAATTAAGAAAATAAAACTACAACATTGGACAGCTTTTTGAAATAACATTTTTCCGTATTGCAATTTATACCTAAAGTTATTTGAATATGGAAGACCTATTATTTTTTTCTAACCCAATAATTACGATTGAAGATCGAACAGGAAGTCTAGTTTACCTCATCGTATATAAATTACATGGTAAAAAAACAATGTATAACGCAAAAAGTGTGTCACGGTCAATACACGAAATAGAGACATTTGACATTTCAGCAAATAGCGCAAACGCCCACGCGGCCGTAAAACTTCTCGGTCTCGGTTAATTTAACATTCGGCAAAGATCTTCAAATTAAAATACAATATAACCATAATATTTTTTGTTAGTCGTCAAATTATGCACAATAATTAAGACAAGGATCGTTTCGTTCAATTAAATATTGTTTTCCTGTCTCTATCATTTAAAATGACGTTCGTATTCGGTATTCTCTGGTGTATATTCCAAAGGTCAGTTTTTTTATAATCTAACCTTTTTTGAGACAACTCTTTCACGGTTATAAATTCGATTCGTAATACAAAGTGCCCAAAAGCATACATATCACTTGTGTTCAGAACATATTTACTTATATGGACACTAGCTGATACCCGCAACTCCGTTCTCATGGAAATAGTTCTGTTATTTCATGGGGAACTACTAGTTTAATCTGGATTGTTATGGGTTATGTTTTTTCTTAATTGTGATTTTAACTAATCTTTATTCCCTATATAATAAACCTTTTACTGGTTTAAAGTTACCTGCTCATATATTATATTTACTGAAAAATCATCCATCTGACAGTAAGACTTCTAAAAATCACTTCAGCAACTACAAATAACAGATATTTCTATTTTTATGTATATAAATACCAAACCATGTAGTACCACTGAAGAAGTTGTTTTTTTTTTTAAGTATAATATAATAAACAGACACCGGTGAAAATGTATAGACCTTGCCAGGTCAACAGTACAGTCAGTTGGATAAAAAAAGGTTTTTTGTAAAATTATATAATCTATACATATAATAAAAATGAAGAGTCTGTATGTAATATGAAAATAACGACTTTTTACTGATAGGATATGAACGTATAGACGATATTATTATTGTTTTTATTTTGTCTGTCTGTCTGTCTGTCTGTCTGTATGTTCCGGGTAATCTCCGAAACGGCTGGACCGATTTTGACAGAAATTTCACTCACAGATAGTTAAAACTACAGCGGGTGACATAGGCTACTTTATTTTAGACTAGCTGTCATCTATGGCTTCGTTTTCGACCTATTTTGATGGGACTTTCACTGACAGATAGCTAACGTTATAAAAAGTAATTAAAGCTTTTTTATTTTGGACTAGCTTTTACCCGTGGCTTTCTTTGCAGTACTATCTCCAAAACGTTTGAACCATCTTTCACGGAACTTTCACTAACAGATAGCTGATCTTATAAGAAGTAATTCACGATTATAAAAAAAAAAAACGCATGCAGAACTGCGGGCAACAGCTAGTGCTATATATAATGTCTCTAACTAGTATATCCCGGTTGTCCTCGGTAAAGTTATTTAAAATTTAACATTTCAATTGTACATTTAATTTACAAAAAATAAATGTCACTTCCGTACTGTAATATATTATTTCGTGATGTCTCTATTAAATCCAGAGCTAAATGTTGCCAAGATAAAAATCGCAACGTTTTGTACGTGTCTTGTTTTACGATACATCTAATCATAGTATCATTCGGTATGCACACGATTTTTGCAAAAAAAAAAAAACAAAAACTAGCGGCGAGTGAAGTCGTGAGAAACATAACAAAATTATACTTAATCATCGCTGGGTTTTTCCTATTTCTAGATAGATCTTTTTTATTGTATCACACAACTTAGAAATAAAATCACATACGTACATCCACCACGTATTTCGCAAGAGCAAAGCGATCGCAGATGTAAATAACTGCACACATACTTCCAAAATTATAAATTCACATTAAGTATTGAGGTTATGACACAAACGATGGTTTTGATTCCTGTACAGAGCATCCCTAAATTATTTTTGTTACCGAGCGATAACAGAAGTCTAATTGGCGCAAATTGTATAATTATGCATTTTTGGTTATTATTAGCAGCTGCCCACGATTTCGAGTTTGTATCTTTATAAAGGAATTATATTTGCGATAAACTATATTTCATTTTCCCGAAATAAGAGTAACCTAAGTCTCTCCTTATAACATCAGCTTTATTCCATTGAAACTCCTGTCAGAATCGGTCCAATCGCTATCGGGGTTACCGGGAAAAAACAGGCAGACAGACAACAATAAAAAAAATTGGTTTTTATTATAAGTATACTATTTAAGTACAGTATAGTAAAAACTGTTATTTTTTTTTTTATATTATAGGGGGCAAACGAACAGGTGGGTCACCTGATGGTAAGTGATCACCGCCGTCCATAGACACTAGCAACACCAGGGGAGTCGCAAGTGCGTTGCCGGCCTTTTAACATATGTGGGCCTCTGGCACTCTCACTGACCGAACGAAACGCAACAGTGCAAGCACTGTTACTTCACGACGGCTTTCTGTGAGAGGGTGGTACTACCCCGGGCCAGCCGACCCATTCATGCTGAAACCAGTAATAGCTTCAGCATAGCTCTACCACCTACAAACAAACACTTCATATTTATTTATTTATATGTACGAACTAACTGCACTAAGTTGCAATAAACGTTTTGTTTTCTTAAATTGAAATTTTAACGTCTTAATTTTTTAATATTTTTCGAATAGACTACACTGTTGACCTGACAAGGCCTCTACAGTTTCACCGGACTACGTTCTAAAATGTTTCTCTAGTCGGGTCATAATTAATGCCGAACTCATGAATTGTTATATAAAAAAAAATCTCAATTATATTTTAAATACGATGGACAAAATATAACGTGTACTGTTAGGAACCACGTGATCTAACTATTCAAGCTTAGAGACATTATTAGCATGCACTTTGGTTCACCGTAAGGCAAACATCACGTGAGCGATTTTACTACCTACGCCCACCATGATTCATGGACACATTCGAGACAGTGCGAGAACTAAACACGGATGAAGTGAGAACGTTTTATTATTGCATTGCTCATTATATTACTTACTTGCTTAGTTTATTTTTTAAAACAGATAACAACGATTCGTTTTCTTGTTTTTTTTTTTGTTCAATTTTATATTACTATTTAAAATACTATTAACTAGCTGTTGCCCGCAGCTCCGCATGCGTTTTTTTTTATAATTGTAAATTACTTATAAGATCAGCTATCTGTTAGTGAAAGTTCAGTGAAAAATGGTTCAAACGTTTTGGAGATAGTACTGCAAACAAAGCCACGGATGACAGCTAGTCTAAAATAAAGTAGCGTATTTCACCCACTGCAATTCTAACTATCCGTCACTGAAATTCCTGTCAAAATCGGTCCAGCCGTTTCGGAGATTACCCGGAACATACAAACAGACAGACAGACAGACAAAAATTTTAAAATTTTTATTTTTGTTATCATTATCGTGTATACATTCATTTCCAATCAGTAAAAAGTCGTTATTTTGATATTACATACAGACACTTCATTTTTATTATATGTATAGATTGTTCTAATATAACACTGCTTCAGTTTATACAGAATAACATATGACAATATCATAATGACCATAGATATTAGAAAATCAAATGGGAACTAAAAACTATGTATCATATGCAAGAAGCGTTATGGCGAGGTTCTTTTTACAATATATTGTTTTGATACGTGAAAGAAGGTAATACGTAGTGTTAACCTTTTTTATAGTATGAGGAAGTATAGTCACAAATTTATTTACGGTACTATAACATATTGCAACAGTACGCTTAATTAAATTAAGTAACATAATATGTTTTATTACCCAAGAAGAAAATGATTCAAGATTAAATTGAACCTTGGGTTACGTGTTCTAATAGTTTAAAGTGATAAAATTTATTTTAAACTTATTATTCTGCTCATTAAATTCTAGTCCATTGTAATAATATAATAGTATATTCGAGACGACCGCTTATTCAGTAATAATGTCTTCAAGAAAATGTTCCCGGATATTAATCAAACTCCAGTATCTTCTTCGGGTAGTACATTTTTATCTAATAGTAAAAGTTTTAGATAGACGGCTTCCGTTGATGGCTAAGGTTAAGTGATGATTTGAAACGAAAGGAAGAATTTAAAAATTAAATTATAGAGAATTCTTTAAAATATCCGTTACATATACTTGACACTCTAGAAAATGCTTATTGGGCATCCAAAATTAAAGTAAAATTTAGTTTAATAACTCTTGATAGACCTCTGCCGGTAACACTGCCTATAACTTTCATTCTTATTTTCTTTCTTTTCCCTTTTTACAATACTCAAACACTATTCATTATTTTAAAATCTACTATCTGGCTATAAATAGCGAATAGGTAAATCAAGAAAAATAACCTAACTTTTTATTAAATTATGATTTAATATATATAATAAATATGTATGTAATAATATTTATGTAATAATAATAATAATATAAATATATACAAAATGTATAATAATTCTAAATGATAATAGGTATTTTAAATTATATTATCTCAGTTAACACTTTCTTCCATAAATGTGTTCCTAAACTTTCTTTAGCTCAAGGTCACCCTATTAAACGCCCATATACTTGTTAGTTTATTTGACGATCGATCATAGAATTTTATCTCACAATTTAATTCATAATGAACGGCTAAACCACGGAAGCGAAATGCCCATTAGCACGTTAAAAGGCGCTGCAACGCGCGCAGTGCGGCGTCGCTTTACGGCGTATACAAACAGTTAAGTACAAATCATTTAAAAACATTTAGCAGTCACTTAACTTACGACTTGCGTTAAGACCAGTAAAATAACCGTTATGAAAATTATTTATTTTACAAGCGCCTTAAACGCATTAAAGAGCATCTAATGATATGACCATAACATAACCTCAAACCGTGTCAATTATACTCTAGCATAAAAAAATTAAAAGTCCTAATTTCTATTGAATATAAATTTATTTATTATTTAACTCAATTAAATATAAATCAGGTCGTGAAAGCTCATTAGACGATATTAATCAACGTTTCTGACAGCTTCAAATCATAGACAAATTATTCGGAGCTGTCATTTTTTATACACCGTTCGAAATGTAACGTTCGCAAGTTCTTTGCTCCAATTAATTTCAAATCGCATTTTGACCTATTGGCATAGATGGCACTTCGTAACAACCTGAGTTCCAACCAACAAACTAATTGGAATGCAGTCGGTGATAATATATCGAAAAACGAAGCACTAATTCCTATACAGTTTTACCGGAAAAGGAATCGTAAATACAGAGACGCGTGTTTATTTTCAAAATGGCGTTCTGCCAAAACTTTGAACCATACATTATTACGTCACTATAGGTCGTGGAGATCGGACGTTGATAATGTTACCAACATTCAATCTTTAAAGGACAATTAAAGCTTAAAATACCCTTACATCACTTCAAACGATATAATAAGTATAGGATATATTATTAATGTATTGTTCTTTTATTTGAACAACCGGTATTTTTAACTGTACATAAATCTACTTTTATATAATCGATTGATTAATATCTGAAAGTAGACACTGACAAATAAGGCAACATTTTTACAAAACAAATATTAATCTATACTTATATAAAAATTAATGTTTGTACCATATAAGCGATCCTCGTGGTCTAGACCATTAAGATATAGAATAATTTCGCGTCGTCCGTTTTGCTACAATCCATCATTACAACTAATATTAATTACATTAAGGAATATTAGCAACAAATAATAACAAACGCGAGCGGATTCACGGGCACCAGTAGTTATAGTATAAGATTCACAATTTATGCGGTTTTCTAAAAACTCTAGCAATGTAATCAACGTCATTTTTAATAATTGCAATTTAAAAAACCTACTCGGACATATCGACAAGTGAAAGCTAGTTGATTTTAGACTACAATAATACTATTCATGTTATATAAACTTATTGCCAAAAAAAAACAACCACATTATAATGCAGTTATTATGAAAGGTATACCTGCTTTTTCCTTAGAATACACAGATTTTAAAACACCATGTAATTGATTCTCCGCGGTTCTTACCTGTGAAATTTCTCGGAAAAGACTTCTCTGTTTTGGCCATGATGTTTGCGTTTGGAATGAGTTTACGTTCTGAAAAGAAAAAAAAATGTATTTATTTTAAAATAATATAATCCATAGACAACATTTGTAACGGGATTATAATAGCTCTTGTATTTAAATGCTTTTCCTATCTGAATATACATATACAGTGAAACTTGGTTAAGTGGGACCTGGATAAGTGAGAAACCTCCATAACTGGAACTCATGCTGAGGTCCCAACACTTTGGCACTGAATTACCTCTGTTAGTGGGACGAGGTAAACCTCTATACCTGGGATTTTTTCTTTCGATAGTTACCTCTATAACTGAGACAGCGAGTAAATTTTATATGCATAAACCTCTGTAACTGAGATAACACTGTTTGTTTACTCATTCTTATTCTACCCACAAATTCCACACGTAATTCCAAGTACGTAAGTACAAATTTAATTTAAGCTTCAATTACCTTCAGTTTTAGTTTCGCTTTACTATCATACAGATGTTTATTTGAAAAATGTCAAAACGAAAGCTACAATCGTTATCATTACGTGAAAAACTGAAGTTAATATCCGTTTATGAAAGTGGGAAGACACGCGAAGAAGTTTGTGCCGAATTTAATGTGCCAAAATCTACTCTTTGTAGAATAATTCAGAGTAAACATAAAATTGAATCACAATGTTCTGAAGGACAAGGAAAACTAAAACGTGTACGTTTATCAGAATATCCTGAACTTGAACAGTGTTTGCTAACATGGGTTAAGCAACTTCGTAACAAAAACGTTCCGGTATGTGGACCGTTGATTAAAGAAAAGGCACAAGATTTCGCGCGAAGGCTCGATATTCATATTCTCACCTCTATTAATGGAACCCTCTGTAAATGAGACAGATATTTATTTATACCTGTATATCTGAGACACTGGGTAAGTGGAATACCTCTATAAGTGAAACGACATTGCAGGTCCCTTGATGTCTCACTTAACCAGGTTTCACTGTATTAGCAAACGCATATTTCCATAGTAAAACATGGCAACAAAGTAACAAAGAGTCAACTTCAAATGTGTATAACCACATGTGAGACAACAAAGCTTCCCCATATTTTAGAGTAATAACGTCACAATTGACAAAATACTACTCATAGCATAAAAAAAATGCTTTAGTTACATGATTTAATTTTTTTTTCTTTCGATTCGTTTTATATTTTCTTGTCAAATAATGTTTATTGTACAAATACAAATGTGGTGTAACTTCCGAGATGTTTTAATATATCTTACTATACAGTAGATTAATATTAGTACGAGTGTGTCCACATAACTATAATCGATACCAACCGTTAAGCGCTTGAAATTCTTTGGTTTTTATTCTAACCTAAAAATATATGAATCCCGAAATTCATCCAGTATGTGAGACTGCGTCTTCTAATGAACAGTCGCGAATTAATATGTCAGTTCGATATGTAAAAATAGTTTTTTTTTTTTTATATAAATACCGTTAAATAATATCATAATATCGACTACACTGAAGTCTTCGAAGCACAGTTATTGGGTCGCTTGAATATCATCGAAAAAACCGCAAGCGCAACCTCAATTCTATAATTACGCGGGCTTATTTGACAATTTATTTGACTCAGTTACACGTTACGAGTAGCTTCACAAGCGACTGTTGTTATACCGATAATTTTGCGTACATTCTTAAAAAAACCGGTCGGGTAAATAAGATATATCATACTGTCAATTCGCGTCGTCTACTTTTCACACATCAATGCAACCATCGCGTCGCGGCGTCGTGCAATCGATGCGAGAAAGCTAAGCAAGTGACGTGTGTACGAGTATTCTGCGATAACACAACGTGTACGGACGTGAGGCCGACCGTTCGTTTTATTTGCATACCAGGTTTTTTTTTTACACAGATCCGAATTTAATCTACAAGCAGGTTGTAAATAGTAGGTGCGATAGTATAGAATTAAAACCGTCACACTATGGCTGACCTATAATTGTGTAAATAAAAAAAAGGAACAAATTATCGTATCCATAGACAATCATGGTGAATATTTTACTATCCTTTAAACCAATGAAATAAGAGAAAGTTAACATAAAATGATGTGTTACCATATACTTATCTTATTTTCTACCATCTCCAAACATTAGCCATGTTTAATTTTATACCACTTATTTGCATGGTGATATCCCTAGAAGTATATATAATTTATCATCATCATTGTAATTATTTTAAAAAGTTACAAGCAATTTTGAAATTATTACTCGCTATTTGCCATTGCCACCAGCTTTGCAGGGTAATATAAATAAACGTATATCCTCCTACTCTATGACACTCGTTTTATGCAAAATTTACATCAAAATCCATCCATTCTATAGATAACTCTAAACCGATTACAGGAATACAAACTTGTAAGTTGTAAAAAAACACTAAAATCTATAAATCATAGAAATAAATATTATTGAAGATATCAAATAAAAAAATTATGATTGTATAAGTATTTATTTCTAATCATTTTCGTATCAAATGCAGAATAGGTATATACTCCCCGTGTACAAGTTCATCAAAGTCGGTTAATTTATTTTTAAGTTGCATTCAGACATGCAAACAAACAGACAGACAAAAAATTATGTTAACAATGTCTTTCGTAAAATATACGTAAAAAAATGTAATATACACAAACAGAAATTCAGATTTAATAATATAAGATATACAATATATAACAAAGGCAAATATTACGAAACATTCGTGGATATGAGCTTCTCCTTCGAACGTAAGTATTCGGCGATTCTGTAGACCTCATTCTTTACGTATGCGGTAACTTAATTCTTTGAAATCACGACAAAGTCATAAATAATAGGATTAATCTTGCGACGAAAGTGGGTAGGCACCTTGAGGAGTTAAATGCTGCTATAGCGGAAAACACATGACTTCAATGTCGCCCATTACTTGTAGATAGTGATGCTAATCGCTAGGAACGTTCTTGAATATATCATAAAACCGTTGCTAGCTCCGACCTTGTCTCGTTTACTCTGCTAATTGAGATATATATGAAACTAGCGGCCCGCTCCGGCTTCGCACGGGTATAAAATATATAGCCTATGTCTTTCACTGAAAAAATGATTAAAATCGATCCAGTAGTTTTGATTTATTCATTACTGCCCGTGGCCCGCACGCGTTCAATTTGGAGTATCTTCAAAAGTAACATTATTTATCCACTATTTAATGGATGTTATTATACATATAAACCTTCTTCTTCAATCACTATATCTATTAAAAAAAACCGCATCAAAATCCGTTGCGTAGTTTTAAAGATTTAAGCATACATAGGGATATAGGGACAGAGAAAGCGACTTTGTTTTATACTATGTATAATGTATTGATTGATAATTTTAATTAATCATTTAATTAAATTTTAAAAAATTAATGATTAATTAAAATTATACAACATTTACGAAACTTTAAAACCTATATCTTTCAGAGGTTTTTTTATTTCTTGTTATTTTTCTTATTAACCGCCAAATAATATATTATACTCTGTGAAAATTTCGACCAGTTCCTTTTACCACTGGGCTTAGTATGATAACTTTTACTGACTAGTTTTTTTTTCTTCGAACTGACTACAGTGTTGGATTGTTAAGGCCGCTACAGTTTCACCGGACTACAAAAATTACACCGGACTACTAATCGACCGCAGACTGTAGATTTGTTATAATACCTCGAGAAAGATTTCTAGATAAAGATTCCCTATGTTTTTTTCTACCAGTGACATTTTTTCTACAATTTTATGATGCTCGGTTGAGTAGTTAAAATGCGAAACTCTCATTTATTCTAATGATATTAGTTAGGGCGACATTATCCATATAATATATGTGAAAGGGACAATGCTCCATGGTAATTACATTCAAAGTTATAAATCGCAATAACTATATAAAAATAACACTTTGTTGTTATTCTATAATAATTGTTGTTATAAACAGTTATGTTATTCTGCTGTTTTATAATCGTAACTGTGATTTGTTATAATGACAATAAAATGAATATTCGTTTTCTCAAACTGTAACTCGAAATTGAGTAACGGCAAGTGCTCTCCTTTTCACACTTATTAGTTTTTGTATAATGCTTGTTTGTTCGCACGTTACGATAACATGAGCCTACAATTGTCATTGACTTTAATAATAGCAAACAACGCATAATCATTATTAGGTATCTCTACTATTAGATGGATAGATTATTACATAATTTTATATTCTGTGTCCGAGTTTGCAATATTAAATTCGAAATTCTTAATATTAAATACTATATATATTATCTTATATTTGCTAGGGGGTAGAGCTACGCTGAAACTATTACTGGTTTCAGAATGAATGGGTCGGCTCGCCCGGGGTAGTACCACCCTCTCACAGAAAGCCGACGTGAAGTAACGGTGCTTGCACTGTTGCGTTTCGTTCGGTCAGTGAGAGCGCCGGAGTCCCACATATATTAAAAGGCCGGCAACGCACTTGCAACTCCCCTGGTGTTGCTAGTGTCTATGGACGGCGGTGTTCACATACCATCATGTGACCCACCTGTTCGTTTGCCCCCTATAATATATAAAAAAAACCTATATATATGACATTATTAGTCCATATCAAAGTGTTCACGTAGTCAGTAAAATCAAAGTAACCGTTAATGGTCGAGACGAGCGAGAAGCTACAGCGTACGACGCGCCGCCGCCGCTGGCGCCAGACGATAACGGATCGACTTAACACCGTTTATAGTATGAGACGATACGTTGACGAAAAAAAAATCGATATTTTAATTATCGAAAGATTATACTTGTTCATTTAGGGGTGTCACGTAAAATAAAGTCACTATCGATTTACAAGGTCGTCGAACCTGATTCGCACATTTTACACTGTGGCGGCAAACATAATTGCCGTAACGAAACCAAACTCTTTTTAAATTGCTTATCTTTTTTCCGGGCGATTTTTGTTCGTCGACATTGCGCGAAAATAGCTTAATAGTAGTTAAGCATAATAGCGGACGGTCCTGAATCTGACCGTCCTATGAACTGTGTAGATCCATAGGTCGCTGGTCCATAATCCGGATCGAAGGAAAAATATGTAACGGTCGTTTCTGATTCTTTTGTTGCCAAAATAAGAGACGATATGCAAAATTTACTATAACATTTACTGTACAACCCGATCGGGCATATTACAGTGAGACAATGATTTTGGTAGTATATTGCACGGTTAATAATAAGGTTACAAATATGTTATTGGTTTGTGATAGTGTTGCCAACAGCGGAATGTAATTGATTATCAACTGTCAGTACCGGTAGATCTATAATCTAACGGCAATCGTTGCTGTCATACCAACCTGCGAATCGCTCGTCAGCTTGCTGATGCCGAAACGCGATAAAATGAAACGTGTCGTGGACCCAATTGGTCACAAATCCCTCTTTTTTACGTGAGGGAATCATGAATACTCTATTTCCTGGGGTAGTGGCAAGGTTATGTGAGGCTCCCTACTTACTAAAAGCCGAACGGAGGTACCGTCCGCCGCATTAGTAGGGCGGCACGGAGTCGCTCACGCATTCAACCGCACCGCCCTAGTGACCGACTTCATCTCCCCAGGTATCGGCTACGGTAGGTGGAAGGGAAGCGAACAAAGCGTCTCCCCTTCCACCGGCCCTCCATTGGCAGAGAAGGCCGCTCAATAGGATCGTCCTCGTGGATTCCTCCCCACTGCCTCCTTTTACAAGATGACCCCTTGCGAGAAATACTTCTTCTGCCGCCACAGCCAGAATACGACGTTGTTCCCGCCACGCAGCACACTTCGGACAGAGTGCAAGATATCCCTAGCAAAATTTACTTTGTTATGTTTTTTCCACTTCCTACCTCGGCAGCCAGTCCTCGTTCTTGCAGATTATTCAAGCATTATCAAGTGAATAAATGTTTCAGATATTGCAAATTCGGATGATCTCAGTACTCTAACAAAATGATGGCACTCTTGCTTTTCTGATATTTCCAAATTCATGTACTGTTAAATTATTATCAATTCGCTTTACTTGTTCACAATAACCAAAGTACATTACGCAAAACGCTACTAATATTAGATACAATAGCTACCTAAGTTTATTCATAAAAAAATTAAAACTTCACAATGACCTACTAAGTTCCACCAAAAACTCTAAGTTTTCATTTAACAAGGGGTTCAGTGAAATAAATAGGTTCGATAAGAATCGTCACCATAATTTTATGGGTTGCGCAACCCTGATAGAGACACTGACCTTAAAACCCTTCATGGTTTTGAGGACTGGAATGTACGTTTCCTTATTAAATACTACAAGTTCAGCAACACAAGGATAAGCATGGCGTATTGATAAAAAAAATTACCTGATATTAATGGACATACATTTTTATAGTTTACTAGCTGTTGCCCGCAACTCCACATGCGTTTTTTTTTATAATGGTAAATTACTCCTTATTAAATCAGCTATCTGTTAGTGAAAGTTCCGTGAAAAATGGTTCAAACGTTTTGGAGATAGTATTACAGACGAAGCCACGGATGACAGCTAGTCTAAAATAAACTAGCCTATGTCACCCGCTATAATTTTAACTATCCGTCAGTGAAATTTCTGTCAAAATCGGTCCAGCCGTTTCGGAGAATACCCGGAATAAACAGACAGACAGACAGACAGACAAAAATTTCAAAAATTGTGTTTTTGTTATCAGTGTCGTGTCGTATCCAATCAGTAAAAAGTCGTTATTATGATATTACATACATACACTTCATTTTTATTATATGTATATAGATATTACATTACCTAATGTAGTTATTCTTTCTATTACCAAGCTGAAATATATCATCTGAACCAAATGCATGACGTAGTAAATTTCGCGTAAGCTATTTCCGTTGATAGACTACTGTAAGATTACTTGCGTCATAATCCTATTAATTTTCTACCATTTAGTGACGTCACAGTGGCCAAATAAACAATTGCTAATCAACTTGTAGAACATCATTTCTATTACACCAAGACGATAGCTATGTGTCGTGTCGGTTTGCAACCAATGCGTAGCAAATTATATTTCGCACAAACTATTTCCGTTGACAGAGCAGTTCAAGGTTGCTTACATCATTATTTTTTACAGATTAGTGACGTCACAGTTGACAAGTAAGCCACTGCTAATGATCTGTGTAATCCAAATAGATCTGGGTATATAACTATATTGAAGTTTACTCGCTATTATTGAAGAATTTACACAAACCAATTTATAAGGAGCGACGCTCGAATAATAATAATGTCGTTACTTATTTGCAAACTAAGGAACTATTGTGTTCCTGCATAATATTTGTGTTTGTTAAATTACCACAATAAGTTAACAATTTTTGTAGAATATATTAACATAAATGTTACTCATTTCAATTAGCGGTGACTAGGGTTGCCACCTTATGTACGAGTGAGTCTAAAAATGTATATTGATATTATCAGGGAGTTTTTGGCGGGATCTTAGTCTGTCATGTAGTGGTTTTTATATTTTATTCATAATCTTGTGTTATTAGACTCTATATTTTGTAATATTGGTGGTGTTTTACGTAATATAGTTCGGTTATTATGCACAAGTGAAGTGGATGGGGAATAATACCACGGAGCATGCATTCTGAGATGTCACCAAAACTCAATGGAAAGTTCTAACGAGGAAACCACCATCTTGTTAGAACATTATAATTATCACAAGACACTTACTTGGCAAAATCTTGTTACTTGACGCTGGCTAGTGCTCAAACCGTGACGGAGCCAAAAAAATAAAGAAGAAGAAGAAGAAGAAGATATTATCAGTGCCGAGGGATGAAAATTAAAAAAAAGAAACGTCACCATGCATCAAACTTCAGTGCAGTATCAACTAATTATGAAAGTAAAGTGGACGGTATCCACCTTAACGTGATAAAAGCGGTTATGGAAAATCCATGTTACGTGTACTAGTTTGTATATCCAAAGTGCAATTCGGGCGTGCTTATTACATTATTACCATCACAAATTAGTGGAGTTATTCCTATTTAGTACATAATCTTAACTAATATAATTAATGCGAATGTGATTTTGTTTGTTTGTCACGCTTTCACGTCTTAAGTACTCAAGTAATTTTCATGACATTTGGCAAGAATGTTGTCAAGAGTACAGAAAAAATCTTCGTACACTTTTCATCCAGAAAAACAGTACTTTTCCCAAGAATATATAAATTCTACTTTAACACCGAGCGAAGCTGCAAATTAAATCTAATAACTCAATATTAAAACGGGCCTTGGATAGAGTTTTTCAGTCGAATAAAATGGCTAAATATACACTTTGCTACTGATATTTATATCAAGGATAATAAACTCCAACACTGGTTAACTGGTCACCATGCTGCAATATTACAATAATTCACCACTAGATAGCGCTAGGCAATACTGTATTATTATTAAGATTTATACTGAAATTTAATTCTATACGTACCGAATAATAATACGAAGTACTATATTTTATATACTATATTGTTATCATCTATGTGAATAAAAATCCATTGCTGAATGTATGTCAGCGCAACACTTCAAAAAAGTGAGTAGGACAGAAAACGGTAAAGAGATTTTCAAAAATATTGACATCAATAACAGATTAACATTTTGTTGTTCCGTTGCCATTTTATTCTATTTCATAGTCGTACTATAAGCGGAAAATGAGTATGTACATCCATGCGTTTTCGCGGGAAGTTAGTAAAGAATAAAGTGTAATTGTCCGAAATAATTTACAATACTTTTGTTGGCGACGCACGTAAGCTTACGACCCGGGCCACTTACTAGTTGTAAGGACAACTCGAGACGACGACATTTTTATAGTTTATTTTTAAGATTTTTGCATATTTCCTAGTTAATTAATTGAAATATTGAATTATAGAAATAAGTTTTGAATAGATAGGAATGCAATACACAAAGAATTATGGAAAAATTATGAAAAATAGAAAATCGCATATCTGCGTACATACTTACGAAAATGTTACGAAATTAGTATTTTTTAGTAATATATAAGTAATAGATAGTGTAATAAGAATAAATAAAACATAGAATATAATATAGAATTATATAAACATGTAGAAAACATAGATTTAAGGAAATGTAACCACAGAAATCTGTGTAAAATTGAGTGTTTTTACGATGTAACTTTTTAAAGACGATAGATATTGATTAGGTAATTATTGTATCGTATAAAGTGTACAATTACCTATAAATTGATATATAATATAGAGAATAAAAGTTATTAATTAAATAAATATCGAGCGAAAACCGAGCCAACGATAGTGAAAATTAAATAAGAAAGCCACAAAAATTGGGTGGCTCTCATTATGGTATAGCCTTGAACTACTTAAGCTCCATCGGGCCAGTACAAAATCGTAGTTCGTGCAGTTCCAGTAGTTCCGGATATAACAAGTACTTCAAGATGCTTCAACCAGTGATTCCATCGAGTGTGTTTTTACAAGTCTCTGTGACGTCATATCGACCGTTGGCTCGGGATCGTCGTTTCTTCGAGAACAACGTGTTTTCATTCGTCGATTCCCGTTCCGAGACATCATCGCCCGGTTCGTGCCGTATAGCACCCCTGGGGAGGCTACTCGATAAACACCGACATCCGACTGTCACCACCGAGACTACCGGCGCTCTCTATTAGACCCAGAGAGAATCCACGTCCGTCCAAATAATATAGAGGGGGACGCCGTCGCACCTATCCTTCTCTAAAGGTGGTAGCGATTAGCGGTCCGCCCCCCCAACAGTTGGTCCTTCGAAGCCGGATCTTCGTGGCAGCCAAGATGCCGGTCACGAGAAACCAGAAGGGTTCACCGAGGGAGCAACCAGGCGAAACGGAGGCTGCGACACAACAAAGCAGCTCAACAGAAATGACGTCATATGAAACATATGACACCGCAGCAACAGGTACTACGGGTACAACAAAGGTCACCGAGGCATCCACATTGAGGAGACACAGGCCCACATCTACAAAATCACAGAGAAGAAGAAAGGAGCTGGAGGCCCGTGCAGAATTGGCAGAAAAGGAGCTTCGGGAGGCACAAGCGGCTACAGTGGCAGCGAGGCTTCGTCTGGAAATCATCCAGGCGGACGACGATGAAGAAGAAGACTCAATTATTGAAGAGCCTACTGACAAGGAGGACCAGGTCAGGGACTGGGTCCGTCAATCGGCAGGGCGTATAGAAGACACCGAACATATAGAAGAAAAAGGACATAAAGAAGACGTTCGGCGTATTGAAACCGGTCCAGCCCTCGCCACCAAACCAGAAGGCCAACATATGGAGAAGAGTCAAGAGCATCGAAGCCTAGCCCGAGCCATCGCTGAGGCAATGAAGACCACACAGCAAGGATGGATAGCGCAGCCGGACTACATGCACCACCTACCATCGTTCGAAGGAGACTGCAGGGAGTGGGTGGCCTTCAAGGCCGTCTACGACGACACCGCTCCGCTCTTCTCCGACGTGCAGAATATGGCACGATTAAGAAGAGCATTGAAGGGAGAGGCAAGAGAAGGGGTTCGCAGCCTACTATACTCCGAGAGCACACCGGAGGAAGTTATAGAAGCACTGAGGCGGTTATATGGAAGAGCGGATGCCCTGGTCCTGGCGGAATTGAGTAAAATAAGGAAGCTGCCAGCGATCAGTGATTCCGCGTACGACATATGCATGCTGGCAAGCTGCATAAATAACACCGTCGCAGCAATAAGGGGGCTAAGGAAACCGCAATATCTGCAGTCACCGGAAATACTAAAGAGCATCACGGATAAGATGCCTACTATATTAAAGTTCCGTTGGTACGATTACGCCGCAGACAAGATGGATGGAGGGGACCCAGACCTCAACATGATATCGAAATTCTTAAACAAGATGGCGGACCGATGTGGACCTCACGCCATACCAGAGGAAGCAGCTACAAGGAAGCTGTCGCAAAGAAGACAGGCCACGCACACCACAGCGGATATGAAACCGGAACAGCAGGCGATCTCACGAGAAAAGCCAGCATGCCCGCACTGCCAAGAGGGACATCGACTCTACGAGTGTCCGAAATTTCGACGGGCTTCGGTACAAGAAAGATGGAGTATAGCCAAGCAATCACGCTTATGCTACAAGTGCTTACATGGAAAGCACCGCAAAGAAGCTTGTCAACGACCGCCGTGCCGGACCTGCAAACGATGGCATCACGACCTACTACATGAAGAAAAGGCGGTAGCTGCAAAAATAGAAGACAGCAAGAACGTCAACAAGGAGGTAGCTAACAATGTACGGCTACCCGTAAATTGTACACGATCAACGAAAACCTATCTGAAGATGGTTCCAGTGGAAGTCTATGGACCGGCAGGGACAAGCAGAGTCCTGGCCTTATTAGATGAAGGTTCCACCGTATCACTATTGGATTCGACGGTGGCCGAACAAGTCGGCCTCAAGGGGCCTAAGGAAACCCTTCAACTGGAAACCGTGGGTGGCAAGACAGTCACGAAGATAGACTCGATGAAGATCGACATAAAGATAAAGGGGCTCCACCAGAACAAGAAGAGGACCGTCACTGGGGTTCGCACTATGGATAATCTACAGCTAACACCCCAACAATTAGAAAAGGAGGTCATCGAGCGCTGTGCGCATTTAAGAAGTCTGGCGGATCACCTATGTTACGAAGAAGAGTCTCCCAGGTTGCTGATCGGTCAAGACAACTGGGGGCTTATAATCACAAGGAAGACGCGTAAAGGTTCAAGAAACCAGCCGGTGGCGTCCTTCACCAACTTAGGATGGGTGCTTCATGGTGTCGATGGAAGCGCGTCAAAACGAGTGAACTTCCTATGCGCACACGCATCGGAACGGGAAGATGCACTTGACATGCTCATGAAGGAACACTTCGCGATAGAATCGTTGGGAGTCGCGCCGAAACGGCCGAGTACTGACATGGAGGCGAAGGCCCTCAGCATTTTGGAGGGAACGAGCAAAAGACAAGAAGACGGAAGATTTGAAGTCGGTCTTTTATGGAAAAATGAAAACGATGTCTTACCGAATAACTACAAATTGGCCGAAACCCGATTAAGAGGAATAGAGAAGAAAATGGATAGAGACCTCGAACTGCGGATGGAGTACAACAAGCAAATAGAGAATCTCATTGAAAATGGATACGCAGAAAAGGTCCAGCATGAATCATCGTCAAGACGGAAGTGGTACCTACCTCACTTTGCAGTCACACATCCTACAAAGAAAAAGAAGAGACTGGTTTTCGACGCTGCTGCCAAATATGGAGGAAGAAGTCTCAACGATGCGCTTCTGCCAGGACCGGATCTGTTACAATCCCTCTTCGGTGTACTGTTACGATTCCGCCAGAAGCCTGTCGCCGTGGTCGCAGACATTAAGGAGATGTTTCTGCAAATAAGAATAAGAAACGAAGACCGTGATAGCTTACGGTTTTTATGGAGAGGAGAACAACGCGAGGACATCCCGAAGGAGTATCGGATGACGTCAGTCATATTCGGGGCTGCTTGTTCACCGAGCGCTGCTATTTTTGTTAAGAACAGGAACGCAGCCGATTTTAAGGAGCAATTCCCGGAGGCAGCACGTGCAATAGAAGCAAACCATTACATGGACGACTATCTCCAGAGCTTCGATTCCGAAGAAGAAGCCATCAAGATAGCCAACGAGGTGGACATCATCCACAAAAGAGCGAAGTTTGAATTGAGAGGATGGGCATCCAACCGAACAAATCTATTGAAGAACTTCGTGAATGAAGTTCAACAGATGGAAGTGGAACTCGGTTCTAAGGAAGAAAAAACATTGGGACTGCGTTGGTTTCCGGCGAGCGACGAGCTAGGGTTCCGCGTACGCCTGAGCAACGCATCCATAACTGAAGACGACCGGGCTCCAACAAAACGTGAAGTAACGAGCGTGGTGATGTCTACTTTCGATCCTATGGGAGTAGCATCGCCTATATTGATACAAGGGAAGGTGCTCATACAAAATATATGGAGGAGTGGCGTCGAATGGGACGAAACGATTGAAGAAAAGGACGTCAAAGCCTGGCGCGATTACAATGAAAATATTCAAGTCTTGAAGGATCTCTGCATTTCAAGATGCTTCACGCACTTGAATCACGAGGGGGAGCTGCACGTCTTCACAGATGCCAGTGAGACTGCGTACGCATGCGTGGTATATTGGAGGCAACCGAGCAGCATGGGAGCAGTCGCCGCCAGGACCAGTCTCAAGTGGAAATTCATTCCACCTAGGGTACCGAACATGGGCGGAGCATGGGAACGCTTGGTGCGTTCTATAAAGACGGCCTTAGCCGTTACATTAAAGGAAAGAAGCCCGCACGAGGAGACGTTACACACACTTCTTCTCGAAGCGGAGCATATAGTGAATTCCAGACCTCTCGTCGCAGCGGAGCGGGACAGCAACGATGAAGCCCTCACCCCCAACCACTTTCTCATCGGGAGGTCCTGCGGACTACCAGGTATGGGAGGCACCTGCAATAAAGACCTCGTCGGACGGCGCTCATGGAAGGTGGCACAACGAATGGCCGATCACTTTTGGAGCAGGTGGCTAAAAGAGTACCTGCCCACCCTGGTCCCTAGGCGATTCGGCGGAAAAGTCACGACGAGGGATCTTCAGTGTGGGGATCTGGTCCTCATTGTGGACCCCACGCTGCCACGCAATACCTGGCCTCGAGGAGAAGTGGTCCGCACTTACCCTGGACCTGACGGCCGTACACGTGTCTTGGAGGTACGCACTGCAGGCGGACTGCTGAGGAGACCAAGCTCCAAAGCGGTGCTGCTGGTTCCAGCCTCGACAGGTGAAGAGCTACGAGCCACCGACGACTCTGCAGCTGCGTCGCCAGGACCTGAAGATGCAGCGGCGTCGCCAGGACAAGGAGTTGGTGCTGCGCACGAGGGGGAGGATGTTGGCGACGCACGTAAGCTTACGACCCGGGCCACTTACTAGTTGTAAGGACAACTCGAGACGACGACATTTTTATAGTTTATTTTTAAGATTTTTGCATATTTCCTAGTTAATTAATTGAAATATTGAATTATAGAAATAAGTTTTGAATAGATAGGAATGCAATACACAAAGAATTATGGAAAAATTATGAAAAATAGAAAATCGCATATCTGCGTACATACTTACGAAAATGTTACGAAATTAGTATTTTTTAGTAATATATAAGTAATAGATAGTGTAATAAGAATAAATAAAACATAGAATATAATATAGAATTATATAAACATGTAGAAAACATAGATTTAAGGAAATGTAACCACAGAAATCTGTGTAAAATTGAGTGTTTTTACGATGTAACTTTTTAAAGACGATAGATATTGATTAGGTAATTATTGTATCGTATAAAGTGTACAATTACCTATAAATTGATATATAATATAGAGAATAAAAGTTATTAATTAAATAAATATCGAGCGAAAACCGAGCCAACGATAGTGAAAATTAAATAAGAAAGCCACAAAAATTGGGTGGCTCTCATTATGGTATAGCCTTGAACTACTTAAGCTCCATCGGGCCAGTACAAAATCGTAGTTCGTGCAGTTCCAGTAGTTCCGGATATAACAAGTACTTCAAGACGCTTCAACCAGTGATTCCATCGAGTGTGTTTTTACAAGTCTCTGTGACGTCATATCGACCGTTGGCTCGGGATCGTCGTTTCTTCGAGAACAACGTGTTTTCATTCGTCGATTCCCGTTCCGAGACATCATCGCCCGGTTCGTGCCGTATAGCACCCCTGGGGAGGCTACTCGATAAACACCGACATCCGACTGTCACCACCGAGACGGGTACCGGCGCTCTCTATTAGACCCAGAGAGAATCCACGTCCGTCCAAATAATATAGAGGGGGACGCCGTCGCACCTATCCTTCTCTAAAGGTGGTAGCGATTAGCGGTCCGCCCCCCCAACAACTTTATTGTAGAGTACGGTCGGCGACCCTATGTTGTGACGTCTAGTCGGTCATTTTGACACAAACGTTCGATTATTTCAAATATACCAATCCGAATACAGCACGTTTGAGTTGCGTCATCAAAAATACCTATGTAAAAAGGTTATTTTTCAAAAGAGCTTACAACTGTTTTTTTTCTCTATAATAATGAAGTTTGGAAAAGTAGCTAAATATACATTCATTTTACTATAAGGATACTTTCAGTGCTTCACAGTTGCATATATATGTTGATAGCCAGATGAAGGCCGTGGCTTCGTTCGCGTGAATATGGTTTCTTTGTTTTACATGAGCTAACTAGAACGCTTATGTGTTTCGTATGAATTAATAGTGGACTGTTTTCTTATTTATTATAATTTTATGTTTTAAACTTAAGAACTTAACTTATATAGAATTATTTACTACTTTTCCATAATAAGTGACAGGTCTTTGATATTATATGAAAAGACTCACGTCTGACATTCAAAACCCCCGAGGGGATTACATTCGACAGATAATTCTTTGTTGTTCATTCGAATGTACGGCGCGCAATTGAGGGCCGTAACCAGGCCTGGGAGGATGGGCCGGGAGGCCCATCTTCCTATTGCACAGGTCCGGCGGATGGAGGAGACGGCTGAAGATGTGTACACGATCATCTCCTGACAAGGACGGGGCCCGGCGACGCTGATTAACGCCGGGCCGACCGCTGGGGCAAAAAGATGAATACTCAAGAGATCTCATATCGCCCCAACAAAAGCGGAAGATATACACCGTGAGGTTTTAGTGAGTAGGAGTCTCACACTCCTCTCCCCCGGGAGGGTGGCGTACCAATGATAGATTTCCACACGTAAAAAAAAAGGTCCGTGAGGTGTTGTTTGAACCCCTTGCATCCCAAAAAAACTATATTTGCAGTATAAATATAAATAAATCTAGTTATAGAATATTACACTTTACCGAATAAATAGCAACAATTTGTCCCAAACTGTTCTTATCAAGTCGTTTTTTGCCTCATCCAAGCTACAGAGATGTTTAAGATCTGCCGTTTTTTATTATATCACCGTCCGTCCGCCGCTTTGTATAGGATTAATAAGAAAAAAACGAAAAGACAAATCTTTCTTATCTTAATCCGCTTCCTTATAAACTTTGTCCGGAAGTCCTCCTTTCCGCCTCACATCGACATTGAGACGTCTATACCTACAGAGAACATTCAAATCGTGCATATTAAACATGGAAGTCGTATGCAAACGGAAATCTATGCATTTATTGTATTTTGTATTACTTCTTAGCAACGACTTTATTTTAACAAAACTATCATAAAGTCGAAGGGCTTCGTTTGTAATGCGGGTCGCGGGGTAAGCAAATGTATAAATAAAAAATTATATCGTAGTAGCTTTTGCTCGCGGCTTTATTCGCGTTAATATAGATATGACTTGTCCCCCGGGATTAGTACTTTTTTCAGAATTAAAGGTACATTATTATTTCCTTTCTGTAACTCTGGCAACGTTTATGCAAAATTTAATAATGTACATACAATAAGAATGTAAATCCAACGTGTCTGTACTTTTTGATTTTTGGAAAAAAAAATGTTGCAGGTGTCTAGGAATAAGTAATAGAAACCATTTCAATTATTTTTAGAAATGTCTGTCTGTCTGTTTGTTTGAACAGGCATCATTGGTAAAGTAAAGTAAAGGTAGTAAAGTAAAGGTAGGTAAAGTTTCTGATAAAACACCAGCATAGAAAATATTCCAGCATATTCCGGAGCAACATAAAATTTTTGCTTCATTAAAATCGGTTAACTCTATCAAAAGTTATTGTAACTTTAATGACGACGGGAGTTAAGTACGAGAGAAAAATAGATAAGTAAATGGAATTTAGCCTCATCTGAAAAGCAGGGTATTTTATAACATAAATAAACATTGCCACAGTATTACATTACTAAGACATAGAACGAAAGAAAAATGGTTAATATTTTATTTTCACATAAATAAATAGTAATAAACTAAGATGTTCAGTAATTAATTAATATGCATAATTGCTAATAGATGGCGTTCAACCGCCATTTTCTAAATCTATTGCCACTATAATATACAATATAAAAATTGGCCACTTACAAATATTACATATTTCTATAAATTCTAAAAACACCCTAAGATGTTCGTGAAAAATACAATATCACAAATGACGGTTTAATTCCAGGCCGAGTATCACTTGTATGGTAGTAACTAAAACTTCTTTAGATATTACTACTATCACAAATAGATATTAAATATAAATATTACTTCCCAGGAATGCAATTAATAAATAAAACCTAAGTATAAAGTATATTAACGAGAGACGAATGCAAATCAAAAACAACTTAACATGTTTTTAATTAACGGATATTACGAAGGATAAAAATTATTAACAACCAATTAAGAAATTTAATTCGTCATAACTACTCGCACTACTCACGTATAACAATGTCTTGGTAACAAGTAATAAATGTTAATAAGATGCAAATAATAATGCGTTACATTCCACCTTTGTTCTGGCCTAGCGTGATTAAATAGTGCGTTTCCCAAAGCTTCGGCCTAACCGAGCAGCTACTATCGGCTTCTGCCGATTATTTTTTCTCGATGTGTCTCAAAACTTCAATTGAAATGGGATGTTGTCGAATTCACTGGGATTCACAGATTGTATATAAATTAAAATAACAAGTCACTTAAGTGTTAAAATATAGATAATAAATATCTTACTCGTTCGGGTACCTAAGCCACCGAAACGGCTGAATCGATTTCGTTTGTATTTTCACTAGCAGATAGTAGATTTTTAGAGTATTATCTAGAATACATATTATTACGTTTTCTTTATAGAGAGTTAAACAGTCTGTAGTAGTGATAGCATTTTACGAAACTAAAAGAGCCTTAATGGTAAATAGGAATAGCAAAACTACAGTTAAAAAATAGAAAAAGAACCACAATTAGTCCGGATAAAACATGAAGCTCACATAAAGAACAAAACGAAACAGGTTTAGTTAGTTTCCTTTGTGTTTTTATAAGTATAAACCGATTTATATAAGTATGCAGCACTCAAATTTATAATTTGTTAAATGTTTCAGTTAAAACCGAATAAGGCCGAAAGACTAAAATCCAAATTCGGTGTCAATTGGGCGCTACATTATTATAATTTTAAAGTAAGCTTACTACTGACCTGACGACATCAGTAATAAGGGCAGGCATACACTAACAAGTTTCATGCTTATTTTCACCGTGCGACATTGAATGTCGAAGCATTCAATATGTAACTACAGGTCCGTACGAAATGCGTATCGTAGACTTTTAATAATACTAAACGGCTCGCTTTAAATGTTATGCCCTAACGCGTATAAGACCGTATTTAAAAATATATACAATGTTTAGGAAAAATAAACAAGATTTAGAATATACGTAAATAATTAAGTGGCAATTGTTTTGTTGAAATTTCTATTATGAGGATACTACACAGTTTGGGTTGCCTGTACGCAGAATTGACTAATGTATGATAATATGCACGCACCTACGTAATTTCAGCTATATTACCAATGACGATGGTTCTTGAACTTTTTAATAATATTTCTGTTTTATATTTCTGTTTAAAAACATTAATTTTCGCAACATAATCTTCAACAGAGATTTATTTTACGCAAAATTAAAAAATATGTTTGCGTTATGTTTTTGCAATGTTTCCCATAATACCAGAGTATATAATACTTACTGTAATAATATTGGCAACATTAAAAAAAAAGTGCAAAACCTGTAAAAAGTATACAGATACATTAAAAACGTTTATATTTAAGAAGTTCGTAATTTTATAAACAAAAATTTGCATTTTATATCCACAACAAATTAACGTTTGACCAATATTAGAATAAAAAAAACATGATCCAATAACTTCCTCATTCAATCATAAATCTACGCCTTGTCAATAAAATTAGTGTGCTTCGGGTTAGGGGATTCCCACCGTATTATCGCTTCTTATCGTATTACGATATTTGGTGTAGACAAAATTGAATCATTCATTGTGAGAGACTAAACCACGTTTTTAGGTCAAAATTAAACATAAGCGGGAAGGGAAGCCTAGTAATTCAGTAGGGTCAATGTCGTCTGTCCTATTTAAGGACAGTAATAGTATACTTTTATATAATTATATTACAAAAATAATATAAAATATTAATATACGTATAAACGATATACAGTCCATAATGATTTTTTTATATAATTGTAGCCTTATCTCATTTCGACATACGACTCATGTATGCTTTATTGAAATTTTACCAAAATTGTCAGACTAAGAGACAGACAGCTATCTCAATTAAATATTTGATTTAATTTAATTTGAAATTTCGTCAACGGCACCTAACGTTTAAATTTAGTAAAGCGATGCAATTTTGAAACAATACGCTCCGCGCCGCAACGAGTTCGTCTCGCCAATTATTCCTCTGTCCACAAAAACAGCTGTTCATTCTAGAGATATGCTCAGCATTGCTAATTTCTATTGTACACCTCATCACCATGTTGTAAAAGTTTTTAGAGAGTGAAATAGTTACATAAAAGAAAATAACTATCCGATACTCACCGTATTATTATTACACACTTAAATACTCTAACTCTGTTAATACACACTTAACATGAGATTACGCACTAACTAAAATATAACACTTTGTATTTAAATTGCTTAAAATTAAATTATCCTATTTTAATTAATAAATATTGAATATAAAATAACTATGACACGATATATTACGTCGAGAGAACGCGCACACAACACCGGCAAGCGCTGAAACCCGACTGACGCGACCTCATGCAGCGAACGCTCAAAATACGCTTATGGAACGTTCCGTCTCATAAACGGTTTCATTCATTCATACGCATGCAGTTAATTTATAATAAATATTTTCCTTTTCTTTATTATTGGAAGCCTTCACATTGCTAGATAATACCGGCATTTCCATATATGACATATATACACACCAGCAGCCTATTAAATGGGATTTAATTATAAGTAATTATCCTGCAACAAATATAGATTCATTATAAGATACTTGTAACAAGTATTAACCATTATACACGTTCTTGAAAGAATTACTCGAAAAGGTAAATTTTATACGATATGCGGTATGTATACGACATACGAGTAAATAAACAATTAACGAGATAGTTTTTATAAGTCATCATCTATTCTTATAATATAAATATTATCAACCACAATGCTACATCTTAATTACTTTTGAATAAGCTGTATTAGATTATCTAATTACTTTGATACAGAATACCAGTCGTTCTTTCTCTTCTTCTTTCTTTTTGCAAAAAATCCTCTTTATTGAAAAGTATTATGAAATGGGTAATATTTCGTGTATTGTGATGACTTCAGTGGAGAGACAAGATGGTGCTCCCTTGTTATTACTTTCCAGGAAGTTTTTTTTATATCTCAGAATGAATGTTTTATTCGTTTCCCATCCGCTTCATTTGTTCTCATTAACCGAACTATATTAGGAAAGATGCCACCAATATACGATCATATATGGCTAGATTATGAATAAAAGACAAAGGACACTACACAAGGTAATAAAATCCCACCACAGTTCTAGTCTCGCGCATTAAATTATATAGATGTACATGATTATCTCTTTTAATGTCACTTTTTTGTTTCCTCGAGCTTCAAATCACAACGGGCTAAAGAAATTTTCATTTTAAAAACATTTTATTGTACGGTTTCTATCAAGTTTACCAAATAACTAAAGTAGCAACACTGTAATATTCGTTGGTCATATTATCAATTGACGTAATTGTGATTAATAAAACAACATTTGCTTTAGTTACAAATACTGGCATTAAGAAGCATCAACTATATAAAAATTATTGTTTCAAATAATTGATATTCATTTAAAGGAGTCACAATACAAATGTATATTAATATTGAAATAATAAGACATTGACCTATGAATATATTACTCTTATTTGAACAGAGGAATGCAACCAAAATTGGCGCCAAGTTGCATTACAAGTTTTATTCTGCATTCAATTATTAAAACTAGTTCTCAGATAAAAATAGAAGAAAGTTAGTATTATTGGCTCCGTCTTGGCGCCGACGACCGGCGCTGACGCACGGGCAAGACGAGCGAGGTGAATTCTGATTGGCTAAGGCGCGGCGAGCCTCCATGTTGTATCTATACTTCATAATTTTTGTATTTTTTTGAAATTTTTATTTTAAATTAATACTTCAAAGGAATATTTTTAATTACAATATGTCAATATTTTTCGAAAATTTCAAATAACTTACAAATAATAAACAATTAAAAAAGACGAGTAAAAAATACAGAATTGTCTCTGCTAAATAAAAAATTAACCTACCGCCTTTTTCTCGATATTTTGTAATTGAAACGCTTATCCATGACTTTTCCACTCGAGTTAGGTCCGTTAATACGTGAAGTTGTTCTGGTATAATTATTTATTTTATTTATTTTAATTTTCAAATATGTGTTTTTAGACAATTATTTATATTCATGTGCAGTTCGATATATTCAATTGACGATAATATTACTTATTATTATATCATTTTATGATGGCATCCACAAATTATTTAACCGTTAAAACGCATTTATCAGAATTAAAAAGTAATTCAGACAAAGATACACTGAGCGAGGTAAGTGTTTTTTTTTAAATTGTTTACCATATTAGCAATCGATGCAAATTACGTGTGCAGATTGTTATAAATGAACATAAATTATACGCTAGGAACTGCCGCCATATTGATAACTGCACATCTATGACAAGTTTTTCATGGCCGGCTTATGGATTAAATCCGCCAAGGAGGTTTTATTTTAGATTAAGTTCTAAGAAGTTTATTGAGTGCATAGGTAATAATAAAACGGTTACGTAATACATAAGGTCGTCGTTTTGTTATTGCAAGCGTTTACGTAATCAAAAAGATAGTTGCAACGTAATATGTAAAATCTTTATGTAACCGTTACAAAATTACAAAAAAGTACTAAGTTTTTTTAAATCTCCATATTCTGAATACATGGATCTCGGTTATATGAAGGGATCACTGAAATGTCGTCGCTACATTCAGATAGCGTCACAAATATAGGTAGACTACATAAATTAAAAATACATAGTTTTGATTAGCTTAAATAATAATCAATTATACACGTGGCATTAATTATTACGACAATACGGATTTATATTTGTACATAGCCTTTTCTTTAACAGTGAACGTGTGTCTAGGAGCCATAAGCTAAAGTTTACGCAAGACAACTGTGAAACGGAAAATTATTTCCTAACTGCTTCTTAAATTTAAATCTGAACGATACATGCTTAGCTATGTAGGAAATATGTATAAACTAGTAACCGACCGCGACTTCGTCTGTGTTTGTTTATAGGTAAAGCCGACAAAATTCTCACTTTTTACACAAAAATTACGTAATAACTTTTATGTTACAACAACATCAATGTCACACAAAAGTAATACAATTATTTTGTAAAGCTTTCGTCATATAAAAATGTATGAAATTCGTAAAACAAAGATTAATAAAAGAAAAAAGCAAAAAAATATGGTATATTCTGTAACGAAAATAAAACCTTTAATATAACCATTTAATATTTTCGCAACGTAATTACTTATAACTGGAGTTAAATTACCTTGAATGTGGTGACGTAGAAGCACGGTCTCAACCGTGGGGAGAGAAATCTCTCTTCCCGAGAGGAGGGTGGGTCCCCGTATCACCACCTTGCGGGTGACCCAAGCGCGTGGCCAAGGTGACGGAGTATGCTCATCGTGAATCCGCACCCTGGTCCACATGGTCCGACATAACCCTCACGCTGTCCCCCCGCAGTGTGAGGGAATCCCATGAAGGATTATCCCCTCTATAATAAAAAAAAGAATCTTGAATGTGGTGGTTTTAACGTTAGTTTTATCAAACTTAAAAACAATTCTTAAAAAAAAAATCTTAATTACAACATTTTACGTCGATGAACGACGCTGTATATTTGCTTAAAGTTGGGAATCCTAATTAGCATTTCAGTTTATATTTTTTGTATAAAAAAACTTGTTGAGTACAGTTTCTAATTTTGAAAACAAGCGAATTAATCACTTCGCAGATTCTAGCCACTAGGAGACGTGTAATGTCTGAGTTTCTCTTGAAACTGATGTTGATATTTTGATATTATTCGCTACAGGCAAAATGATAACTTTGGTGGTCTCTTACCCTTATACTATAATTAAATCGTAAAGTATGACACAATACATTATCTTCGTGTTACTTTCAGGGGTCACAAAGTTCACAGGTTCTTAATATTTAATGATGGATTAACACAAAGTAACGCTTACATCAATTTAAACTATTACTTATTATTAGGACAAAAATTGGGATATCTGTAGTACCTCTGAAACTGCTGGTATATATATATATACCTACTTAGTCATTAGAAAAAAAACTTAAACTTGGTCGTAATATTAGCATGATATAATTTCTAGTAATTAGTTGCAATTGGAATAACAACACCAACAGAAACAAATTGCAGCAGTCATATTAATTTCAAAATAAAGTAGATTATGTAAATACACAGATTATACTCAATTTGAAATTTAACGACTCTTTATTTTCATATTAATTCAGTTACATTTCAACTAATATTCACATTCATAACAGGCATCCGAGAGTGGAACGAGTAACTCTGTGACGTCAGCAGAAGATTTACAGAAGTTAGCAGTGATTCTTGGGCTGAATAGCGTTGAAGATGTATATCAAGAGAGATTTCGCGTTGACAGGCGCCGTTTGGAAGGAATGCTGGCCGGTACATAATTATTTGTTTTATCCACTTATGTATCAATTACTATGTAGTTAGTTCGGTCTGTGCATGTAAATATTTTTTCAAAAATTAAACGTATGTATATGACATTCTTTGTAAAATTAAGGTGGTTGTTTTTCAAAAACGGCTAGACAGATTTTTATATCATTTTATACGGGAGATGTATATAGCGATTTTAATGAAATTTTAAATGTTTGTCAACCATTCAATTGAAACGAAATATTAAAAATGTGTTTATATAATTGCCTATAAAACTGGGAACATTAAAATATGATGTATGTAGAAACCTATACATCTACAGGCAAACTCTTTACATAAGAAAATATAAAATAACAATTTACAATGGGAGTCAGACGCCATGTTGAAAAAAAAAAAATCTCAGCTACCACAAGCAGCAACATTTTTTTAATAACATTTACTTGCTTTTTCTACGATTCCTACTTTGGTAATAAAAACTGTCTGTTGAAGATTGTTTTTAAATAGGTAATTTTAGTTATTTCCTTGCAAAGGTAATTCTATTATAAAGTGTATAACTATACAAATAACTATAGTATCCCAATAAAATGGTGGCACGCTTGTTAAAATCTTCGAGGGAGTTTATGTGACATCTAGGAATTCATGCTCCACGATTCACGATATTATTTCCCATTTATTTTTTATTTAGCGCAATAACTCAATTAAATTACATAAGTTGCCACTAATATTCCAAAATAACCTAACATCACTATCTGACAGAGTGAGATTCCGCTAAAAACTCTTATAATACTTTCAAACTTTTGTAAACTTGAAACCAATTATAAGATTTGAAACTGATTACTTCAACATAACTTCCGCGCTCACTACATCTCTACAGTTTACAGCCTCTACCATTACAATTGTATTTGTAAAATTATAATTCTTATTATTTTATAGAAAACTTGGAAGAATCGCAAACAGCCCAAGCGTTTTTCCATCGAGTAAGTATATTTTTATGTTACAACTACTTAATTGTATTACCATACCAAGCACAAACACAATATGGTGGTGTAAAAAGAAATATAACCGACTATTTCGCCAAAAACGTGCTTTAAATTCTAAAATAATTCTGAGAGATCACGATTAAATATTATTGTATTAACTTAAAAGGTATCAAACTTAAAAGAAAAATAATAAAACAACATTTCTTATACAAGTTTCACTAGTTCTATATAAGTAAATCGTTGCCATGTTTAGTCATATGCCAATTATAATATGTTGATTAGTATAAAACTTTATCGATTATTCTATAATTGAATTATAGAAATGGTAAACTTTCTCCACTGTATTAGGTGATGAACGATACGAATACGCTAATAAACTGGCCGGCTCGTCTCAAAATTGGTGCTCGTTCAAAAAAAGGTTAGTATCTTTTGAATTTCTTGTTATTTAACAATAAAACTTTTTTTTTTTTTTTATATTATAGGAGACAAACGAACAGGTGGGCCACCTGATGGTAAGTGATCAACACCGTCCATAGACACTAGCAACACCAGGGGAGTCGAAAGTGCGTTGCCGGCCTTTTAAATATGTGGGCCTCCGGCACTCTCACTGACCGAACGAAACGCAACAGTACAACCACTGTTACTTCACGTCGGTTTTCTGTGAGAGGGTGGTACTACCCCGGGCGAGCCGATCCATTCATGCTGAAACCAGTAATAGCTTCAGCGTAGCTCTACCACCTACAACTGTGATATGTTGACTATTATGTATGTCTATGGTTGTATTACACGTATAATCGTTATTACAAATATTTTTTATTTTCTTGTAATAATTCCCAAGATTACAAAATTCTATAATTTTGAGTACGTCATTAAAATTACTAAATGACAAATATTATAGAGTCATTTTGAAATAACTCGAAATTGTTAATCCGTGCCACTAAAGTAAATATGTACTTCATTCATAACTTTAGGTAAAATCATCAAATCATGTATGTTGTTTTTTACCCTATATAGTTTCAATATTTAATTTTCAATGTATTGAAATCATATTATGTTCAAGTTATAAGTAATAAATTAAATGAATATATTATTATTTTTCTTTTTATTTCTATATTTACAATCAATATATTTGCAAAACCGAAAAAAACTGCATTAACATATATGAAGTAAAAAAAAAACTATCTAATATAAACAGAACTATCATTGGAATACCTAGTAATATTGTGCAAAGAATAAATGATGTGACCTAAATTAAATAAAAGTTAGTTGCCGTTATTACCATAAACAATAACTCATCAAGAGACATTTTAAATCCGATATTATTATGAAATATTTTAAACGTGTAAACTCAATTGATACGAATATCTTAAATTGTGCTAAGTTAATATACAATTATTCATAATTACTTTATACCTCAACATACATGCGCACCATGCTTATGTAAAGTAATTTAAATTATTACAGGATATTAATTACATAACGAATTGTTTTTTTGAATAAAACGAATGACCCGCGAATCAATCTAGGCAACCAATAATAATGAATCTTTATGTCGAGCCGGCACCAATGCGGTATCAGACCGTACCGGCGCGCGCGTTGGTATGGCGCCAGTAAGGCGGTGAAATCAAAATTTTTATTATTTCGCAGGCGTCCGTTACGCGTACCGTTTATAGTGAGTAAACGTAAAAACCAAATGTATTTTAAATAGGTATATCTTATCTAGTTAAAATGGTGTTAACAGTTAATAACGATGATTTAGTGTACGAAGTTATTAAGAATATACGTAAAAATAATTTTTACGACTTGGCTTATGATATTGGTGAGTTTCTATCAAATAATTAATTAGTGAATTTTTGATTAGGCTTAGTTTTTTATTACGAATTTTGGTAGATTAAACATAAACGACTAACTGATAGCAGAAGTTTGGTGTATGTTTATGCTTTGATCATAACCTCACCTGATATTGTGTACTTGACCATATGATGCTATATTATTTTTTGGCTTTGCCATTAAATGTTGTTATAATTTCTCGACGTATAGGTATTATGATGAATCTGTAGGCGTTGAACTATATGATTGTTAATTTTATAGTACTTTTAATTAATTTTTACTTTCTGATATTTCTTTCACTACCATTTACTTTGAGTTAAAAATATTGCTTTAAATTTATGTTCTTTGCAATCATGAGCCTTGATAAACAAATTTCAAATCATGATCACCTCTTTGACCGTGTAGATTTTGGTAGTAAGGATATGATAGAATAAAACCTATCACCACCATGTTATAGTGTCATCACAATGTTTGACTTGACTGAAAGCTGAATGACTCAATGTAGGGATTTAAACACATCAATGTTATAAAATAAATAAAATAGACTACTAGATATATGATAATCAATTTAAGTATAATAAAGTATAAATATGTATCATACTATATGCATTTCATCTGCACAACTTAAGAATAAAGTAATGACAATTTTATATTCCTATATCTATAGGTACTTTGTTTTGTATTCAATTCTTGACTGTATTATGCGCAAATCCGAATATCGGAGGCTAGATACAGAGTGTCCAAAAACATTTGCGTGTACTGCATAGCTTACCAAGGAGATTTTTTTAACGTAAGCTCAAATGATTTGTACAGTTAAGATCATTTGATGTAGTAATATCCGAGAATGCCGTCAGTTTACATTAAAAAAAAACAATTGTTTTTAACCGACTTCGAATGTTCACAATTCGGTTGTTTTTTAAATGTTTTGTTACCACAGAAAATCATAATTTATAAACTGATTTGGATCTTTTTTTAAATTGGGAATATGGCATATTTTATATATAGGGACGTACATTCTAATTGAATTAGCCTTGGAATTTACATTTTGTATAGTGATTGAGAGGTAGTATTATAACAATCCTAGACTAGTTAGGTACCTCACTATAGTCAACTACGTCCCGCTGCATTCTTTTAAGTAGATTTTTTAAGAGAAACTTTTTTTAAATGACCTCAATTTTGTTTGTCCATCTATCGCATATCGCATTACAGCCGGCCGTGGAGTAGAGGTAAAGTGAATTACGCTCGGCAGAGCAGCCAAAGCCAATATGGCGACGCCCATATCTCAATTCAAAATGATTGAAGTTATTGAAATAAATATTGTGCTCAATTTTAAAAATGCTACGATCCAAAAAAAAGTTTCACTTGCGTCGTGGGTTCATAAAACCACACAATTCTTTTTTTGAACTCGGGTTTTTTTTTTATGCTGAAATTTTATGTTATATCGAACAGTATTGAAAAATGTTTATTGTGTTCAGATCCTCATGTGAGAGTCGCTGGTCGACCCTGATGATGTAAAGCTGGCCCGAGAGAAAATAATGCTGTTGCTGGACACAAGGGTATGTGATATATGTATTTACTTTTTAAACGTTATTATTGCTGTTCATGTCTATATACTATTTTTTTAACTATACAAACATACTTATTAATTAACTAGCTTTAGCCAGCGGACTCGCTCGCGGTATAATAGATTTATTCTATCCCTCGCGAACAGTGCTTCTCTCTGATTGAAAGGCACTCCATAGCCTTTTCTGTACGCATGGTAACGTTTATGCTAAATTTCACGTTAATCGGTTGAGCAGTTAAGGCGTGACAGCGTATCAAAAAAAAACAAACTTACTTTTGCATTCTAATGTCCTTGTCCGAAAGTGGCAAAATTGTTATTAGGTATTCAAAATATTCGTATGGTTATCACTATTTATATTTATTATTATACTAACAGGCCTTAAAATTTTATGTACGAGTAATTTGAATATTATTGATATTACAAGCTTTGATTTATTTTTAATTGTTTGGTCATTTTATTCATTTACTTTGGGGCTATATTCAATCACGATTATGGTCCAATTAGGACCGGGTTAGCGAACACTAGTGTTTTAGAAAACTTAACTAAAATTGATTGCAAGTAGGTACAAAAACTTGTGGCGTTTTGAGATAAAACGAAGCAGTACGTTCAGTTCGTCGAAATAGGTAAATACAGACATAATTAAATAGAAAAAGAAATAAGGCTGCTACCAGCGATCCCCGAGGAAATGTTGCCTTAAAAATTAATTAATGGAACTTTTCAGAAACAGTTGTAGATGTATACTCGTATATAAAAATAGACGAAGATGCATATACCAACATTCAGTACATTTTCCTTATTTAAATATAAAGAATGCACACTCTAGTTAAATACATTTTCTTGTTAGGTAAATAGGCACAGAATTGTGGACGATACTTCTGTTTTTTAATCTTCCTAAGAATCATTATATTTATCAGAGAATACCTACTCAACTTTCCGTTATCCGTCTTTCCATTTATGTGTGTGTATGTGGGAGCATGTGTATATAATTAAAAATTTCATATATCTATTTGATTTATACCCAAACTTTGCTTCGAGTCTAGAGAATTATAATAATTGTTCTTAAATGAATACGTATGCAATTTGACATGAGTGGCGAAGATTCAAATAGTTCTAATCTAAGTAGTAGTGGAGATTTGTAGAATCCGATCCAAACACAGTAACATCTAAAAAGTAAATTTGATGAGGTTTCGAAATAATTTTTGCATCCCAAATTACCAAATAATAATCATCAAAATAAAAAATTATAATAAAAATTACAAATAAAAACGCTACATGCTTAAGGAAGCATCTAGATTAAATTCTTGTTCATTATTAATTTGCTTAATTTGATTACACTTTATTATGTCTATGTAAATATGAGTACAAAACATATCTATCTGTTTCATTGTACTAACCTAACGAGTTAAATAAATAGCAATAGGGTAATTTGTATCTGCAAGATTTGCAAGACCTGCAAGACTCTTGCTGCAAAACCAAAACCAAGGGTGAGAATGCAATACCAATACCAAGACCAAGACCGAGACCAAGACCAGGGGTATTGACGCAAGACCAAGACCAAGCCAAGTCTCGTCTTAGTCTTGCATTTGGACAACACTACTACTAATCTACTACAATACCAAGATTGAGAGTGCAATACCAAGACCAAGACCAAGCCAAGTCTCGTCTTAGTCTTGCATTTGGGCAACACTACTACTAATCTACTACAATACCAAGATTGAGAGTGCAATACCAAGACCAAGACCAAGACCAAGCCAAGTCTCGTATTAGTTTCATTCATTTGCACTACAATATTTATACGATTTTTGGTATAAAACCCTCGATTATATTGAAATTAAAAAAAAAGAATTATAGTCGAATTTAGACTACTGAACGTCCCTTAGTTTATTGGAACAGTTAATGTGATAAATTGCTTCTTTGAAGTATTAACTTCTTATGGGAGGACTTTGAAATACTGATCCGCAACCTTTTCATGTTACGAAATGGTAGTGGAAGGTAAACCCTGTATCCGGTAGAGCCTTGGAAACACCGGTTCTCGTCGGATCACCGAAGTTAAGCAATGTCGGTTGCGGTCATAACTTGATCGCTTGGGAACACCGCGTGACGTTGGCTTTTTGTTGTACCTTTTCTAAAAAGTACATCTTTCGTGTGGTCATAAGCAAAATAACACTTTTGTTTTTTAATTTCTTGTAGTACGAACTTGATGACTCTATATATATGTATTCCTATAGGAATGTGATTATTTTTTCCTTTTCCAGAGCAATAGAGTCACTATGAAAATCGACGTCAGCTACACTGATCATTCGCATATCATCGGAAAGGTAAGGAGTATTTTTGTATATATTATAATAGACTTAAGCGTTTGACCACAATCTCACCTTATGTTAAATGACGATGGGATCGTAAATGGTGTAAATAAGCTAAATCTAGAGGGGGACTGGCTCTCAAGTCCAGCTGTTGGAACACACATACAGATGCTTGGCGACAAAATCTTATCAGAATTGCACATAAGATATTTGCGAGCTTACATGTGGAGCCATTATATATATATATTAGTAAATGGTGATAAATAGGCACATTATCTTCGTGTAAGTAATATTTTTATGCAGCGCACACCAAAGTAGCTCTAACTTAGCAGGATTTTTTGCCACTTTCTTGATACGTACCTGTTTATTTGGGCTAATTCATTTAATATCTTTATAAATTAGTAGATTCTACCAGCGGCTTCGCTCGTGTTAATATAGATTTTTCCATGTTACTTGACACTTATCTTATCTTTTGCTAGACATTGCCTTTTACAGTTTGGAGACACACATGTATAACTAGTCAAATGGAGAAAAGACATCTTTAAACCTGGATTTCTTTCGACTTTGAACAATTCAATTTTTTTTATTTAGTTAGTATCTAATAAGGGAAACAAACAGTTCAGAGAGTTAGTTCATATTGCATTGTTTTTCGGTTCAAGTTTTTAGTTAACCGGAAAATAGTTTAAAATTAACTATAAAATGCATACCGAAGAGATAAGAACGCTTTTTATAAATACGCGGTAATATAATTGTTATATCGTCAGGGAGGATTAACGATAAGGCGTGTGATGGAAGAGACGGGTTGCCACATCCACTTCCCGGATTCGAACCGCACGAGCACCATCGAGAAGAGTAACCAGGTTTCTATCGCCGGGGACATGGAGCGCGTCGAGCGCGCCAGGGCTCGCGTCCGGGTATGTTATTTTAAATTTTCTTTCAGCAAATTAAACTAAAATAATGATAACATAATTTAAATAAAGAAAATAAATATGAACGTCAAAACTTTCAACATCGTTCGTAAAGTGCGGCCAAAAAGATTGGCGAGAACTTTGCCCCTCGGGGGTCTTTCACGTGAAACGGATCGAGGAAAAAAAATGTAAGTTCTGAAATTCGTTTATAATCGATCTAATTCTATATCTAGTATATGTGACTACCAAAAGAAGTAATGTAACGTTTTCAGAGTTAAAGTATGTATGTATATGAGTTTCTTTGTGGACTAAAATTTTTAAAAGTCTGGACAGATTTGGATGTATTGGGTACCGTTACAATTTTTACATCGTCGCGAATGATGCTGGTTTATAACAAAAAAAAACAAATTCAATATGTCCCCAGCATGACTCGTGAAATAATTCTAAATAATTTGTTGGTATATATTTTACACAAGTAAGATGTAGTATATGCAAAATAAATATAGTTGTAAATCGTTCATTGGACTGCAAACGATTTAATTCGATTTTAGTAAGACTTCGAATATCTAAATTGTTGAAATTGTTTCGTAGATGGTTGAGTTATCATTAGAATTCTCTCATCAGCAAAAGACATAACATAAATTATTATTATAAAAAAAAAATTGTTAACGATTGACACAACGCCATCTATTGCCTAAAAGCGGTTAACAAAAGAGTAAAATTAAAATATGTTTTTTAATAAAACTTTTCACTAAAATGTACAATATATAAATAATATATCAATTAATATTATATTAAAACAATAACTACAAAACTTAAAAAACACCACAGCCCCGACACAAAGGAACTAAAAAAAAAAATAAAAATACAACGTATATTATTTAATATTGTACATTAAGACAATTTAAGATATTAAGAAAAGTTAGTCGATAGATTTTCAGTAGTTTAGTTCATTTGATTAATTTATTAGTTCAAATTATTTATTTTTTCAAAATATCAGTTGCACAATATCGATGTTATGACAAAGGGGTTTATGTTACAGGAATTGACTCCTCTAGTGTTCTGCTTCGAGCTGCCGATAGTGTCGCCCTCGCAACCGTTGCCGGACATCAACTCTGCCTATGTCCATCAAATACAGGAACAATATAAAGTTCAGGTAATTAAGTCTTCTTATATATATAAATAAATAAAATGATGGAGGTATGTCTTAATGCGCGCATCACTCAAAAACCACTCGACAGATTACGATCAGTTGTTTTAGTATTACATCTTAGGCAATTGTCATGATGACAGTAATCACAAATTACAAAAATATTCTATTTATCCCATAAAACCGTATGAATAGGATAGGAAAAATGTATTTAATTTTATATTCCGGTTGAGATTGATAATTTATTTAATAAAATAATACTATAAAATACAAGCAATCCATTCATTTTATGTTGAACACCAATCAGAGTGAATTACGTCACGCTTCAGCAAACGTCCTTTGTACTGGGCTGTTGATATAGTTATTATTATATTATACACTTGATCATCATATTTATAACGCAAAATAACTTATTGTGTGCTTTCTTCACGTTAAGTCTCTAATCTATGCATAAAGTACTCTGTAGGTCACTCGTTATGTGCTCGTCGGTTTATATTGTCAATATCATGACGTCATAAGCAGGACGCCATGACACGGGCAGTGTTTTGGCACGCATTTTACAAATTAAAATTAATTTGCGTTTATTTTGTAAAAAATCTTTGTTTTTTCAAAAATATTATATTTTTTGAATAGTATATATTCTAGAGTCTTATAGGATTGTAATTGGAAATCAGTCATCATGCCAATTTGCTCCTTATCAAATAATTATTTCGAGAGCTTCATTTTATATACAATTATTAAGTTAAAAAGAAAACTATGATTTTTATAAGCACTATATGTTTTTTTGCCCTGAAAAAGTGGGGCAAGCGGTGTAGTGCGCATGTTAAAATGTTGTTAAGATAGTAAACTACGCAGACAAAGTTGCGGGTGCTACTTAATAATTATAAAGCTCAAGATATATTGTTTGTTTGTTCGTTTGAAATACCTAATCTCTGAAAATAGCAGTTAGATTTTAAAAAAGTCTTTTCAATTAAATTCTCGTTATCGAGGTAGCTTATTCAATGTGTCGCATTAGGCTATGATCCTTAAATAGGAGCAATGAGCATACGAAGTATAGGTGACTTATCATGACACTGTTCGATAGGGGCTAAGCAGTAATAAAATAAAATGCAGTTGCAGAAAATAATATCCCGTGATGCTCTGGTCAACATTGGGAAAATATATCTATCTATCTTTCTGTTCAAAACTTGTCATTTATATGCATTTTAAATCTTAAATACTATAGATTGCTGCAATTGGTTCGTGAATGTTTTTTTTAGAGAAATGATAGTGAAAGAAATGGATTGGTATATCATTCTGAAAAACACGCCTCTCTTTAAATACACAGCAATTGTCCGTATTGTCTAACTTGCTAATTAGAAGCAAAAAATAATGCCTGAATTATCAACTTAAACTCCATCAAATGAAATGTTTTAGAAAAAGTGGAAATTAATATATATTGTTTTTTTAATTCGTCTTACATTATATCCTAATTGTTACCCGCGACTTCGTCCGTGTCGAATTTAGCAAACAATTTTTTGTTCAGTCCAAACATATGCTTCTTTAATTTATTATCATATATAAGGGTGAGTCAGAAAAAAAAAAACATTATTTTTCCTTGATAACTGTGAAAATATCGTTATAGGTGATAAAAAAAATGTACGTGAAGTAACGTTTGAACTTTTAATATTGATATTAAGAGGTACCGCTTCCTGATTTTTGATTTTCTATATAAATTACACGGGAAAATATATCTTTTATGTAAAATGTTATTGTGTTGTAACAAATTAGCATGTTCTAGAAATAACAGTACATATTCTTATAGGAAACCAGGATGACCTGGCAAACGCCTAACAGTCGATTCTTTAAATATATTTTTTTAATATTTATTCTGCTATTCGGGACCATCGTATAAATATATTTGACATTAATATTTATACGATACTAACGTCACTCAATTGTTTTGCCTTCCCGGAACACCTCTCTCCACTAACACTTAAACCTTATGCTATAGTGTTAAAGTTGAAATTGAGTTTTAAGTATTATCACGACTCGTTTGTGTGGGAGTATAGAGAAGTGTTGTTTTCAGATTTTTTCAGGCAATTATTAAAATTTTTCTCTCCGTAAGATCCATCCTTGTACTTCAAGGGATATTCTAAGAAAAGAATTATCGAAATCGGTTCAGCTGTTCTCGAGATTTGCGCTTAGCAACACATTCAACGATTCATATTTATATTATAGATTGAAGGTTCTTCAAAAAAGGTCTGATGTGAATTTTCACTAACCAGAAACAAATGATACTTATATTAAATTTATGTTTGTGTATGTAGTGGCGTTTGCACGGAACTTATTAATGAGGACTTTTTAAAAGAATTTCGCGATTTCTGTTAATTACGTTTTACAATGTAACGTGTCGCTACATTGGGTAACGTGTTGGGTACGTGAGGTCAAATACCTAGGAGTTACATTAGATAGGCGCCTCACTTTCAAAGCGCATACTGATAGAGTTCGAAACAAGGCCGCTATGGTCTTGGGTCGCTTGCACCCATTAGTTTGTTCGAAAAGTAAAATGTCCTTCAGACATAAGCTTACTCTGTATAAGATGTGTATCCGTCCTATCCTGACATATAGTTGTCCCGTTTTTGCGCATATGTCAAGTTATAACTTCGAAAAGTTACAAAAACTACAGAATCGGTTTCTTCGTAGGGCAGTAGGTGCCCCTTGGTACATCCGGAGAGTCGACCTCCACAGGGACCTGGACATGCCGTCTATCTGGGAGTACGTTAGGACATTCACTAGTAGCTATTTTGAGAAAGCAGTGAATCATCCTAGTCCGTTAGTGGTATCCGCCGCGACTTACAACACCGTACCCGACGCGCCGCGTTACAAAAGACGTCCGCGATATATTTTTACAGATCCTCCCGACAAAATAACGGCAGCTAACTTTCAGTACCCTTCCGTCCCTCGCAACAGAGCGTGTGCGCGTCCACGCCCGCGTAATCACAGATCACGCCGCCGCGGCTTGACTGTGAATTTTGCTCCAGCACACTCGTCTAGGCCCCCCTCGGCAACGGCTCAAGCCGAGGTCCGATCCTCCGGAATGGAGCCCTCGAGCACGTTGCTTGCGCGACTACAGTGACACTGAATTAATTTTCAAACATTAGTTATTACAACACAACACCGATCACCCCACACACGTGCACATACATACATGTAGGTACACATAGTGTTTGAGTTTATTTATTTATTCTTTTTATCCCTTTTTCGAACGAAGTTAACTTAGATTAACTTAGTAGTCAGATTCAAGATACATGTATGAGTTCGTGAAATATACATGCTTGGTACACGTGTATGTTTCACGAATTTATATATGTATGAAATAGTAGTTAACCCAAGCTTAGTTAGACTCGGGATATTCGGTGACAGCCCGAGCCGAGGCGCGCCGTGCGCCCTTGTGCTGGTTGCCCATATAATATCGGGTGAGTGCCATAAGCGCTCCCCTTGGAAGTCCGATGAAACTGTGGAGGCCTTGCCAGGCTGACAGTGTGGTCAGTTCGAAAAAAAAAAAAGTGTCGCTCGATTCGAATCTAGTTCTTGAGTGACGTTTGTGCGGATGCAACTTTACGTCATTTGTCATTAAACGTGTCGTTTCGAAATATATATGAGGATGAATATGCGTATACTTTAGGAATCTGCATTTGAAGTGTGGTTAATACTCTTTGTGACCTTCGCTTTAATAGATTCATTAATTATACATATGTAAGATACATACATTGGTACTAAAAGATAATACTAAGGAGGGTTGACGTCAGGTAGGCGGCAGAACGTAAAAAAAAAATAGTGTGCACTTATGTACACGCGTTAGAAGTTATAACTCTTTGGCGTAACAAGATAAAAATCTTTTCAAAAATGTTATCTTTCGCCTTATTCTACGTTTGTAGAGAAAACGACACTAACAATAGAAAAAAGGTATTTAATACATACATACTTTTTTTTTTAATAAAATGTTGACTATAGCTAACTTCAGGGTGTCGGTTTTTCGTGACGCGGTGTGCGGCGCGCGCATCGTAAAAATTTACTCTCATAATCTTTCCCTAACGTGCCAAAAGAAGTATAACTTCAATAAGACAAATCATATATCACAACATAACAAACATGTTGTTAACCGACCCCACTTACGTGGTATAAGGGTAAGAAGAAGAAGATACATATGAAAAATATTTATACCTGATGTTTTTTCATTGTATATGTGGTCGCATTTTATCATTATTGAATTAGAGTCATAGTTAATTTTAAGCTTAATAAAGAGCCGTGGTAAGAATTCATAAGGTAAAACTTGTGTTAATTTTGCACGATTCAAATAAAAAGTATTGAAATAGACTTAAAATGTATTTGGAAGTATTGTAATCACTACATAGTATAAAACACAATCGCTTTCTCTGTCCCTATATCCCTATGTATGCTTAAATCTTTAAAACTACGCAACAGATTTTGATGCGTTTTTTTAATAGATAGAGTGATTAAAGAGGAAGGTTTATATGTATAATAACAAAAATTAAAAAGTGGAGAAATACTGTTATTTTTGAGGTTATTCCAAAATTAAAGCGTGCGGGCCACGGGCAGTAATGAATAAATCAAAACTCTACTGGATCGATTTTAATCATTTTTTCAGTGAAAGACATAGGCTATATATTTTATACCCGTGCGAAGCCGGAGCGGGCCGCTAGTAAATTATATTAAGTAATGAAGTATGTATCTAGAACTTCTTTTTATAGTTTTTCTGAATAACATTTGTAATGCGAGTTACACGGTTAAGGTTTTATGGTTTCGTTAAATGACATTTTATCCTCATAAGTCAATGTCACACGAGAGCATTTGCATTTCGTCATAATATTTCGTGTCATTGCCAATCGGATCAATGATTCGCCGTATATAACCTTGAAAAACTGTTTTGAATTAAAATATGATACCAGGTTTTTTTTTTCTATTAAATCAACAATAATATTGGCATTAAAAGAAACTCTTCATTTTAGGTAACTTTTCTTTATTTCGTTTGTACCAGGAAGACTAACAGCTATTGATTATAATAGAAAATAATAAAATTAGAAATATGCTGCCAATTATTATAAGACTTCCGTGATATTTATACAGTACTAGCTGACCCCGGTGAACTTCGTAACGCCTAACAGTCGATTTTTTAATACTTATACTGCTATTCGGGACCATCGTATAAATATTGACATTCATATTTTTACGATACTCACGTCACTCAATTGTTTTGCCTTCCCGGAACCTCTCCACTAACACTTAAACTTTATGGTATGGTAATAAAGTTCAAATTGGTTTTTAAGTATTATTACGAATCATTTGTATGGGAGTATAGAAAAGTGTCATTTTAAGACTTTTCCAGGTAATTTTTTTAATTTTTCTCTCCGTAAGATCTATCCTCGTACTTCAAGGAATATTCTAAAAAAAGAATTAGCGAAATCGGTTCAGCCGTTCTCAAGATTTGCGCTTAGCAACACATTTAGCAATTCATTTTTATATTATAGATAAGTACTAAGTGAACAAACGAAAATGTTATATATGATTGTGTGCTACTAGAGTTAATAATAACAAATACAGAATATTTAGGCTATATTATACTATACTATTTGTGTATATTATAGTAAATATATTATATTGTATAGTATATAAGTATATTGCGTCACGTTTCCACCAGAGCTTTTGATAGAATTAAGTCTAACATCACAATGACAATTGCACATAAATTATAACTTACTTAAGTAAGTAATGCTACGGGGCCCTGTGCCGAGATAAATATATGTTTTTTTTTTATACATTTTTCTTGATTTAGGTAGGGTTTATGTAAGTGTGCGCTTTTGGTTCAATGCACCATAACCGGTGCGCAGGTATAGTTCATACACGGTATACTAGTCGGCTCTTACGACTCTTATTTTTTATAGCTAATTAATTGTCAAATAAATTATATATACTACAAAAGGAAGTTCCTTCCAACTGAGTGTTCTAGGACGCTCTTTTTTTTAGACATTTTTTTTATTCATAGTAGACCCGAACATAATACTAAGGAAAGTAAAATTATTAGTTACATGCTATTTAAGGTATAGCAAAGCCTAATACTACGTACATGACTTCACAGGTGATGCTTCGTAATCGTCCGAAGCTGCACGCGAACCTGCTGGTGGTGAAGGGTGTGCAGTGGGAGGTGAAGGCCACCATGGAAGCGACCAGCCTCCTCATGAATTACATGTGCGGAACTTTTGCTGTGAGTATTTACTTTTCGTGAGTCATCAACATAACCATGCATTATATCAATATAGTAAAAATAACAACTATATAATTATATTTAAATATAGTTATTTTTATAGGTAACCACGGAGTGCTCCAACAGTTACTTAAATGTCAATAAAACTAAATACAGATTTCATCAAACAATATGATGAACTAACAAAAAATGAAAAAATATACAAAATCCAAATACTTCTAGCTTTATTTTTGAACAGCCTGACATGTCTACCGTGATTTTGATTTTATTTAAAGAAAATATCACGTATTTTATGTATAGTAGCAACACGCTGTGATAACCGTTTTGACGTTTCTTCGCTCATAAAGTTTCGTTTAAATTAATAAAAAAAATTGAAGTAGGAAATTGCTGTTCTTTATTGTTAATACTGACGTGCAGTTAGTTTTAAAATTTATCGAAGGTATCATTTTCGGACACGAATTTATTTACTATACCGAGTTCTAAAATATATATATGTATAACTATATAGTATATATCTATCTAACTACTACTATATGTAACTATACAATATATACAACTAGCGGCCCGCTCCGGCTTCGCACGGGTATAAAATATATAGCCTATGTCATTCACTGAAAAAATGATCAAAATCGATCGAGTAGTTTTGATTTATACATTACTGCCCGTGGCCCGCACGCGTTACATTTGGAGTAACCTCAAAAATAACAGTATTTCTCCACTAACTAATTTATGTTATTATACATATAAACCTTCCTCTTCAATCACGCTATCTATTAAAAAAAAACCGCATCAAAATCCGTTGCGTAGTTTTAAAAATTTAAGCATACATAGGGATATAGGGACAGAGAAATCGACTTTGTTTTATACTATGTAGTGTTACATATAAAACTTGATATTTAAGGGTTATCAAATTTTGTGGACACCAGTGAAAGATAAAGTTGTGCGGTGGGAATAAGACAAGGAAACATGACGCTTTTTCGTTACGTGACGATTTCTACTATTACATTCCTACCAGAAAGTCCGTTAAAGAATTTCGTTACAGAGTATAATATCATCATCGTCAATGAGTTTCGTGACCGTTCACTTTTTTATTGGAACATGACTACTGCTTCTGGAGATCCATTAATATTGATCACCTGATGACAAAACCGACCTTAATATGCTGTGGAACCTGTTTATTTTCATAACTTTATCTTTTCACGTAATTTTCATCGTATCGTAGTAATATTATCGATTATGTAATATGAATGTGAATATATTTCAGAATCAAACTCAAGTTCAAATGTCGCTGGAGATATCCCCGATGCACCACAGTGTGGTGGTGGGCCAGGCCGCTGAACAGCTCAAGTTCATTATGAAGGGCACTCGTACGAAGATAATGTTCCCGGACGCGAGCGACCCGAACATTCCCGTCATCAAGAAGAGCTGCGTCACCATCACGGGGCAGATTAAAGACGTTTACGAGGCCCGGCAGCAGTTAGTCGTGAGTCAATTGTTGGAATCGATTTTATGCTAACCAGATTTTATTTCTAGAATATTCCTAAAGATGTGTTCATCCCCATACCTTTTCTAGATTATTCCTAAGAACGTGTACATCGATGCATTTTCTAGAATATTTCTTAGGACATGTGCATCAATACATTTTCTAGAATATGCCTAAGGACGTGTGCATCGATACCTTATTTAGAATATTCCTGAGGGCGTGTACATTGACAACTTTTTCTAGAATATTCCTATACCTTTCCAAGAATATTCCTTAGGACGTGTTTATCAATATATTTTCCAGAATATGCCTAAGGGCTTGTGCGTCGATACCTTTTTTAAAATAGTCCTGAGGGTGTGTACATTGACAACTTTTTCTAGAATATTGCTGAAAACGTGTGCACCGATAATCTTTGCTAGAATATTCCTGAGGACGCGTTTTTTGTCGAACTTTTTTTTTTCTTAATCGAAGTAAAACATGGTGTCGGGCTTACTACTACCTACCTACCTTATGACAAGTATAGTACTATCCAAAAACAATGACATCCACTAAAAATCCCCAATTTATCCTCGTTGATATTTTTTGTCGAAAGTTCTCGAACGGAATATACTGAATAAACAGGGTAGCCTGCCGCTGGTGGTGATCTTCGACGTGGCGGAGGAGGCGTGTCGCGTCACCAACGAGTCGGTGGCGGCGCTCATGCAGAAGCACAACGTGTACGTGAACGTGCGCCGCAAGCCGAGGCAGGGCGTCATTTCCGTCGTCATTAAAGGGATCGAGAGATATGCCGGTAACTTATTTTAGGGGCCCAGTCATAGAGATAGATAGAAACATCATTTTATTAAACTTAATTAAAAAAACATTACGCTATTGCGTTTAGTTTACAATGCTAGCTTTCCCGACATCTGTTTTGTTGTATCATTTGTATTGGTTTTTTTTTTCTATTAAAAAGGTGAGTGGAGAGACGTTTATTAAAGTTAGTTTCTTGATCATTATTCGCCTCGATGGCTGGAAACATTGAATTTCGTTGACAGGGGACATATACGAGGCCCGGCGCGAGCTCCTCGGCGGGAAGGAAGCCGAGTTCACACCGGAGATCCCTGACTCGTACAAAATCCCCGCGATCACGAGCAAGTCGATGCCGAACTTCGGGTGCGCGAACCCGTTTCTCACCGTCACATAACTCGCCGTACAACGTGCAGGAGCCGGGGTACGGGCTGGGGTTGGGGAGCCCACTGATGGGAAGTGGGGGAGTGGGGGGTGTAGGGGGCAGCGGGGGCGGGTTCGGGAGCCCGATGTCACCGCTGGCGCTGGCGCTGACGCCGCCGGTGTACCCGACGACGTGGATGTACCCGTCCCCGCAGCCTCACGCCTCGCAGTTCTCCTACTCCGGTGTGAACGCACCCGCACCAAACTCGCACATCTACAACAACCAAGCACCCTCCTGGGCCCGTGAGTTTTCATCACTAATAATCTACACACTAACTGCCAAGTTGCTTAGGGAGGCAGCATTACACTCAAAAATAGCTACTCTAAATACACCAGAATGTCTTTGACTGTAGTTAGGTACCCTAGTTAGTTTTGGATTGTCATAAACCTAGCAAAATTTCAATCACTACATGTTTCCTGCTCGATTTTGAAGAGTACCTGGTGTATCTTCAATATCCAAGGTCCAACGCTAAAATGAACATTCTTGAAAAAATATTTTTTGAAATTGGTTGATCAATGGCGAAGTTTTGAGGTAACAAATATTTTTTTAAATGCAGCCGAATTGAGAAACTCCTCCCGTTTGAAATTTGTTACTAAATGAAGATACACTACAACTTTCCTATGTCACTCATGAAAAAACATAGTAATACATTTTTTTTTTATACTTCATAGGTTAGCGTTTGACCACAATCTCATCTGATGTTAAGTGATGGTGTGGTCTAAGATGGTAGTCATGCTAAGCCTAGAGGGAGACTGGCTCTCAAGTGCAGCTGCCGGAATACATCAACAGGTGCTTGGCGACAGAATTTCAACTCGAGAGTGGTAGCTAGCCAGACGGACTTGTAGAAAACCCTACCACCATGCTATGGTTTCATCACGATGTTTTCCTTCACCGAAAGCTCCGACTTAGTTGCTAGGATTCCAACCTACGTCCTTCAACGCTGTGTCCGAACACACTACCAACTGAGCCATCATCGCTTCCACATTATCATAAAATGACACTATAGTTATATGACAAATGGAACTTCGTTTCAAATAAACGCGAGCGACATTATCGCTCCGATCATCGGACCGTTGACAAGTGTGTGGAATTACCGAGTCGTTATATGATCGCTGGGGATAGTTAAAATACACGATGTCATGCTTCGCGTCATCATTTAAGACCTTACATTGTTGTAGCAATGTCGAACGGTAGCGATATCGGCGGGCTGCAGCAGCCGCGGGTCCAGCAGTCCTACCTCCAGGCAGCGGGAGACGCCAGAACCGTTAGTATTTTTTTTTGTATTCTAACACGACCAAGTGACAACAATGTACCTTATGTTTATACACAATACGTTCAACCATGCAGACTCGCAAAACTCGATAAACTAAGGTCCCTCTAGGTTAAGCGTGACTTACCATCTTAGATCACATCATCATTTAATATCAGATGAGATTGTGGTCAAAACGTTTACCTATATACTTTATAGGTATATATATAAACTAAAAAAACTAAATGAGAGTCATTACTGCGAGTTTATTATTAACAAATGTATGGTGGACGCCAATCGGGGTCAGATCCTAACCTTCTTCCTTGTAACTGAATATATGGTCAGGGAATAGGATACCCGTATGCATTGATGTGTGATGTTGCACCTAGTGTATGCTGACAAAATCAAAAACACTTTATTCAGTTTATGCGCTTATGAACTCTCTACCAACAAGCCAGTCATCTAGAAGAACAGAGAAGAAACTCAATTTGTTTTCCCTTTTGTGGAAATAGTGCATTTCATGCCAAATCAATCACTTCTGATCCCGAACGCTTTTGATATTTCTGAAACTTATGTTATCGAGCACATTTTTTACATTTTTTATTAAACCTAAAAATTATGTATTAAAAAGAATGGCTTTCTTTGAAATAGCCATAACTTTTATAAAAATGCAAGAAATGCACCAAAACGTCTTTGACACCGTAGTTAGATTTAAGATTATCGTAAATGAGGAGTTCTCTGGTTCCTCATTTTCAAAATCCAAGATTTCATGTCAATGATATTAAAATTGAACCCTCTTTCAAGTATCCCCTTTCCAATAAAGAAAGAATACACCAAACCGGTTTTTTTAATCATAGACTTCTGAGGTAACTAACATAAAAAAAACACAGCCGAATTCAGAACCTCCTCCATTTTAAAATCAGCTGAAAAAATTACTTTTGTCTGGATTAATTAGTTGATTAATTACCAGAGTACAATAAGCCACCTGTTGAACGCGAGCGTACAAGGGAGCAGCAGCGGGTACCAGAGCAACTTCACGGGCAGCAGCGTCTCCATCGACACGCAAAATATTTCTGGTGAGTATATAGCACTTTCTTTAGAACAAGATTATATGTGCATATACCACTGTCGTCAACGTTTCCTGGAATAAAGATATATTTGAATGTGCAACTTTTAACGGACCGCGAAGAGACCGTATATTGATTTGAAATTCTAAAAATAATTTATGACCAACGAACGAGCTGAATACTTCTGATAAATATATTATATTTTTCCAATAATAAAGTCGTATAAAAATAATAGTTTTTTTACAGGATCACGAACAATTTCTATTAATTAAAAGTTCTAGGAATAATCTGCATACCCCTCGTTCTTGTCTCTGGCGGTCACGTTAGTTTTATCCACTGCTCCCCTGGTGTGACGTCACATATACTGCCCTTTTCAATTTTGAAATTAATTAAAAACTGTTCTTCCAAAATTAATTTATATATGTATATTTATTATTCATTGATACCTGCGACTTCTCGAATAGAAGCAGTACGCCGTTTTCCCTTACTTTGTCAATACATGAAAACACATTACCGCTGGGCCTGTTGTGCTTATGAAAATCGTGGTTTCTTATTTGCTTTTTTGGTTGAGGACAGGCGTCTAAAAAACAAAATTAAAAAAAACCACTAGTTGATGCACTAAGATCCCGCCAAAAACTGCTATTAGTGTTACCACGTTCTGTGTAGTTACGAATGTGTGCCGTCACACACGCAGTTAACTTGTCCCTTCCCTTGTCACAGGTTATACTTTAATTAATGACCGCTGCGATTTCGTAAAGTGTGACCAACAAAGTTTACGGATGACCCGAATTAATGTATTTACTAAATTTTTAAACATGTAAAACATAAGCGAAATCGATCTTGTATGACGATTTAGTAGGAAAATATATTAACGGATTTTATCTAAATACGTAAATAAAATTTAAGTGTCCGTGTGTAGAGCGTTATTAGATTTTTTTTAATAAATGGATGTATATGTATATTATATACGAAATTTATAAAAAAATAATATATTTTTTCTGTCTATTTATTTCGACAAATGTTGAACCGATTTTTACGATACTCACTGGCAGGTAGGTAACTGATGTTATGGGAGTCACTTAGGCTATTTTTTTTTAATGAGGTTTTTCCTAAATTCCAGACGGTCGAACTAACGGGTATAACAGCTAGTTGTTTAAATGAATATGAAGTATTAAGATACATTTGCAGGAGGTGGTGAGAGCAGTAACGTGGTTTCTCCTTCGATCTCCCCGATCAGCAACAACCACAGTCCCTTGCACGCGTCCGACAGCGAACGTTCGCAAGGTATATATTGTATTAGCAGCTTATTAAATAATCTTATAGTTCTATTAACCCACCCAGAAACTTAAATTCCTAGTATAAAGTAACCCACTTCTGTTTACAATGTATCTGTTAAAACGATTGCTATATAGGAATCAAATAATATGTAGGAAATAACAAGAGACATGCTTACTACGTACCTATGGGGGCGTCCCACGCAAAATCGATCAATTTGAAAAAAAAATAGTTTCTTCAGTTTTGTGATAGGTTTTAGTACTCCTAAAAATAGCCCATCTGGTAAATTTTGAGATAAAACTAGCAATTTCCCGAGGTTTCGTATGCATTTTTTATGCAGTAATTACTTTCAAATCTTTATTGAAGTGGAACCTCTTATGCCACGGTAGGGAAAAAATTTCGTTACGCGTTACGCGTTAAACGTAAAGTTGATATACGACTCGTATAGTGTGTCTGCCTGGTTGAAGTAGTGCATATACATAATGTAATACATTTAAGCCAAAGAAGTTACATTTCGTCCGTGTGCACATACTGATACGCGCATTTTTTTTTATATTTATCTATAGATATGAGAATAACTGACTGATGAGAAAATGACGAATTTTATACAAACAATTTCATCCCGTTTTTCAACCACTTTAGAGGTTAAATTTCTAAAAAATCCTTCATACTCACCTACAGTTTTACCTACCAGGACCTACATGCAAATTTTCATGATGATAGCCCCCAGTAGTTTGATCTGTACATTGATATGTCAGTCGGTCAGGTGTACTTTTATATATATGACTAGTCTCCCCGTAAATGTATTAGTGTGAAGATCTGTCGTATAGTTTGAGAGAATCGTTATATATAGATAAGAGTGTTCTGTTTGTGCAGATCTGGCGAATATAATATCGGACATGCCTCTCTCGGAACGGCGCGCGGTCGGCTGCGAGAAGAAAACCCTGGACACCATACACAACCTCTCGCCCCTCTCCGACTACAGGAAACTGAAAGCCGAAGCCTCTAAGGTACGTTAGTACAAATTTAATCACCATACACCATACATCACCACTCACAATATTTACCCGTCAGGAAACCAAACGTGATTAGTAGGAGTCTGTACCAGATTGGACTCTTCAAATCATCACCAAATGAGCCTATAAGAGCTCCACCCCAAGGGCATAAGCCTCTTTCCAACGGAAGGTATGGACATAATCACGACGACAGCCCAGGACGTATTTGCAATTTCAAACCCCAAGAAACCCACAGTTCTATATTTTCTCACATACAGTGGAATAACAAGAAAATTTCTCATGTTCAGATTTCCTCAAAATGTTTTCCTACAACGTCAGCCGAAAGTGTTGCCAACTTTAGTTAGTAAATATACGTGAATTCGTTGGTAAATACCAAGGTTCGAACCTGCGGACATCGAGTTGACATTCTACCAGTCAGATCCCTCTACCGCGACTCTTTACGTCTCGTCTTAAGGACACCTAGTTCATTGCATAACTTGATCACATGAAGGATTACATCAACAGTGATGATTCCCGATGAATTGTAAATCTCACGGTTGTCGCCGTTGTTTCTGGATTGCATTGCACTTACTATCAACTAAAAAAAAAGCTTAAAAAAACGTATATGGTCAGGAGAGTGATCAGGAGACTCCCCTAGGAAAATAAATCCTTATGCTCTTTCTTTCTGCAAATGTAATCCGGTGCAATTTATGTGTTAGTTACGTAAGGAAAAAGCGTTATACTCCTCTATACGACTCGCTTATACTTAATCTGTATATGTATATTTTTAATTGGTATCATATTTCTAATACCATTAACAGGAATCAAATTAAAAAAAATCATTTAATGTTTTAGGAAAATTATTATTAAAAATTAGTTATAAAATTAATGAAATAAAAATGTTAATAAAAAAACAAATAGGTTTTAACGAATTTTCCACGCTATTAATATGAAGGTTTAATAAGCATACGATAGCGCACGATGCTCGTCTGTTACAATTACAATACTCGTACACACATGAAGAGCATAACGCTTTTTTCCTTACGTGAGGATTCAATCATTCAACTCCTACCGCAAGCCAACTAACTTTGTTCCAAAAGATAATAAACGCATTTCAGAAGTTTTATCTTTAATGATGGGAATGAATGAATGAATGAAGGGAAACATCGTGATGAAATGAATAAAATGAAGAAGACATTTTTTTTCTAATGCCTGATCTAGTTATTTACCACCAGTTGAAAATCTCACTGCTGAGTGTCTATAGATGTTTTGCGGCAACCGTATTTGATTTAGCGTGTACACGATATTAGACCACACCGTCATACACGAATGATTTCCACCTCTTTTCCGTTTCACCTTTTATACCTCCTTAATCGGTCGCGGTTGAAGAGTAGAGATGAATACATTTTTTATTTGTCATAGATATTAGCGTTTACCCGCATTCTTATCTGATGTTAAGTGTGCTGACAAATATATTTTCATGTCTCTACATAACGCTGCCAATTTCGGGGTCCACTCTCCTCTGTTCAACGACGGTCATAATCGGTGAGAAATGTTTATTTTATTGCTTGGCTGGCTTTTGGCTTTGGCTTGGCACATTCGGAAAATTGGGCAATTGAAGCGGCGTAATACCCTATAATACTAGCTCTTTACTACTATATGACATACGCACTCGCACGAACGAGCATCATCTGCTTATATATTCTCATAAAGTTGTATTATTACTTTTATCAGCTGGAAGATATTGTTATAGGTACTGATCATATATACCAATTCTTGTAAATTTACTGCTTTATTATATAATTTACTCGGATAGACGTTATCCTGTCCTGATATTAAAACTTGGAAATAGATCCTTACGCCATCTACCGCGTAGAATTGTAAATTCAAACTATCTGAAAACCCACTCAAAATACGCAAAAATTACCCCTGAATTTATTTTGCGTGTGTTCTGGTCGATTCGAGAATTGGTTTAGTTTCATATTTGGCCCGGTAGGTGGCGCTGCGGTCTAATTCTAGGATTTTTTATTATCAGGGCAGGACTACGTCCACCGGACTTGCTAGTACACATATGAAGAGATTAAATTATGCATGCTACCAAAAGAAGGATACTGAATACCTATACACACGATTTATTTTATATTTCAATCCAATGAACCCTAGAAAGGTATAATGAATACAGAGTGTACCAATTTCAATATTGTTCACGAAGTTGTTCTCCGACGTTCGAACTTTCTAGAGAGTTTTTGTGACATCATGGAATTGATACTTCGTGACATCATTTTTCATTCACTCCATATGTCCAAAGAACTGTGACTCGTTCAATCACTCTTAATTAGTGTTGCCAACTTTTGATTAATGGGCTATTCCATGTCAAAACGGTCACTTTTATACCCGACGTCTTTCAATTTGTTGGAAAGTATTTTTCTTCCCTTTTTACTCCATTAAAATATTTTTCAGGTAATTTTCAAATTTCTCTTTCCCAACCAAAAACATGTTCATAATTTAAAAATAGGCTTATTTTAATAAAAAAAGAAAAACTATATATTATTTGAAAATTGAATACTTGGGACTTTTTAATTTCGTCTTTAAATGTACTTTCAAAAAGAGGTATAAATAAATGCAAGTTTTTAAATCAATAAGATTCTTCACTTTTCCAGAAATACCTTTTTTCTTTGTCAAAGTTACCATTGTAAATATTTTTTCTGTCCAACAATCTTTGAATTGTTCCGGAAAAAATGTCACCCAACATGGAGTAGGCAGATGTCCATATAAGTATAAAAAAATGGATACCTGTAAATTTAAGGTTGATAGATGTGCTTTTCATGGTGGGTATTTTCCTATTCATTTCATTGTAACTCGCTACTGGAGGCCGCTATGTTTTATTTAATTATTATCATGTTGTGTGTAACATGCTTATGTCATTGAAGGGCATTTTCTCAACAATTTGCTTAAAAACGTTCCTAAACATAACTGAAAATACCACGTATGTTGTTTACGATTTGTTTACGATTGCACTGCCCTCTATAGGCGATGCGTGAGACTGTGTCCGGCGGGTACAGGGTCCCGAACCAACGCTGGTCTGGGTATTACTTCAGCCACACGTCACCGACGCCCATCAAGCTCGATAACACCGACATAATGACCACGGTAAGTCACATCCCACCGCCGGGAGATCACTACCATATTAATAAATTTAAAGTGCATATTCTTTGACTGAACGCATTTGATTATTTTTAGACAGATTGAGAATTATTCGAAGTATTATCTAGGCTACATTATTGAAGTGAAGCTTCTTATAGGAGGACTTTGAAATTTTGATCCGCAACCTTTTTCTGTGACGAGAAGTGGTGGGTTTAAACACTGTGTCGGGTAAAGTGTCGAAAACACCGGTTTTTGTCCGATCACTGGAGTTAAGCAACTACCGCGTGACGGCTTTTTGTTGTATTTTTTTTTTATAAGAATAATTCTCGTTAATACAAAAGTTTCACTTCTGTCGTGTGTTTCTACGACACACCCTGTGTTTTTTTTTATAAAACTTATCTTGGTAACTATAACAGCTGTGTGTAACTGTGTAGATTTCTTATCTGTTAAAATTAACATTTTATTTATATTGTAATAATTTCTATTACTAATTTTGTAAATTATAGTATTATTAATGTCGCTTGTCTTGTACAAAATAATATATAAGAACTCTTAATACTCAATATTTTCCACGCACGTCTGAATAATCTATACCTATGTGTGACGCCTTAAAATGAATAAATGAAAACTGGAAGAGGTGATTGGTTTCTATCGACAGCCCGAGAAAGGCTGGAACAGAGTCGACCTCGCACGTCCGAACATAGCAGAGCTTCCCTGTTCACCCTCGCAAGGTGCAGCGTCACAGTCCCTAGGCAAGCCCTGTCGGTACCGCCAGCTCTACGACTTGCTGCAGAACATCGGCCTCGGGAAATATACAGGTGGGGAACCACTTGACACAGTGCAGACACTTTGTTTTATGATCAGTGCTTGATTCAACTGGAAACTGTAAAACATGGAATCTATAAAAAATTAAAACTGTAAAAAATGCCATCCTTTAGTAAAAAATGCCATCCTTTATCGAAATTTTGCATATAATGGAAAAGCTTCGATACATAATTTTTACTCCATAAAAATTAAATAAATTACAGGTTAGATTCATGTAAACGTTAACATGTAACGGTATTACTTTGTGAAAATTTATAATTAAATATTATAATGGCCGTTAATTTGCACTTCCACATGAAATTGATTGATCACTGCCAGAAACAACTCCCTGCAATAAAAAACAGTGTACCTCTCATTTTTTTGGTCGATCTAAATATTGCCGTAAGTTCGGACTTGCCCTTAATACAGTGAAGAGTTTAATACAAAACAAAGTAAAAATATTATTAGAGGTAATTAAAATTGTCATTTATTTATCCTTAAGTTGTCTGGATATTATGAATATAATGCTATTCCCATATCTGCGTGACGAAGTTTCGACCACTTGTCACGTTATAATTAACGTCAAAAATCATTCCAATAAAGGCACAGAATTCCCGTTCCAACACCTGTATCTTTCCAATAACTTGAAATTAGCGTCCGCGATAAATTCCTTTGATGTGCGCAAAAACCGCCGACCCCAGTTATTGTGCTGCGTGTATCGTCAGTCGTCACGCAATACGATAGTTCGTAACGCATAACGATTATATCTTTCCACATCTGCATTTACTCTGACCATAGACAAAACTTCGTGCCGATATACAGGTATGGGAGTAGCATAACCCTACACCTAAATTTGTGATCTACGCATTTATATTCAAATCAGCAAAATCAGCGTAAAAGATTCCCCCAATCTTCTCCACGATTGTAGAAGGTATAATACGTAGATGCGTTTGCGATACTAGTACTGCAGGTAGCAGTATGTAGGGTTGTTAAAGGAATTTCAATTTTATACATTTTTTAATTGAAATAAAATTAATAATCAGAATTTGCTTCAATAATTATTTTAAAAACATATGTTTATTATTATTATTATTCAAATGGCAAAAAAAAAATTTAAAAAGAGCTTTTATGTATTCGCCTGAGTTTCTTGTTCTCAAGTTATACATCACTAAAAACCAACTTAGACATATTTTGCTAAAGTGACAGAATACATACTTTTTAGATATTTTTTTATGCAATATAGGTTTTAGCATTCGACCAGAAGCTCGTCTGATGTTAAATTAGAGGAACTGGTTCCCAAATGCAGTTGCCAGAATATTGACCTAAAGGTGTTTGGCGAGCTACCAGACGGAGAACTTAACAAAAGCTTTAAGCCATATTTTCCTTCGTTGATATATGCGGTGTCCGAACACACTAACCTTTTCCCTTACAGTGGTCAAAATAAGTTGACCAAGATGTATGTTGTGGTCGATGTTTATAGATTTATTCAAGAAGCATGAGGTGGACATGTGCACTTTCGCTTCTCTGAATGAAGCGGATCTCATCGAGCTAGGCGTGACGGCCTTCGGCGCTCGCAGGAAGATGCTGCTCACCATTGCAGGTATCTCATTCATACTACCATCATAACATTAAACGATTGGAACGCACCAACTAAATTCTAACGACATCTATCTGTATTAGTTCAAATCACATAAATGAATATTTTACGGGCTTACGGGCTATGCCTATACTAGCGCCATTTTGAAAGGTTTTAGAACTCTCATTTAGTACTTACAGTTGGACTCTTTTTCAACATATCTCCCATATGAGACGATCCTTATCTCTGCCTTTCATATGAATAAGGAACACCCGGAAAGTCTTTCAATAAAACTCTTACCCTTAAAATTGTTAACTAAAATGAGATATATACGAGTATATGGAAAAGTGATAATGTAATGGAATTTCGATAAATACCGTTAAATTAGTTTTATAACAATTTACAAATCGTAACGAAATTTTCTTTTAAAATAAAAAATCATTCGTGTTCTTTTTATTTAATGATTACTAAATATAAGTCTTTTGAGCCACGTTTCACATTTTGGATCAAACGTGTAAACAAATATTTCTTAATATGTAGTTAATTTATTCATTCTTTTAAATATTTATTTTAAATATATTCTAATGTAATTTCGTTAATTTTAACATTTAATTTATTAGATCTGAGAAAACAAGCGGACGCCCATAAGGCCTCACCAGTGCCGGGCGCTGAGAGGAAACTCTTAAACTCCCCGCCACAGTACAATACAGCTGCGCTTGCGCAAGATAATTGGTAAACCGCACACGCTCATGAGAAGATATAGATGCATTACGAATCACGTTACAGAATTGAACAAATAAGAATTACGAATCATTATATATGTGGTTGATTTCACAACTCCAGTTTAACATTTTTATATCACAAGAAAAGTAACATATTGTTCTATATCTTTTCATTTGAATAATTAAAGACTGATCATAATCATTACAAAGACTGATGAATACACTTTAATAAAGAATAGATTATAAAGAAAATACTCTCTAAGCTAAATATAAGTGTATGATACATATATAACCCCTTTACCTGAAGGTATTATGAACAGATTAAGTCATTCGATTTAATTATCCACACATGAAAAGTGTGCAGGAGACTTACAACAACAATGGTTTAAAATTAAAAACCTGAGCTTTACTGTAAAGGGGATACTGTTTTGATGTTGAAACATAGGAATTTATAACAGAAATTTATGAAGGATATTGAATTTTGAAATAATGATGGGTCTGAAATGAGATTATAACGTCTTTCAGTATTGATTTTTTATGGAATTTTATCAAATAAATTATGTGTGTAGGTTATAAGTTGTGTTTTTTTTTTTTAAGTTTTTATGATAGCTGAAAGCGTAACGACGATTTGATCTCTGCCATAGACAATTGTTGAAGTAAACCAAATTATTTTATGCATTTGTTTTTTTTTTAAATCGTATATAAGAAAAAGCATGTTATTTATTTTTGTTTTATTTAACTTAGATTTTAACTGTGTTTTGCCGACTAAGATATGTATTTTGATTATCAGAATATTGGGTTTTAAATATTTGATTATAGTGCATTTATGGATATAAAATCTAATTTGTTTTTAATCATGCCGAACCTTGCAACCCTTTTAATGTCATATTTGGGTAAAATATGATTTTAAAGGAGGGCAACTCTTACGCATAGCGGAAAGTTGAAAAAATGCATTTGTTACTTTATTAGGCATTTCGTCATCAAATTTTCCAAGGATTTAGAATCTCGCTTTGGCAATTATACCGAATGCATTCTTTCAACCTGTATAGAGTTGGCAATTGACTATTTGTTTTTCTAGATATGATAAAATCAACACGTCAAAAGTTTAAGTGACAGTTATTGACTTGATATTAATTCGACATTTCTCCCATCAACCATCATTTTTATGTTTAAGTAAATGTCAAGATAAGCTTCATTGAACCTACGAAAGTTTTAATCAAATAACATTGGATTATATTTATCGCTGGAATCAATCATTTAATGTTTGTGATTATGAATTATTAGTTTTTAAAATGCATCTTTGATTTTTAACCTTTATAACATTAACTAATTTTGTATTCTGTGTTTATGTTAATAAGTGAGTATATTAATGGAATTATGATATATATGCTTTAACCTAGGTGTAGTTTTGATGCATACTTTTTTGAGAACTTTTTACATTATACTAGAAGCCACCAAGAAACTTTTGGTTTTGACCAAAAACATATGTATCGAAACATTCACCCGTGGATCATATAATAACAAAAAAAAATTCCTGAGTTTTAATCATGAACTTGTGATTTAATATTTTAAACTTTTGATTATGTTATGCTGTAGACGTAGTTTTGTTATACATTAAGGAATTGTACTGAAAAAATGTTTGCTAGAAGTTTTTGCACCATTATTGTTACTTTTGCCTGTCAAATTAAAGTTTTCCTATGCACGAGATGTTTTATTTAAATTCTCCATTACTATAATTGCTCAATTGTTGTAGAAACTTGTAAAATGAAGATATTATGATCGGGCTTAGTATATTATAGTTTTAATGAACCCTCACCTAATTAATAACAAAAATAAGTTCAGAAGTATTAAAAGCCAGTTTTAACAGAAATTAACACATATTTTAGATACATTTTGCTCAAGATGGCCTTTTCGATGAACGACGTACACACGTTCAAAGGATCTGAATTAGTATGAAATTAATAATTATAATAATAAAATTAAAAATGGTATTATTTAGAAACCATTTATTTGCTATAATTAGTACGTATTAAAAACGAAATATTTTGATTATTAAGTAATAATAGATAAAAATGGAAAAAATGTGGTGGTACTAAATATAATCACATATCAACTTTGTAAACAAGAACTATATATGTAATGTATTGATTACAATCTTATTTTGTATATATCGATTCGATTATTCCGAAATGCTATTTTATTATAGTAATGATTGGTCCTTCGTATTCCGTAATTATTTCGTTTAATAACAAATATATAAATCGCATTTATAACTACTTGTTCGTTTCTTAGATCATTATAATTTCAGCAACATTTATTTACACGCAAAATTAAATTTGCATTTTATGCCTTAGCGTGCTAAATAAAAATTGGAATAATTGTTATCTTTGGCCTGAATAGTTATTTATATTTTAGAATTTTTCTGTTTGACATTCCGTTGCTGGCAACATTGCAGATGTTTGTTTGACATTCATAGGTCTCGTGCTTTTAACTTCACTTTTGTTGTTATTGCGTAATTTTTGTAACTATATTACAACGATGGGTAGCGCAAATGCGAAAGCCGTTGAAGTGAAAGTTCCAGAATCGCCGGTACCGGCTAATACTGAAAAACCAAAATTGAAGCCGTGTTGCGCTTGCCCAGAGACTAAAAAAGTGCGCGATGCATGGTAAGGTTATTTTTTAATCCTGTTTCTGTATTACGGTGAGATTACGCAATGGTCAGAAAAGTTAATTAGACGCTTAAAGTAAATATTTTAGTATGAATGATATTCAAGTATTTTAGTAACTATACTTACGGCGAGAAACTTTTTGGTGTAGTAGTAACATCCCTATGCGATAATATTAAATCATTTATTAACCATATTTATTGTTATTTTCAGTATAATAGAAAAGGGAGAAGAAAATTGTGGCCCACTGATAGAAGAACACAAAGCATGCATGAGGAGGATGGGTTTTAACATCTAAACTTTTATATATTATAGGCTTGAGTGATCAAAGCTCACATGTATAATTTAAAAGCTTTTGATTAACTTCTTTAATATTAATAAAAGGATAATTAAAGTATTCTAAGGTTTAGTTGGATTTTAAATTGTATTAGTTAAATTTGTTAATAATAAATATTGCTTTTAGTAAAAATGTTTTCAAAACTAATTTTCAACTTAGGTTTTCATATTATCAATTGACATTGTAAAAATTGTCTGTTCTTGGGAATAAAACCTTTTCCAATCCATTAGGAAGGTCATATATGCATTTATATGCATCCAAAGTGAATAAAATGAGTATTAGCAAAAGACAATTGTTTATTCAATATTTTCTTTAATATTCATTGCTTCTGGATTTTGAAGTGACTTGTTTTGTTGGGTTCCTTTATAATCTTTATTTATTTGAATAATATGACTTATCATTTTTAAACTTCAATAATTTTACTAATCCCATATATAAATAAGGTGATTCCTAGTATTTTCTAAATAAAATTATATATATCAAAATCCAAATTCATAATTTTGAACATTTAATATCCTTTAACTCATAGGATTAAAAATTCATGATTGGTAAAAAAAACATTTAATAATAATATATAACATTTAGCAATTATTAATTTATTTTAGGTTATGTTATGATATTGTCAGAATCACCAAAGAAGTAACTGTACAGATCTTTGTGTTGTTTAGTTAATTAACAGTGAAGTTCTTGTTCAAATAACTTTTATGTTATGTATTTTATTTATTGTATTATCGAATTGAATATTACTATTCTATTGAATTTTACATTCTGATGTTCTTAAAAGTTTACCAAACTTTGGGTTTCATGTTATTAGCATTAGAATGTCATATTCTTGTGTACAATTAGTAATGTGTTCAAAACTGACATAATAGCTCTGAAACTATTTTTTTCATTACTGTCTGTGATAGACATATGCTGATTAAGCATGAAAGTTAATGCATATCTTTTGTGTATAGTTTGAACACTTATTGTTTACTTACTTACTTGTACTATTACTATTACTTGTACTTATACTATTTAATGCGAGATCTGTGTTTTTACTTTATATTCTATGGTTAAATTGTTTTAATGCCATGTAGTTGTAAATAAATATTGATGTATATTATGTATCTGTGTGTTTAATTGAAAAAGAGTTCCTGGTTTTTTTATATTATACCAGCAGGCCTCGGGGACCTTGTCCTGCCCTGATAATAAAAAAAATATATACTTCTATGTATGAAACAATTAAGGCGGCTTGATTTTTTCTGATTCTTTCAACTTTTTCAGATTCTTTCAACAATTATCATTATATTTCAACCAATTTACAAAAACAAAACTGACAAGTTATATACCTAAACCATTCCCGAGACTTACTCTATCTATTGGTCAAGATCGCCTTACAATCCGTTCAGTAGTTTCTGAGTTTATCGTGAACATCTAGACAGACATGACGGACGACTTTATTTTATAATATGTATTGATAATAAATAATCTTAGTGGAGACCTTATCAATATTTTTGGTCTCTTAGACTACTGCCATAAGTTCAGGCTTGCGTATAATATAGTCAAGAGTTTAATATAAAACAAACTTAAAATATTGTTACAGGAAACTTAAATTGACATTTATTATCCTAAAGTTGCCTTGATTTTATCTATATAGTATAATACACATTTATACCTAAAATTGTGATCTATATTCAAAGCAATTGAAAAGTTTGTGCAAGGGCTGTAGTATTATATGCCTTATTATCTAAAATAAAAAACACATTATTTGTGACCTTGTATTATTTAATTTATTTTTATTTAATAAAATTTAGGGCTTTTTTCGAAAAAAGGTGTGGGCATAATTACCACGCCAGCCTACATTTATTGGCCACTTCAAACTCGGAGAAAGGAAAAATTTGTATATTATCCTACATACGTTGGTACTACAAGAATATTTATATGGTTCAGGTTTACACAGAATATTTGCCTTCATCGCTAGACAACAGACCAATTTTAAATTAGTAAATGTACGCGAATTCCGAAAAAATTATGCATATGTGCTGAGATACGAATCTGCGGACATCGAACTTTGTTGCAACTGTCAAAAAGTAAGTCTTATTGAATATTAAGCCAAGAACAACGTCCTGTTCTTAGTATGGTGGTTAAGTTTGTATTCAAGCCTGATTTATCATAACATAAATAATCAGCTTGGTACACGTATGTCACAACTTTTATTCAACAAAAGCTAAGAATAAATCTTCACTATTTATTTTCAATTAACTACTTATAAATTCCATAGGTTATTATTATTATCCATTAAATCATTGTATTTTATACGACACACTAAAAACCTCATGTGTCTTTTGTCAGAATTAAAAATAAAACTTCCATTACAATTTAAAGTATAAAACGGTATAACTAACACTTTCGAGTTTTTGGCGGGATCTTAGTCTGTCATGTAGTGGTTTTTATATTTTATTCATAATCTTGTGTTATTAGACTCTATATTTTTTAATATTGGTGGTGTTTTACTTAATATAGTTCGGTTATTATGCACAAGTGAAGTGGATGGGAAATAATACCATGGAGCATGCATTCTGAGATGCCACCGAAACTCCACTGGAAGTTCTAACAAGGAAACCACCACCTTGTTACAACATTATAATTATCGCAAGACACTTACTTGGCAAAATCTTGTTACTTGACACTGGCTAGTGCACAAACGGTGACGGAGCAGAAAAAAAATAAAGAAGAAGAATAAAAGCAATACATCAAAAAGATTCAACGCGAATGAGGTTTTATTGCGAATATATATAACTATGCTTGGTATTAATCACAAAAAACTGAATCAAACAGAACAGTATTTATTATAGAAGATAAATCAGTTTTACGTTAATGGAATTGATATAAAGTTGAAAAAGAAAATAGTGTACTTATTTATAATATTGTTTAGTCGTTATCTGGCAGACGGACCCCGCGGGTTGGCCTCGACGGCCGTTTACAATTTTACTTAAAAACAGTTTTTGTTACGAATACTATGCGTTTCGTAAATAATTATTGTAGACGCAACACGGAAGATTTGTCTGCCGCGAGTTCAGTGCGATCGGTGGATAGTTATGAGTAAGTTAATTTAGAACATTTGTAACGATTTTATTGGAACGGTTCTTTTGTGTGTTTTTTGTATACTTCAAAATGGTTATGATTTTTTTCTAGAACTAGAAAAGCTGCGTTGGTTTGGATAAATCTTTACGTTTTTTTGTATCACAAATAACTGTTATTTGTTTATAATTACACTAATAATCATGCTATACTCTGTAAATAAAAATAATTAATTAATGTTTTCAATACAATGAACAATATTGCATGAAATGCACATAATAGTTCATTTTTTTTAGTAATTAATATTTCTCAAGCAGACGATTTATTGACACGCCTAATTCTTGCATAATATAATGGTGACTACAAAACGAATATTACAATAAAGTATTGAAAATTGATTAATAATTATTAGAATTAATTAATTCATTATGTATGAAATATGTTATTAAATAAGTTATATAAGTATAAATGTAATCTCTCTAATTCTTCTTAGCTACATTCTTTGTAATAGATAGTTACCACATTAGTACAACAGGTAACAACATTTGTACACTTTACAAAATATCCACAAATACTTATCCCCTAACATAGACAGGTGCCGGGTCCATAATATCGTAAAACGAGGAACCCAGGATAGAGATTAGGGCTCATGACTAAAGTGCAGGTTTCAAAGCCCCTCACGGATATGCAATAAACGCTCGTCTACACCGCCCTAACTCCTCTGACTGTCATAATTAGGCAAGAATCTATCAAGGTTGCCTTAGATATTCTTTTAATAACGTTGTTGTTGTAATATTTTCTTAGCATATGATATTATAATGAATAGTGTCGTTTTATAAACTAAAACCTAAAAATCGCTATGAAGCTAATTCTAAAATTGTCGTTGCTTTTTCCTGTCAAAAAAAAAGCATCATAATTCCATTAGGTACATAATAAAGCTTAAAATCAAAACAGTAAAGAAGTCTGACCTAAATTAAGTTTACAGTCAGTTGTTTAGTAAGCTATCTTACAGTTCTCGTAAATCTTTTTGGCCGCTCTGTATATAGCCATACATTCGGGTTTGTGTTTAATATAGTCAAGTGTTTAATGCAAAACGAAGTAAAAACTTTATTATATGGATCTAAAATTGTCATTTATTTATCGCCAGGTTATCTTGATGTTATCCATATAATAGTTATTTATACCTAAATTTGTGTTCTGCGCAACTATTTGACAGCGGTCGAAAAGTTTGGCGAAGATTGTAAATATGTAAAATTACCTATGTATTTGAGCTTTTTTTAATGTATCAGGTATCTATCTATTATATAAAATCGAACTTTAGTTGGTTTTAATTTTTATTAAGGTGATATATATGTATTTTGTTGCCTGTCTATACTATCACCTCCTGTCCTACCAACGTAACACGAAGCCGCGCCGCGAATTCACATAATCATTTTTTATTTAATATTTCAACTTATTTCACAATTACAAGACACAACAATTGGATTCTGTAAAGGCGATTTTTTTACACAAAATACTTACGACAGCAAAATGATTTCAACCAGCATTCATGTTTCACATCATAAGTCCAAGTGAAGATAGACTATGTGACAAAATTAATTGCACCGTTGAGAGACCTCTAACAGATTTGAATCATCAACATTGAGTCTTATTGAAAAAAAACTAAAATCAATAATAGATTCAAACTAATAGAACTATTACGTACATATTAATCTAATAATCAGACTACAAAAAAGTTTATTCATTGGTTATGATCAGATGGGACGCAGACGTAGCACGATCATATTGTTCACCGAATTACCAAAAAGATATTTTAAATTTTCTAAAAATGACTAGGCATAGTAGTAATAAGAACAAATATAAACTAATAACATAAAAAAAATCAAACATTTACATCTAATTAATGTATATAATAAAGAATAGGTGGCGTTTAAAACAAATCTATCTGATGAATATATCGTTTTACTTTAAGCATTATGATATGGTTGATAGTATTACATGATGTATATTTTTTATATTTTACTCGGTTACTTATAATACATCGTTCTTTATTTCACGATTTAGGTAGCGTATTGTTTTTTATACGTTATAGGTAAACGTTTTGACCAAAATCTCATCTGATATTAAATGTTGATGTGGTCTAAGAGGTTTAAGATGGTAAGTCACGCTTAACATACAGCGAGACTGGCTCTCAAGTGTAGCTTGCCGGAACACATCAACAGGTGCTTGGCGACAGATTTCCAACTTGAGGGTGGTAGCTAGTCAGACGGACTTAGAAAAAGCCTACCATGCTATGGTTTCATCACGATGTTTTCCTTCATCGAAAGCTCCGAATCAATTGCTTGAATTCGAACCTACGTCCTTCGACGCTGTGTCCGAACACACTACAGACTAAGCCATCATCGCTTCAAGTACAGTATTACAATAGAACACATTAATATGTGGTTTATACGACTTAATATATGTAAATAATCTAACGGGAATACTTATTTTGACTGAGAAAAAATGTACTCGTATCACTACATAGTATAAAACAAAGTCGCTTTCTCTGTCCCTATATCCCTATGTATGCTTAAATCTATAAAACTACACAACGGATTTTGATGCGGTTTTTTTAATAGATAGAGTGATTGAAGAGGAAGGTTTATATGTATAATAATATTTATTAAGTAGTGGAGAAATACTGTTATTTTTGAGGTTACTCCAAATTTAACGCGTGCGGGCCACGGGCAGTAATGAATACATCAAAACTACTGGATCGATTTTAATCATTTTTCAGTGAATGACAAAGGCTATATATTTTATACATGTGCGAAGCCGGAGCGGACCGCTAGTTATATATAAATGTATGATCATTAAAAAATCTTTTCAAATAATTCTATTTTAAACTTACTAAATTATAGGTCAATAGATTGTGATCCGGAAAAATATAACTTCGTGAAATCTATAGCCTAGAAATTTTTTTATCCTTACATTTCGTTTAATGAAGTTTCAGGTAACCAGTTTCAATGCCGCCGAAACAAATTCATAAACTGTATTTCCATAATATTAGTACAAATAACGGCACAATAATAAATACAATATAAATATGATGCAATACCAATATTGCTTTCGTCAGACAGAAACTAACATATTTACGTACGTGTTTGCAAACGATAATACTATTTATACACAGGAATATATCCTTAGGATGAGTAATTATCATTTCGATGCTATTTATCATTCTCGTAGTAAGATAGTATCACGGTAATTAACAAAGAGTTGCCGAAAACTAGTATAAATCATTAACTTATTATTAACTTAATTTTATAAGTTGGGTTTTTTGCCGGTAATTTATATTTATACATTATATTGTATTATCTTCATGTAACAACGAGAGTTTATACAGCGCACGCCGATATAACTCGGGTGACAGGACTTTTTCCAACTTACTTCGTTTCATTTTGGCCAATTTAAATAATATGTTTATAAATTATCGTGTATGCTTTGTTTTACTCTATGAGTTGTATAACTGTAAGGTGTCGTCAAAATTCGTTAAGTAGTTTTACAAGCGTTCATACTTCCTCAGAAACTTTTTTGTTTATAATATATTAATAGGATTCTCAGGAGCTGTTTTTTGTTCCTATCTTAATGTTAATGTATATATCAGTGTCGTTTTAATAATAAAAAAAAATAGTTTAATCTCATGGTGGTTGCTGTTGCTCTTGTTTTATACTGTGGTGACCATTAATACAATACAGTCTTCGTCAATCTTTTTGTCCGCTCTAAATATAGCCGCAAATCGTGCTTCCGTATAATGCCGTCAAGAGTTTAGAATAAAGCAAAATTAATATATTATTGTAGGAATTTAATGTTGACATTTATGTATTCTTAATTTATGTCGTATACATGTAAGATAATATTTATTTTTACCTAAATTTGTATTGTGTGCATTTATATTCAAAGAGGTCAAAAAGTTTGGCTAAGACTGTAATGTTTCTTTGCCTTGCTACAAAAAAAAAAAGAATATAAGCCCCTCGGCTGATTTTTTAAGACCCAGATCTCACAATGGCGAACTGTTTTTAATTTCACGTCATCGTACATTGTAAATGTCATGGTTTAGTAAATGAAATAATAATTAAAAAATCCATTTTACATACAAATTATAATTTTACAATATATAATTTGTTATTTTTCAAAGTTTTGTAATAAATCATGTATTTTTTTTGCTTATGCAGACAACAGTCTGTAGACCTGTGCCTTATGAGGTCTAAATTCGTTTGTATGGAACTTAAACCTTGATGGTTTCGGACAAGCCGGGGGTTAAATCCTTTATGAATATAAAATAGATATCAAACGTAGGCATTAGAATCGATTCCGGTAATAATTCAATTAACTTCATTGAAAAAAGTGAAGTACATAAAACGCATCTAACCCTCGTCGTTATTACTCATATTTTAAAATTCGACTTTTCATTCTAACCCCAATATTATTACGGGCTTCTTTACAGAGTACAGTATATTTGTAACCATACAATATTCATTAAAAGATTTTGCGTGGAACGTAACATACTCGTAGAATTAGTTTTAATAAGTTAAGGACGGTAGATTTCAATAAAGTTGTGATATTATTTGAACCCATTTCAACCGTGGATTGTGGACCCTAAAGTGCTATACGAAAACATATTATAATTCGTAGTAAGGGTGTAATCAATTAGTAGATTTATTATTGTATTTAAAACGCATACCTTTGAGATTAAGCGAAGTGTTTAACAAGAAGTTTTATATGATTTAAAGTACCGTAAGTTATCACATGTTGCTTTTATTTAAATACGATAGTATAAACAACAAATCATGTCGATTTTTTGCAATAAATTACCATCGACATCAAATAAAGCCATTTAATGTACACTATTATTACAATGGTGTATTGTTTATTTGTTTGTGGGAGGTAATCTTTGTAATTAGAAATCTTATTCTGAATTATTTTCACAAAAATATAACTACGTTCTCCCCGAATAATAAGATTTACTATATCTTTTTTTCTTCATTGAGTTTTATATCATAATCAAGGCGTTCCAGTGGCGTACTTAGTCATAAAGGGGCCTGGTACCAAAATTTGTGTGGGGGAGTGGGGTTTCTTACTATGAATTATTTTGTGCTTTCCATGATGTCAACAGATCAACAATAAAAGCCAACAGGACCTAGAAACACTATCGTTATTGTTATTATTTATGCATTAAGAGCCAGTTACTAACAAGAATCAAGATTTAACGATTATTTCCTAAGACACGTCACGTCGATGCGGTGGTTACACTCCTGAGGCGTACACAGCTGTCAGAATATTTAGACTGTTACTAGCAAAATGAGGAGTAGCTTCTGTTCGCAGCTTTAGTATTAGAGTATATATAGAGTAGTATTGATTGTGAAAATAAAATACAGCCAATATTTCTCGCTGATAATGTAGTTTTGTATAGATGAAATGAATTTAAAATTGGTTAAGTATTTTGTAGTTTTGTATAGATGAAAAAAAATTAAAATTCGTTATGTATTGAGTTTATCCACTACAAACGAAATATTAAATATTTTTACTATAAAATAGTATAGTAAAGATATAAAAGATAGCCGTTAAATTCAAACTTAATAAATACAAAAGTAACAAGTATATTTATTTATTCCGTTATAACAACCGAACGCAATGTAATTTCGCATAGGTAACGCGAAGAAGCCTGTAGAATGACACGACGATATAAAAAATACGGACAGGGACCAGTAAGTTGTAAAATAATCGTGCTTCATTATTATGTATTATTTATAGTGTATGATTTCGTTATCTGTCGCGTGGGATCAAGGGAGAATTAGTTGCCTTGAAAACAAGACTCTTTAGAGCGTTGACATCGGAATTTTATCAGAACGACTTACGGTTTACATACGGTCACAATTTTAATTTGTTTTGTATTTCTTTCTCTTTCTAACTATTTGTGCCACATGGTGGTGGGTTCAGCTTTCCGCACATATCTTCTACACTTTGCTCTGTCCTTGACATTGTATTCGAAAAATTTGCACTACTCCATGTCCTTCAATATTTATACCTTTTCAATTTGTTGATCTCTGGTCTCTGATCAGGAAGGGATATTTGTAGTGCTAAGTTCCTTATTAATTTTATTTCTTTTCTTTTAGAATATTCGACAAAGTAATTATCATAATAAAACTGTGAATTTAAAATCGTTTGTAAAAATTATATACTAGAAGCAATTATCTTACAGCTCGTAAGTACGCTGGGAATGTTTGCATATATATATATATAAGTCTATTTTCATGTGTTCCTGATACTCATTTTACTCCCCACTGGATAACGCTCCCCTACATCACTATATGTACCATTGGACCTACAGTCTTGAAAATTCGTAAATATGCTAGATTGAGTTACAACAAATCAATTTCAATACCGTTCAACCGTTCGCCTTGAAAATTGGCATATCTATATAATGGATATGAAATTATAACGGTACTTATAACCATAATCCAATTTTATTAAATGTTTGTCGTTTCCGAGTTATCTCCGCAATGGTTACACTGATTTTGCCAAGAGTTTCACAGACAGATAGTCGATGTTATAAGGAGTTTAACCCTTAAATGGACAATGTTGTTTTTAAACAACATACTAAACATCACAGATAAAATTGACCACCTTTAAATTTTTTGTTAATTTTTGACAACTAGTTCTTATTTCTGAACGCATTTTGTCCTTTTTTTAATGTTGGCAAAAAGTATAGTAAATTCATGTCTAGATTTTTTTACTCAATTGTCTTAGACAGTAATACATGTCTATTACATAAATATATTTTTTTAAAACGTGAAACAAAAATCGTCCATTTAAGGGTTAAAAATACAGGTCCGTGTAAATACACAAGCACATGCACGTTTATAAACTAAAATTTTGTGCTAAATGCCACGCGGTCGAAGTAGCGGGTAACCGCTAGTCTAGCTATATTTATAACTTAACTAAAATATTTGTTACATTTAATGATGATAACAAACGCTTACAGATTTAAAAATTGATTAAGCTAGTTAAATACATCCTTAATCACTACATAGTATAAAACAAAGTCACTTTCTCTGTCCCTATATCCCTATGTACTCGTATGCTTATATCTTTAAAACTACGCAACGGATTTTGATGCGGTTTTTTTAATAGATAGAGTGATTGAAGAGGAAGGTTTATATGTATAATAACATAAATTAAATAGTGGAGAAATACTGTTATTTTTGAGGTTACTCCAAATTTAACGCGTGCGGACCACGGGCAGTAATGAATACATCAAAACTACTGGATCGATTTTCATCATTTTTCAGTGAATGACATAGGCTTATATATTTTATACCCGTGCGAAGCCGGAGCGGGTCGCTAGTACATATTACAAATGTGAATGGAGTTTGTTTGTTGTTATGCTTTATGTTAAGTACTTTACCTCTAAAAAAGTACTCTTCTTGATACATTAACGCGATCGAAATCAACGGCAAAAACTAGTATTAGTATATTATATAGTATTACGATCGCACAAGTTTTTATTGTAGTTTATTTTTAAAATGGATGAATAAAAAAACCATTTATCTTATCGTAACAGGCAGGTCAAGAAGTGAACACGTCAAAAAATGTATATCACACTAGGATGTCGCGTCGAGATGATTGTTGTCGCTTTGATAAAACTGTTGAGATGCGAACAGGAGAACACGCGATGCATACAGGCCTATTGTTTTGATTACGATTAAATTTGTTTATAATAATAACGGGCGTGTTTCGCGATAATCTCGCCACTTGACGACAAGGAGTCACCCGACGCGGTTAGTTGCGTATAAAATCAGCTGATACAGGCGTCCCGTTCCCTTACAGAATATTTGGCGGTTCATGCTCCGATTACACGGACCGTGAACACTGCGCCTGGTCAGATAACGCGGGCTGTGAATACTGTGATGATAGGAGACTGTTTAAAAATTTGAGGTGAGTATTACAACTACTGTATAATCCGAACTAATCTATACATATAATAAAAATGAAGTGTCTGTATGTAATATCAAAATAACGACTTTTTACTGATCGGATATGAACGTATACGCGATACTGATAACAAAAATACAATTTTTAAAATTTTTGTCTGTCTGTCTGTATGTTCCGGGTAATCTCTGAAAGGGCTGGACCGATTTTGACAGAAATTTACTGACGTATAGTTAAAATTACAGCGGGTGACATAGGCTACTTTATTTTAGACTAACTTTTACCTATGACTTTGTTTGAAGTACTATCTCCAAAACGTTTGAACTATTTTTCACGGAACTTTCACTAACAGATAGCTGATCTTATAAGAAGTAATTTATAATTATAAAAAAAAAACGCATGCGGAGCTGCGGTCAACAGCTAGTATCATATATGCGAATGAGAGTTCCTATTGTGCAAAGAACATTAGGGTACCTAATTTTCATTCCGAAAAATAAACTGTCGCCAAAGGATAGATTAATTCTTCATTAACGCAAGCAAAGCTACGGGCAGCTTATTTGTTTATGAGGGTGTTGGTATATTGATATGTATGTTGTCTTCAAATACGACAAAGTGACTATACTCTGCCTTATGATAAACGCGATGCGATCCACAAAGAATTGCTACCATTGAAATATCTAACTAACCGTCGGTCGCTGATATCGTGATATCCTGTAAAATTCTTAACAAATGGAATCCGCTAGCAGCGAGCTGTTTTCGAACCTAACAGAACAAAAGAGAGTCACTAAGACGGATTTATTACCATACTAGCTATTGGTTTGGTTTCATCACGATGTGTCCTTCATCATTGAAGGACAATGATAAATTCAATAGTTTTAATATAATACACGTGGTCTTCGTACAACACCTATCATTAGAAATCAAGACTCGATCCAATCGACAGATGTCAACATTCAACCAATCGTAACTATTCCGGCAACGCAATTGTTTCCATAAGGTTAACAATAGTTTAAAAGGTTAACAAAATTCTAATAACATTGACATTGCAAGTAGTAATAATATATGAAGGTTTCGGAAGTGATAAATCAACAGCAACCCTGGGTTTTCGTTCAGACAAAAGCTTTTTGGTATTAATCTAACTGGAGGCACTAAAGAGATCCGAACGCTTGAAATCTATTCTCGTATTATATAACAGTCTGTAGTAGTGGGAGAAAAAGAAACAATATTTCAGTGCTTGGATTTTCTCATTAGTCACGTTATATTTGCCGCCAATTTACGTATTTCTCAAGAACCTAAACGATAGCAGATATCGTTTTTATGTAGAAATGAATTTCGACTTGTTAATATATTTTGTACGCATCATTTCAACATCTCTAAGCAGCTTAACCTTCTTGTGAGAACGTCTATATCATATTTAACTCGGACAGCACAGATAGGTAGACGTTATTTTGGGAAATAGAAGTTTAATAAAAAATAAATTATTTCCACAGATATACTTCCCTGAACGTCACTCCCAGTCACAGTTTCCCCAGCGCTATGAGTCGTTATGAAGGCGCACCCTTGCTCGGGACTACGCAGCCAATTTTTTACAAGAGCACGCAGAAAGATAGCTATGACACACTGGTAACTGATAATTGTAGTTAATAAGATAAAATTGAAATAGATTTACAGCGTTAAAATTAGACACGGAGGTCATAGTGTAGAGAACAGTAACCTAAAAAGTTCGTAATCATTTTTAACGAACGCTTAAAGTTTCTCATGTTTTAAATATATATGTAGTAGTTATACTATTGATATACACCAAGATTAAAAATATAACCGCTTTTACGCTGAGCAGTGGCGGATTTGCAGTCTTGGCCGCCCTAGGCCCCAGGCCATGTAGTAAGTAACCAGCCACCCCGCCATAATGTGCGCGAGCCTTTAGAATATTTACGTACTTTGAGTTATTTCTTGTTATCATCGCTGAATGTTTTGTCACGATTGGACGCCTCTAATATCTGACCGCCCTAGGCCCGGGCCTCCTGGGCCTTAGGGCAAATCCGCCACTGACGCTGAGGCAGAATTTAAAATATGTTTACATGCTTCATTGTGCGGCAATCTTACAATGTCAACTACTGTCCTAAATACTTGATCTCTAACTATCAAACACAGGGTTTATCAAGTAAAACACGGTTACAATCTATATTAAGATGACAATTGTCAGGGCCGTTTTTACTCGGCGTCACAAGGGGTACGGGTCACTCGGAAACATGACTTAAAAAGTCTTATACAAAATTGGAAATTAATAAACTGTCTACAGTCATCTGTAATCTAAAATATATTGTAAAAATGTAATAATATAAGTGTACTAAAGTCGCTCACGACTTCGTCTACATTTGTATTTTTATTAATAATGATACGATACATCATGTTCGTGTATATAACGGTTTATAAAGTACAGGCCGAGAGAGTTCTCGAACACCAGATTTTCAAACCAACCTCACACTTGGTATATTTTGGCAAGTTTCAGCAATCTTTATAAATTCTAGCTGATATATAACCTATGTTACGGTAAAATTTCATCAAAATCCGTTCAGTACTTTCTGCATAAAACATTTGCCTACACCCATCCTCAAAATTTATAATAGTTATAGCATAATAAAAAGTTGACATAATTAAAGCTTTTGCTAAATTAAAAACCTGAAATTATATGGAAATAAATAAATTTACATGAATAAAAATGAACGTGTCGTACACACGCATCGTCACTGCACTTGATTTGACTAATTCTTTATTCGTTGCGTGTGTAAATGTCAGAACAAGTGAGTGAGGCAGAAGATAGTAGGGATCATCATCAGATCGGTTTATCAAAAACATTAACAGATTAACATTCATTTGTTCAGTTACCATTTTATGTCATTGCATTATTGTATACTGTAAAAGGAAGATTTGGTCTCATTTTCTTCGTTCGTACACTCGCAACGGTCTAGCATAGACGGGCAGCTAGAAATTTAAACTAGAACGATAGCGCAGGCAGAGTTTTCACCTCGACGACAAATATACTTAACGACCGCTGCGAGAATACACTACACGTCGGACCACGCCCGCTTTATCGCACGATGACGCCAATCTACAGCAATTATTTTGGCTATACTTCAAACAACGTGCAATTAAGTAGCCGTATCGATTTGTAACAACTCGAATACTACTCTTTAGATAACATATCTTAAATTGTGACCTCAGATACATGAAGTCGCCGTTACACGTTATTAAGATATATTGAGATAAAGACGTTTATCATTTATATTTTTTTATACGAATTAAGATACTACAGTTATCAAATACGTTTTATTATTGCCGTCAATTTTTTCCCGATATTATCTAAAGATGTAATACATAACCTTGTCTTTTCCTGTTTATTTTAAAGTCTTAGTTATAAGAATTTTATTAAGCAAAGGCGTCTGTAAAAAATCCTTAGTAAAAATATATATTATTACAATTTCATTCGAAATGCATTTAAAATACTCTATCGTGAAAATTCTATATCTGTCACGCTCGTGGGTAATTCAAATGACATTTAATATCAAATAAAAGTTATTTGTATTCACAGAGACAAAAGTAGAATTAACCCACTACTGAGCAGTTACTCTATGATTAGAATTACACTACTCTATGGTTGTAGTCCTGCTTGAATATGTCTTACTTTTTCTTGTCATCGTATTCGCTTTAATGTTCAGAATAAAACTGTGGCGTGCTTATCGCTAATAAAATAAGGTGACAATTTCTGGAAAGTTGTCATAAATTATTGACACAGAGCGACGTTTCATTATAGGAAGAGTAAAGGTTCGAGACGCTTTATTTTTATTTGCTTATGCTAGTCCCATACTCCTGTGAAGCTGTGATAGCCTAGCAGGTTAACAGCAGTTAGTCCGTTCGAAACAAAAGGCTTATACTTGCATGATGAAGCTTTGCCTAATTTTTGGGCTAAAAACTAACCCTGAAAATTAATTTCGATAAAGGCGCAGAATATAGTTCGTACACCTTTGTCCATTCAATAAAAAAGTTAGCATTTCTAAGTTGTTTTGATGTATGTTAAAACCGTTGCCCAATTATCATTCTGCATCACACGTCACGCATTCCCATAGTTCATAACGCATGACAATAATATATTTCCACATCTAAATTTATTGCGGTCATAGACAAAACAATGATAGAAGCGATAAAGTTTCAATGTGTTATTTTTCCCACGCATCGATAAGTCGTCGTGCTGTTCTATTTGTTCAACGAGTTTTTTAACGAGTAAAGTTTAATTTATTTAAAATATGCATTTATATATGTTAAAAAGATAAACCCGATCGAGTTTCTTGCCGGTTCTTCTCGATAACGGGGTTGTTTCCCGAACCAGTGGTAATTTTGACGTCCATAAACCTCTTAGGGCCTAAATCGAATAAAGTACATTTTGATTTGATTTTGAATATTTTTTCAGGGCCCAGCTGATCTGTCAGCGACAGCCATACTGTCCACGTATAATAAACAATTTGAAAAGTCCACTAAGAGTAACAAAAATAAACAGAATTCCATCGTAACTATGTAAGTACTATAAATCTTTCTTACATTACTTGCTCCAAAAATTTCGTGCCCACATAATCCTACCTAATATATAATAAATATTAACTGACGCCCGCGGTTCCGCACGCGTTTTTTACATTGTATTAAAGTAAAAAAAAAAATAGTGAGAAGAGGTAGAATTGCAAAATGCTCTCTCAAAGACATTTGTAGGTACGACACGCACGCCACATATTGTAACATGTAACGTGTTCTTTAAATATGTAAATACTAACAGTGTGCCGGATGGGATTTAGCATCAACAACATATTTGGAACTTAAACCCACTATATAACCCCCTCAGTGATCCGTTGCGCTATATAAGAAACAAATGAAAATTTCAAGCTATACAATATCTATTAAAATGTTATTATATAGATATTGTCAATACAATTAAGTTCTTACGATCATACAAAAAGTAATCGCTTGTCGCTTCTGCAAGAAATTCTATTATGGAACTGTTAAGATAATACGTGGCTGGTATAATATCAGAAAGACCTCTTCCCCAAAATTCCTAGGAATTACGATGTTGAATTGTAAACAATGAGTTGATAATTGTTTTCCTAATTAAAAATACAGAAAGAGTAACAACTAATACGAACGTGGGTTTGTTTATAACTTTCATACCGTAACCATAATTGAATGCTATTAAATTTTACATACACGCTGTTAGAGGAACAATAAAGGACTTAGGGTACCATTCAACCAAACAAATGTACTGTTCCCGAGAGATAGGTTGGTATATTACCGCGAGCGGAGCCGCGAGTTAAGGTTCGTTTTTTAAATAAAGAAGGAGGCATTAGAAGAAGTAGAAGGGCCTCGAGTTAAACTCCTCACTAAACCCCAGACAGCTTATTTTCCTTTACTACTACTTTTTAATGCAAGAGTTTTAACACGACAAATACGTTTTGCCAGTTTCTCCGTGTGGAATACGATAATGGGGTCTTCGTTACTGACGATGGCTTGGGGAGTGGAACGAGCAGGTCTCCCAGCTGCACTGTTCCTAGTGGCCTTTATGGCTGCACTCTGTCTCTATACAGCGTATGTGCTGCTCAGAGTTAATTATCACCATGGTTAGTTCGTTTTTTTTTTTTAATATTTTATATTTATAAGCTCTGAGATGGGTTATACGGCTGTCAAATGCAGTTACCAAAACACATCTATAGATAGTGTAAAGAGCTTTTCAATATGAAGGAATATAGCAATAGCTGATAACGGATAGCTGATATCCCAAGGCGGGTTGATGTCAGGTAGGCGGCCGATCGTAAAAATTAAACCAAATCCATACATCACAACATGAAAAACATGTCGTACTTTAGGTGGGATAAGGGTAAGAAGAAGAAGAAGATAGCAATAGCTGATAACGCTCCCGTTATGCTCTCATTAAGAATAGCCTAATTACCATACTTTAATTTCCACAACGACGTTGTTCTGGGCTAATCGTTGTCGAATCAATTTGGTACCTGAACATATGGTAAATATTAACAGACCGATACTATTCAACAATGAATGGATATCAGCTAATTATTGTGATCTCTCTCACAGGCAGCGATTCATGTTCCGTACCAGCTTTATGCCGCCTCTTGCTGGGTAAATGGGCGGAGGGAGTTGCCCACTTCTTCAGTCTGCTGGTCTTAATTGGGGCCAATATCGTCTACTGGATCCTTATCACCAACTTTTTGTATTTCACTGTCAATTATTTTATCGGTGAGTTCGATTAATTTTTATTAATTCGAAATCTCAGTCACTAGTATCGATTTATAAATAGATGAAGATAAAAAAATAAGTACCTTTTTCCCCTCGTCAAATTTGGTACAGCTTTGTCGACTTTGAAGCAGGACAGACAATGGGAACTACCTTTTTTATTTACAGATTTGAGCAAATCAAATGGAACGGAGTACAACACGACAGTGTTATGCCCTAATCAGGCTTCGAACGAGTCCCTGCTGATCCCGACGCCGGTTCACGACTCTCCGTACTGGGGGCTGCACACGACGGCGCCGCTCTACGTCACCTTCATTATATTCCCACTACTCAACTTTAGAAACGTTTCATTCTTCACCAAGTTCAATTCCTTGGGTAAGAAATGCTCTTAATGCTATTGGATTGTGACTTTTGCCATGTATATTAATTACTATTACTATCTGCATCTATGCTTATAAATGAGGACACCATACATTATCTTCGCTTTTTTTGAGCTGCCTATGCCTGAGGTGCCCTCACAGCTTCACTGGACTACTAAGACGAGCGCTTAAGGCACTTCTCCTGTCGGTAACAAGCTCAAGGGCGCCAGAGTATCCATACCTCGGCTTCGGCTGTTGCCTCGGATGCAACTCCGTCAATCTGTCTAAGCGAAACTCAGCTAGCTATTCATATATATAAGAGTTACACGTGTACCGGTATGTGTGCTTCACGAATTCAAACATGTATTTCGTATCTGACAACTAAACTACAGTGAACATCGAGATAGTTCTCACATTGTGTAGTCCGATGGAACTGTAGTAGCCATGCCAGGCTAACAGTGTAGATTAGTTCGAAACAAAAAAAAAGTTCTCACATATTATGACTTTACCATACTCACTTGAAATATATTCGTTATTTTCTTTGCGAATTTAAACAGTTTCTTTATAATATTTGATTGATAAAGGCGTTACTGTCTGCGTAAATCCGTCATTAAAAATTAGGGTGGATGTTACTTCGCACTTCCGCTAAGAATTAGAGTGGACGTTACTTCACCCTTCCGCTAAGAATTAGGGTGGACGTTACTTCGCACTTCCGCTAAGAATTAGGATGGACGTTACTTCGCACTCCCCCTAAGAATTAGGGTGGATGTTACTTCGCACTTCCGCTAATAATTATGGGTGGACGTTACTTCGCACTTCCGCTAAGAATTTGGGTGGATGTTACTTCGCACTTCCGCTAAGAATTATGGTGGACGTTACTTCACACTTCCTCTAAGAATTAGGGTGGAAATTACTTCGCACTTATGCTAAGAGTTAGGGTGGACGTTACTTCGCAGTTCCGCTAAGAATTATGGTGGACGTTACTTTGCACTTCCGCTAAGAATTGTGTGGTCGCTGTTAAGTCTTACTGCAACAGAAAACGGTTGTGAAAATCAGATGGACTAATATAATATCTTGTTCCCAGGCACATTGTCCGTAGTTTACTTACTCGTGTTCGTGATGGTGAAGGGTTATGCTTGGGGCATCAACATCGGCGACTCCTGGGAGACGCATCCGTTGAAAAATGCAGCAGTTCTCAGCGGAATGTTAGCTCTGTCCTTCTATATCCACAATATAATCATCGATATAATGAGTAACAACGCCAGGCAAGACAGAAATGTGAGTTACTGTGTTCTATTACCTTCTCTTACTCTCTTTGAAGTTAAGTTAGAATAATTTCAAGGAAGTCGAAACCTTTTTATTAATGCTTAAATTTTAATAATAACATTCGTATTTCTAATTTTGTTCACAACACAAATATACAGTGAAAGGCTCTTTAAGGTTTAAAAAAGACAAAAAAAATTAGTTGTCTGTAAAGTCGGTATGCGGATGATAAATTTACATGATAACGCCATAAGAAAACATTAATGAAAAATGCTTTTATGAATTGAATTGAATTATTATCACTGAATTACCGATGGAATGGAAGACAGATAGATGCGTCACTAACCGAACGCTTAGGCCGATCGCTCCTCTCTATCGTTTGCTCCGCGCTTTCGCTTGCACGCTTGAGTCAGGCGGAACGTGACAATGAATCATGCTTTTTCGTGCGTGTAGCCGGCATTCATTGGATTATTAGACGTTATCACGTCAAAAAACATTAACAAATATATTCGAATTTAGTCTGTAGACGTAAAAACAATTACTATTCTAGTAAAATCTTAGATAAAATTGCGGAATATATGAATTATTTTAATTTCCAGGGTAGAGACTTAACGATAGCATTTCTATTAGTGACCATCACGTACACGATGGTCGGAGCAGTGTTTTACATCTGCTTCCCGCTCGCCAAGTCCTGCATTGAGGATGTGAGTATAATGTAATTGCATACTATATTAAACGTATTTATTCGTTGGACATTTAAAATAAGTGTATACATTTGATATAAACACATTGAGATATATCCATGTCATATATTCATGGAACAACTAATATTTAGTCGAAAGGTTGCAGATTCGATTCCCGTGAACCCCTTATTTATGTCAACATGGTTATTGAATTTCTGTACATGTATGTATTGTGTTGTATATGTATACATTTTACATACATACTTTTTTTTTTATAAAACCACAGCGATTCGGTTCTCTTTATCACCCCACTCCATTTTAATATCGCAAGATATTGTACAATGTCTTAGCGCCAAAATGAGAAAACCCAATGAACAATCGTATAAAACTGACAGATTCCAAATTGAAATGTAATTATTTTATTTCGTATTCGTATAAAACTGACAGATTCCAAATTTTTATTTCGTAAATATTTTATTTCGTATTCGTATAAAACTGACAGATTCCAAATTCAAATGTAATTATTTTATTTCGTATTCGTATAAAACTGACAGATTCCAAATTTTTATTTCGTAAATATCTTATTTCGTATTCGTATAAAACTGACAGATTCCAAATTCAAATGTAATTATTTTATTTATTTTTAATTGTAACAGACTAATGCCCGGTTTCTGAAGCATTTTTAACTGTAGTTTATTTGTTTAATAGCGCTATCGGTTCGATAACTTGTCAAATTGGGTTTCTGAATACACAATGACACGAGAAATGTCAGTCTACGTCTCATTCTGTATTCAGAAACATTGACAGTTAAACGCCGCTTGTCTTATGGATAACGTTATTGAATCAATAGCTATTGATAGTTTAACTGACGGCTTCAGAAACCGGGCATAAGTATTTGACAAAATTATGGTTATTTAATCTCCGGTGTTTACCATTTGTTCTGTTAAAGTTTTTAACTTGAATATTATAATTTTTCACATGACGGTCTTGTTGCCTAACATTTAAGTGACTACAACACATCAATTATCTGGGAATTCATTTGCCAAAATAAATATCCACTGATGATTAATAAACTGTACAGTACCTATGAAAATCTATTCAGAATTGTAATATGACGTATATATGTATATATAATACGTACAAATATTAATAACTATAAATTTGTATTTGTCAAATTACTTATTTAAAAATCTAACAATTTAGTTCATAATAAACAGCATGTATGTGCAATATCCGCTGAGATGCTTCTTGTCGAAAATCAAACTATTTAATCTTGCTCTCGCGATCATGATATGATACCTGTATCAGCTCGCTCAGTCTAGTTTTGCAAAACATTGTGAAAATATGTTTTGGATTTGAAACCGCCTGCTTTAAGTTGTAATGCAGTTGGAGTACCTTAGTCTTCTAAACAGGGGGTGAATTATAGTCAAGGATAATGCTATTGTCTACTTGAAACACATTTGATTTATACTAATTGTGATTGTTTCAGAATATTCTGAACAACTTTGAAATACACGACGTAATGACAGCAGTGGCTAGAGTTCTCCTATTATTTCAAGTAAGCTATTTATTTCTTATACATGTATTCATAACTACATACACTAACTATAAGGAATATATTTGTTGTATCGTTCTTCTTTACTATAGCTATTGATATCTGTAACGAATATATACTTTAAGCGCATATAATAACGAAGCGAATTTTAGGTATCCCAACATTGAACATTTTAATATCTACATATTTATAAAAAATGCACATATTTTTATAGTAAAAGATAACTTACAAAATTAACTCCGCACGTGATAGTTTTTAGTTTCCGAATAATATTATAGTGTTATTACTTGTCTTTTTTGCAAACCATAGCCCAGTATATCATCCGCGGGCATAACTTTTCAACCCCAAGAAACTCTCCTTCACCGCTCTAATATAACTCTGAATATTAAAAGATAAAATATAGATATGGGGTTTATATTTAGTTCTGTTTCAATGAACACGTCAAGTGGTTTGTCACGTAGAATTCGATTCGAAATCCGCGGATGTCCATGGTTCGAACCCCCTCATTTACCAACGAATTTTACAATATTGATTTACTGCTTCGGTAAAAAAGGTAAAAAAAGAAAAGCATCGTGAGGGCACCAACTCATATATGTATGAAATGGATAGCTTAACTTAGTCAGATCGGGAAACTCAGCGACAGTTGAAGCCGAGGCGCACCGAGTGCCCTTGCGCTGATCGCCTGAACAAATGGGTGAGTGCCTTAAGCGCTCCCCTTAATAGTCCGGTGAAACTGTAGAGGCCTTACGAAGCCAACAGTGTAGGTCAGTTCGAAAAAAAAAGAAAGCATCGTGAAGGAACCTGAACGTCTTGAGAAATATTCTTGCAAGACTATCGTATGTGGAAGAAATAGGTATTGGTTTACCCCTATGTTTGCAAATGTCAATACGTCGAGAGTTGGAGTCGTTGTGACTAAATTACTACATCTTCCTTCTGGAAGAGGCTTTTACCTTGCAGTGAAGCACTTGCAGGCCGATAGTGTTACAATTATATGGTTTAGCTTATTCTATCGTCAAGCTCTTACACATGCGTTCCGGCCAATTTAAGAGCCAGTCAGAATAAACTACTTGTTACCATTTCAAGCCATATTGCCACTTCAATCAGATGAGATTATAAGCAAACTGTAAAATGTACATTTGAGGCGATAAGAGCTCAAAGGTTAATATATTCAGTTGTCGATAGATATAAGTTCGAATGCTTGTGAATGAGCCGAAGCTTTCGGTGAAGGAAAACATTCTAGTAATAGGGCTTTTTAGGCCCGTCTAGCTAGCTACCATTCTGAAAATGAAAATATTCCACCAAGAATCACATACCTGTGACCCGGCAGCTACACTTGAGATCCAATCCCCCTCTAAGCTTAACGTGTTTACCATTTTTAAAATCAGTTGAGATTGTGGTCAAAGGTTGAAATCTATAGAGTACATATGAATAAAAGTTATTATTAATATGTTTTAACTTATTCTATCGCCAAGCTCCTTGAATTGTGGTCCGGCAATTGTACTCGAGAGTCAGTCACTATGAATTCACTTATTACCGTCTCAAACATCAATGTCACCATCAGATAAGACATTTAACGAGCTGTAAAATCCTTAAAGTGTACATCAAAGAGAGTGAATAAATGGTTTCGAAGGTGGTGACTCTGTACCCGCTCGTCGCTTACATGCTGCGAACTGAAGCTCTGCTCCTCCTGGCGATGAAGGACAGCCACTGCTTCACGTTGTCCCTCAACCTGTGCGTTATTACTTTATGTATTTTAGTCGCTTGTTTCTGCCCAAACATCGGCACTATTATAAGGTAAGCTTCCTCTATTTCTAACACATATATTTATATTTCGTTCCAATTAATTCTTTATTTCTTTTATCGCTAGTCTTAATGCTCCGGTGTTTTTGGTTTTCTGAAACTACAAGCTACAGTTATCAATCCATATCAGGTGGATTATGATTTTATGTGTCTATATAGATTGTTCCAAGAATGAACCTTCAACGTGACCTGACCTGTATATAAGATAGTATGAAGGCTCGCGACAGTGGATTTACATGGACTGGACAAAGCCCGAAGCGCTTATCTTTGTGGGACTAGAAAAATCTTTAGAATTAACACAAGAGCGGAAATCTTATATATATGTATATATAATGATACGAGATTTACCGTAGTGCGCGCATCTCTCAATAACTACTCAAAACTTACGACCGTCTTTTTGTCACTTCTTAGACACTTGATCATTACCTAAAAAAAACAATGTCACTATGTATTAAAGTAAATAAAAAAAAACTACAATTTTTATAAACTCTACGCATATAGCGACGTGTGCGGAGGGGCATGCGGTATAGTGCGCATGCGCAGGTGGGGGAAAGTAAACGAATAACATATACAGAATTTGTTAAGCTATTCTTCTTTCGATTTTTTTAATGCTTCCTCCCCTGCATATAAAATATTATTTAGATATTTATAGAGCAGACGAAATCGCGATTTCAAGCTAATTATCCTATAAAAGGTCTTTTAACTGAGTGATCCACGCATGTATTACTTTGTTGTCAGTGTTTGAATTGATTTAAAATTGTCAAGTTAAAGGATACGATATAGTAATAACGTTTTATTCAGTTAAGTTCCTTTGGCCTCGTACAGGCTTAATACGACCGACGCTGTGGCTATGCAAATAACTAGCATTTCCCTTAAATACAGATACACAGGAGCAATCAGCGGCTTGATTCACGTGTTCGCGTTACCAGCACTCCTGCAAGTGCGCTCCTTACAGTTGCGCGGAAAACTCAACTGGTGGAAATCGATCTTCTATCTCATGATAGTGCTTGTTGGTGTTATTAACCTTTTAATGCAGTTTTATATCAAAGAATAACAGTATAATTAAATAAATTATCAAGGCGAAGATAATTCTTTAAGAATAATATACATTAAGAGTATTTATTTAGTCTCGGACTGCAATGTCTATATTTATGTATGAATGTATTTATGGTTACAATTTGTATTTCTAGTATATAGTCGGAACAAAGGTATATCAAGTAATTGGCGTGTAGATTTAGGGTCCGGTATCAATATTTCTTTGGGAGGGAGAGAGTTAAGAAGAATTCTTACTCTTGGGGTCTAGAAACACTCATTATTTTCGGTATTAATACCTTTATTGTAAGGTTGTAGGTAACATTTTTCGGAATTTTGCTTAAATGCGTCGAGAAACCTGACACTCGGGAGCGCCATATCTTTGATATGATTGATGTGGTGATAACTACGCCCTTTATTCAGCTATTACATGGATACTACATTGATATGAAAATTAAAACCAAAAGCATCAAATTTGTAAAGCTATGGAACATTATAAACTTAATGATTACAGAATTAGTTGTTAAGATAAGCTTAGTTTAATATCTTTGCTGCGGAATAAACTTATATAAAATCGGGTGAGTGATTTAAGCGCTCCCCTTAGTAGTCCGGTGAAACTGTAGAGGCCTTGCCAGGTCAACAGTGAAGTCAATTAAAAAAAAAGAGTGTAATAAAATTGTCTTTAGATGATCTCTTCAGCTTTTCAAGGATCAAGTTGCCTATTGAATTGTTACACTAGTTCTAACATAGTCTTATGTTAATCGACCTATATGCTACTGATCCATGTAATTTAAACCCTTGAAATTGATTGTAAAGACAAGGTGATAAGGGTTTACTGCCATTTAGTTTAGCAATAACTAATATTACAACTATTCTTGCAAACTGTTGTTCGTTATTCTGCTGTTGAGTAATTTTATTTATTGTAATGTCTTAAAAATATTAATAAAATTGTACAATTACATGATAATGAAATGAATGTTCATTTGTAGGTACATGAGCAATAATTACTCACCCTTTCACACCTATTAGTTGTTACGTAATTCTTTCTTGTTCGCACGTCGCGATAACACCAACTGAATATCAACAATCAACAACAGTTTATCCGATGTTTAGTGGTTACTGCGCCCTTTAACTATTACAAACAACAATGATTTGATTTCTCACTGAAGTCTGCTATCAACAAGTTGTTGTTTTGAAGAATCGAGTTTGTTGTTATAAGCAACGTTGTCTCGATTCTGAATAACTGTATTATTTCACAATAGTTTCGAGCAACTCTTGGATACATTTACTTATGGTATCCATTCAATGCTTGATGTAATCCATCTACTGGGATGCATGCGAATTACGCCAGTTAAGATGGCTAATGTTGAATAAAGTAGTTTTATATATTTAGTTAATTGCATATCTTTGTATTTGCGAATATAAAAATGTACGTAAAATATATGTGAAAATAAAATGTAAGTACGTAAATAGTTTGTGAGATAATTATTTTCAATTTTTAATATTATCTAGTCATAATGATCTGTGTATCGAAAAATTATTAAATTTTTTGTTTTTTGATTTTTGTAATTTTATTTTTATCAACTAAACGACTTCGTTGAATACCTGTCAGTGGAAGATGTACTTAATTCAAGGTAAGCTAAATTATACTAGATCCTTACCGATGACATTGCCGTTTTTTAATACTGGCACCTGTTTTTTTTTTTTTTTCGAACTGACCTACACTGCCAGCTTATTAGGCTTTCACAGTTTCACCGGACTACTAAGGGGAGCGCTTAAGGCACTCACCCGATTTTATATAGACGACTAGCACAAGGGCGCACGGCACGCCTCGGCTTGGGCTGTCGTCGAAAACCCGAATCTAACTAGCTAAGCTAACCTAAGCTAAGCCTATCCGTATCATACCTGTATGGGTTCGTGAAATATACATGGTTACCAAGCATGTATGTTTCACGATCCCGTACATGTATTTTGTATCTGTCTATCCGTGTTCTAAACTATTTCAGTTCGAAAGGGCAAAAAAACAAACAAAAATAGCCCACCACTATGTGTACCTACGAGTGAGTGTGTGTGCACGTGTGTGGGGTGATCGGTGTTATGTTGTAGACGAGTGTTTGATCAAATCGGTGTTACTCTGTTCGCGCATGCAAGCTGCTCGAGGGCTCCATACCGGAGGATCTGACCTCCTGGCACCTGTTAAATCTTTCATTCTACTTATAATTGCAACGTTAATTTTATCTGTAGCAATAAATCTGCATTATAGTCTGCATATTATTTTTGACATTTTGTGACAGGCATATACAGATCACACATTTTTGGTTTTAATTATATCCGTTATAGAAATTTTGAACCCAACATTGAGACCCTTGACCGATCAGAGTAGATAATAATACATTGATAGTCATTGTGGCAGTAGGTTCATCTCAAAAGTCACCTGAATTCACAGCAGCCTGCAAACTAATAGATAAAACCATACTACATCAACATAATTCATTTACGACTAATTGGACAAATAAAAAGGCTTCGAAACATGCTACAGTTTGAACTCGCTGAAAAATGAAAAAAAATCTGTCGATAGTAATTTCAAGCACTACGCCTTTCCTGTCCTCTTGAAAATAATGACATAACTGTCAGTTTTAACAATAGCCAAAAATAGAGAGTCGTTCATTAGACATAAAATGTTATAAGCAATATTTATCTCTTTAAGTTTGATATAAGATAATTAATTCCAATTATAAATAATATTATTTGCGAAAATATTACAGATTTTATATCTCTTACAGAATATACCATAATGTTTTACTTACTGTTATCAATTTTTATATTACAACTTTCATACATTTTTGTATGGAGTGAGCTTTATAAAAATTGAGTTACTTCTGTGTTATATTGATGTTATCGTAATATAAAAAGTTACTATGTAATTTTTGTGTTAAATAAAAGTAGCAATTTTAGTGGCGCTTTACTCAGAAATGATCAAAAGATTTTTTTTAAATTTATAACATTAAATTTTTAAAATGAAACTGAGACGTTTTTAATTTTAAAGACTGCTTCTGACTTCGACTTCAAATTCACATTGTATTATTGTAATTTATTGTTTATTTTGCTATAGCAGCTTTGTACAACGGCGTCTTGTATGATAATTAAAAAAATAACACAGACTTTTGTAAATAATTTTATTTTATTAAAATCAACAGTTTTAATTAAACAACAATATATTTACGATTTTAAATACTTATCCATAGCCTTGAAGATTTTAAACAAAAATATAAATTTTACAACACATTTTAACAATCATAGCTTAGAATATAAAAAAAATATAACAATAAAAACCTTTTAATGCAAGTATATTTGTCTTTACATTCATTGAAATAAATTATGGGATTTCAAATCTATATTCATAACTCACGATCATTTATTTATATATTCGTGGTTACTATTAAAAAGATAGGAACAATCCGTTATAAAATAACAACAGTTCACCGTCGACTCCGTTTTTAATATTGAAAATTGTCTTAAGATATATTATAACCTTAATTAGTGTTTTTTAATTCAAATGACCCTTTCCATACCCAATCGACCTACTCCCCCGCCCTCCCCTAATTCGATATTATAATACTCTAAAATATATTATTAAGAAAATACCCCATATCATATGAAGATATTATGTGATTCCACCTGGGATAGACACGAGTTTGAAAAAATGTTTTTTTTTTATAAAAGTTCCGAGTTTGCGAAAAGCAGACTTTATCTTAGATAGGTATTTGTAAACGGTATGAACTTGTAAAAGGCGTACCATCCTATTACAAACTCGTAAGTAACTCGAAAAAGGTTTGAGTTTACAGAAAGTGTAAAAGATGGGCGAACGATTAACACCAATAGTGGCGATCGGCTAAAGTGCTGCTTCGAGCCTCGCTATGTGCCATAATTTACACATATTCATAGGTTTTATTGATGGTGGAAAAAACCAACGGAAACTTGTGCTCCCTGAGCTTCTCCTGTTTAAGGACGTGGCTTTTAGAACAAGACTTTACAAATCAATACGATGTACAATGATAACACCAATAGGATTTATAATAATATCATATATTCAATATCTTATAAGAAAACAAGAAAAGGTACGAGTTTGTAAAAGGCTACGAGTTTAAGAGTACGAGTTTGTAAAAGGTACAGAATGATCATCGTTTCCGAGTGTTTATTTATGTGATAACGGTTGGAGCTGTGCGTCCAGTGTAGTGAGACAACTTTGATATCTGTAGTGCGACGTCCACGAGCGGTTTCAACATCGTCTGAGCGTCGCCGAGAACGTTCGTCGCTTCGTAAGAATCTATATACAGTCTGAAATATATTGAAAACAACTACATTTGTGTAGCAGGCTAAGCATTCAGGAGGCACAATTTCGAATGTAACCAAGACGAGGAGTTCGAAAAAAATTCCTCTCCTCGAAAAGTACTGGAATACGGACTACATTTAAAAGTGATATCATAAAATTGAATCGTGGTATGTACGTACGTCTACATGTACAGGAGTCACAAATACATGCACACACGCACGCTCACTACATTCACACACACTCCCTAACTCGCACACATATCTTCATCCATCTATGTACGTACATGCACCCACTCACATATACATCAAACTCCAGTACAAGATATATATTTTTCTTTTATGTATATTACCATTATTACCATGTATCACTTCATTTTCAATATATAATTGTATGTTAAAAAGATAAACCCGATCGAGTTTCTTGCCGGTTCTTCTCGACTGACTGGGATGTATTCCGAACCGGTGGTAGTTTTGACGTTCATAAGCGCCTTCTTAGGGCCCAAACAGAGGGAAGTATTTTTGATTTGATTGTATTTGAGAAATTCTGTTTTGATTTTATACTTTATAAAACACACGTACTAAACGAAACTGTTCGATTTTCAAATAAATAAATTAATTAAATTCGATGACTTTTTCTAGAATTTTCTAAATTCCACAATATATTCTTTTGGCAACAATAGCACAATTATAGTCGTAGTACAGAGAGGGCAGTAATTTCTAGACATCACTAACCATTCAAGTGGATGTCGAACGACCATCGCAATGAGCATAAATTATCATCGACATTGTCCTCAATCTTCAAATAAAGAAGTCTTTGACCAGGAATTGCCTGTAAAGAAAGATATAATAAAAAATTATGTGTCAAAGCACAAACCTGACAGTTGCCCCGGAGCTGCCCGTTCCACTCAAACGCATCACTATGCGTGAACCATCTTCGAATATGACACGAACACCCTGTAAAGACACATGTCGAGTATGCAATTGATAGATCTAACATTACACTAGCACAGGACTTGATATAAACCACCATACAGATAGAGAAGAACTCGCTTCAAGATTAACCAGAATATATCTTACACCTATACAAGTAGCAAGAACATGGACATAATTAGAAGTGGGATACCTGTTTCATAGCAACGCTCCGATCGATAGGATCCATGTAAGAGAAATTATCAGCCAGTTTGACAACATAAGTCTTGTCACCACTGGTATGCTGGGAGCCCAGGAACCCGGGCGCTGTGATGCTGCGTTCGAGCTCTGCCATCATCTCGTTGCAAGGGTCGCTAGAACAGTCCTCGTAGTCGTACCTGAAATAAGTAATAAAAACTGAACTTTCATACAAAAAGCTAGAGGAAATAGTCCTCATGGAAAAGCCTGGCGACGGTTTTATATATGAAGATAGTGATTACCTAGAGGTTTATTAGAAAATGTCAACCAACATACTACAAGTGTCCAGTACCCGCTGAAACCATTCCAACGAACCTTGTGAAATAATTCCTCCCAAAACACGACCAATGTTGCTCCAGGATCTCCTGAACCGAAAGTCCGGTTGCCGCCACGACCGACAAGCCAAGCCAGAGCAGCCCAAAGCCCATCCTTTTCCCGGACATGATCAGACCCAGTTCCAAAGCTCTCTTCACCGCAGAGGGATAGACGACCGGCGTCCATCAGGTTTCCAAAGTATTTCCAACCTGGTGTACAAGGAAATTACAATAACACTTACGTTAACTACATAAATCACAATACCCACACTTCAGAACCAAAAAATTACAAATATATCTCAAGTTCTTAAATTTGCACCTTAAGGAATACGTATTCGAGAACAATCGTATCATTTTTCCAACACTCACCCGTAGGGACCTCGAACATCTCCTTCCCAGTAGCAGCAGCGACTCTGTCAACTGCAGCGGCGGTTGGCATACTGCGAGCAAAGCCCTGAACTCCAGACTTGAAGTACGGTATGTGCTGCAAGTTGTTGGCCAGCACCGCCAATGAGTCCGAAGGAGTTACGAAAAATGCACTACGTCCTATTATCATGTTCCGGTCACCTGAACAACGGATAGACCTTTTTATCTGGGAAACCAGATCACCTATTTGACATGAGAACATGATGGAGATTAACTATAGATAAGCAAAAATAAATTCAAAACGGGACCAGCCGCCTAACTGCTTATTTCGCAAAGGGAAAGATCTTCTATTTCTCTTTTTTTATTGTACTTAATAACAAAGGTGTTCTAGAGAAGTAATTAATATTATTAAGCCTACTACAAATAAGAATTTAATTTGACACATTTAAATATTTAGGTATGTAACAAATTTGTACATTCATGAGGACGGAGTCTTATCAAGGTAGTCTGCCGAGTTTTCATTATTACTATAAATGGTATGAGTGGTTGAAAAGCTATATCGGAAATGGTTAAATATCGCCTTTAAATGGCAAATGTAGATTATATACTTGGTGCTATAGTACATGAAAAAGGGAGTATTGGGAACACCACCATCTTCTTACCTTAACTCCACCTAAGTAGGGTTGGCACAACATGTTTATCGTGCGATGTATGATATGGTTTAAGTTTTACGATCGGACATCACCTGTCCTTGGGAAGTATTGGCAACACCATTCACCCTTCACCTTTTCATTCATCTTTTCACCCTTATCCAACCTTTGTAGGATCGACATAATGGGGTTTTCTTTTCTCTATCCTCTGTGTGTCTTCACTGTCAAATTAGAATTCACACGTACTATACACATCATTTTTCACACAATCAACCCGTAACTTCTTTGGTTTTCCTTTACTCTTATATACTATCTTGGACCGCCATTATCTTCAAACTGTCATTTCAATATTGCACTAAGTATGATATATCCTATTTACAAATTGATTACGCGAAATGAAGCTATTACTGGTTTCAGCATGAATGTGTCGGCTCGCCCGACGCGCGGGGTACTACCACCCGACACACAGAAACCTGACGTGAAGTAACAGTGCGCCCGCACTGTTGCGTTTCGTTCGGTCAGTGAGAGCGCCGGAGGCCCACATATAATAGAAGGCCGGCAACGCACTTGCGACTCCCCTGGTGTTGCTAGTGTCTATGGACGGCGGTGATCACTTACCATCAAGTGACCCACCTGTTCGTTTGCCCCCTATAATATAAAAAAAAAGGCGCTCGCTCAAAACAGGAGGGAGAAACGTATTCAGAAAGCCATTGTCAGTCTCGATAGGACGAGGTCCTTTGTCGAAAGCCCTCAGTCGAAACCATGTAATGATCAATTAGCCGTATTTCTAAAATATTTCTTCTATCCTGTGGGAGAAGCTATCATTCTAAAATTGATTTACACAGTGATGGGGAAAATATGGTAGTGTCGTTTAAACCATCTTTTAGATACCCATAGACCAATAATGGAGTGTACAACGGAGAATGATAGCATACCTTAAAGGGTACTTAAAATATGACGGCAGAGTTGAAAGTATTATTTTATTTAACTTACCGTCTCCATCAAAAGCGGCTCCGAAGTCGTAATCTCCTGCGCTAACTTCGTTGACCAAGTCTGCCGCATACGTAAGGTTAGGGTCGGGATGTGCCCCACCAAAGTCCTCCAGTGGAACAATGCGGCGAACATTTTTCTCTGTAGCACCGAGCTCTTCGAGGAATATGCGCTTCACGTATGGACCAGTTACTGATAATAATAACACAGATGAACAAGCACTCGAGTGGAGTAAATTCGCTTCAAACTAAATGAAGATATCTATTATCAGATTTGTTGCATTCAATTAAATCCAATATGCTGGTAGTTAAATATGATAAGAATCTTACTTAATAAATACTTAAATATATAAACCATATAATTATTATAAAGTTTACAATAATCAAATCAATAACAGTAGAGAATTGTGGTAACCCTGAAACAGTTTGCTTGTTACATTCATTTTTTATAGAATTTGGTTTGCAAATTATAAGTTATGTTAATCTAGCACAGTGATTCCCAAAGCGGTCCAGGTGGACCCCCCAGGGGTCCACGAGAGACTCGATGGCGTGACAAAGAAATGGGGTCCACAATTAGTAAGCAGGGATCTATTTTCGATAGTTTGAAGAACTAACAATGTTGGCTTGACTTCATATAGTAGTATTGAACCTGCAAGGGATCCACTGGAACCAGTTAAATTTTGAAAGGGGTCTATGAGAAAAAGCAGTTTAGGAACCTTTGATCTAGCACAATGTTATTATCGCCGATACCCTTATTTCCTAAAATGGTCCAGCTGGATCTCCGGGTGTCCGAGGGAGACTCGAAGGGGGTCTACATTGGCGTGACAAAAAAATGGAGGTTTCTCAATTCGTAATTGGGTATAAAAAAAATTGGGTATTTATGAAAAGCACAATTGGGGTTCAACGAATTTAATAGATCTAATTTAAGCGGGTCGTGAGCTTAATTTTGAATTTCCATGAATGGAACAAGTGTATATACACATACTATATACTTAAATAATACTTTCCTTCTAATATAAAGACATATATCTACATCAATAAAATTAAAAATAGCATATATTTAAAGATGGGAAATTTGCAAACAATAAATCTAAGGTAAGCAGGGAGACTCTCCCTGCAAATAGCGTAAAATATGTGAAGTTGTCTACGAGAGAAAAATGTGTGAGGTCTTTTGTACCAGAATACATAGCATACCTTAATACCTTTCATCATAACAAAGGGAAAAACTTGGGAGTGCTACGAAAATACACTTATTGCATACCTCCACTCATAGAGTCGATAAGCACGTTAAAAGGTTTCCTTTGCTCGGTGCCTTCGATGAGAGCCCTGATCTTGGGAAAGTCGAAGATTTCCTTCATGTACGATACATAATCGTTCACAGAGTCGATAACTTCTACGGTGAACTCTCTATCTTCTACCTATAAAATAATGAATATAAATTCTCATTTTTGTAAAGTATAAAATTGATTTTTATATATGCGCAAATCAAATTGAAGCGTCTGCTTGTAATTTATTTATTTTATTTTATTTTAGAATAGTAGGTGATCTTACAGCTAACAAAAGAACAAATAAAGTAGTAATAACATAAATAAAGCCATTTAAAAGTTCACACATATATAAAATTGTATAACATGAAACGAGTTGGTAGAAAAATTAATTACAATAAAAAAAAGTACTGGTCATGACTTTCTTCAGTTTGAGATACGCTGTGTGAAAGAGGTCTATATCGAGGATTGTCGAGACGCTGTTAATTTGGTTGCTGGCTCTAATTAAGAATGAATTTTTTCGATACGATGATTTCACTAAGGGTACATTTAGAAGATATTTATTTCTAGTAGAACTAGTAGGCACTCGTACATTAATGTTACTTAGTAACTCTGCGCACTCTATTGTACCGTTAGTGATATTTAAGAGATATGATATATCAGCGATTCGTCTACGTTCGTGGAGAGGAAGAATATGATGACGTTTGCATATAATGAAATAGTTAGCATAATTTTGTTTGTTTTTGTGTTGGATATATCTAAGGAATCTCTTTTGTATGCGTTCTATACGGTTAATATAGACTTCGTAATTCGGATTCCATACTTGGCAAGCATACTCAAGGTGGCTACGGACAAGTGCACAATAAAGAATCTTTAAAGTTTTAATGCATTTGAATTCTCTTGAAAGACGTATAACAAATCCAAGAGCCTTTGATGCTTTATTGACGATGGCATCAATGTGCTGATCAAAAAGTAATTTGGAGTCAAATGTTACTCCTAAATCGTTTATTTTATCGACTCTGCTAAGGGTAGTATTTTTTAAAGCATAATCATATTTAATTGGTTTGAGTTTACGAGTGTAAGTCATTATAAAGCATTTGGAAACATTTAAATCAAGTTTATTAAGTTGACAATATTTTAGAAACCTATTCAGATCGGCCTGAAGTGAAAACGCATCATTTAATTCCGTAATGGGGCAGAGGATTTTCATATCATCAGCATATAAAAGAATTTTACTATGCTTGAAGCAATGTTCGACATCGTTAATAAATATATTGAACAACAAAGGCCCAAGCAAAGAACCTTGAGGAATTCCTGAAGGAATCAACCGACTTGCGGAGGCAAAACCGTTTAATACGACTGTTTGATATCTATTATTAATATAAGATGAGAACCATCTAAATAGGTCCCCTCGGATACCTGCGTATTCTAATTTTTGTAAGAGAATGATGTGGTCAATTCTATCGAAAGCTTTACTAAAATCTGTATAGATAACATCTACCTGCGATGGCTTAGACATATGATGTGAGATATATTCACTACACAGAATAAGATTCGATGTTGTAGACCGGCCTTTAATAAACCCATGCTGATGTTCATTCAAGAAGTGTCTAAGTGAGAAGTATAGCTGGGGGTATATAATTTTTTCAAAAATTTTAGCAAATATACATAACTTCGAGATCGGTCTGTAGTTTTCAATCACATTTTTATCTCCTTTTTTATGGATCGGCGTAATGTAAGCGTTTTTCCAAATTTTAGGTACATGACCTTCTGATGACCTGATCTCATGACCTGAGGTAATGTTAAAATAACAACTTTACACTGAATTGATATGAACGTATATATATGGTGCTTTTAACAAAATACAACTTCTAAAAATTTTTATCATCTGTTTGTTCCGGGGTTAATCTCCAAAAATAGTTTGACTAACTTTGACGGGACTTTAACTGTCAGTTAGCTGATGTTATAAATTACTTTTATAGTAGAAAAAAAATATATTGCCGGGCAAATATAATAAACTATATAACTATAAAAGAACTTATTTCTACACGCCCATAGTTGAAATGAAAAAGCAAAATAATATATATACGAGTATATACAATGATTCTTATACAGCGATACTTTCTTTGGCAGAAAACCCACACTAATATTGAAACTTAAAATATATATAAATTATGGTCCAATTTCGACCACTGGACAACAAAGATTAATTAGATCGTATTTTTGAAGTGAAAACTTCTTAGCCGCGTTGAGCTACTTTTGGGAGGGGAATAACGTTATGGGTTCGCGTCACCGACGACCTCGACATGCTTGTGACATAATGCGATTGCGCCAGACTAGCGACGCGTAGCGACGCGACTACCTATGTACATGTAATATTGATAATAATCATCATATGTTTGATAAATTAATAAACTGTATAAAAATGTAAATAATTATTGCTCGGAGTGCTAACAGATGTCAAAAACTAGACTAATATTAATATAAAAGTTAATAATTCAGACTATAATCGATTTAAACATTCAAAAAAGAGCAAACAGTTATTTATGCCTTTGGTTTTGAGTTTTCACTTCTATCGGCAGTTCTTATGATTGCCTCGTTTTTTTTTTATCAATCGTAACATACAAAATAACATACATACCGTGAAAGTCTCGACACCAATGTTATCTATATTACAGACGAGGTCTGGCACGATTTTGTACTGCTGAATGGTGGTCGTCAGCTCGTATATGTTGTTCGTGATAGCATCGGGCGCCGGCCCCCCGTTACTACAATTGAACTTAATACCGAAGTCATTATTGACGCCACCAGGGTTGTGTGAAGCGGTGAGAACAATTCCACCTTTAGATGAATAGTACCAAAGTATAAGTTCATATAAACAACGGGAAAGAGATACGCAGAAGCTGTGTAATAGTGGTGGTTTAAGGAAGTAAGGGGGTAAGATTAAAATTATCTATTTACTACTTGATAGTCGTGGTGGTCCAGTGGTTTGACCAGGTGGAATTAATGAATCCGATGTCCGCAGGTGCGAACCCCAGCATGTACCAACGAATTTTTCGGAATTCGCGTACATTTACTAATTTACATTAGTAACACTATCGGCTGACGGTGAAGGAACACATCGTGAGGAAACCTGAACCTGAGACATGTTCTTGTAGTATCACCGTATGTGCAAAAAATATAGAACTGTGGATTTCTCAGAGTTTGAAATCGCCAATACGTTGTAGGCTGGCGTGGCGTGGTGATTATGCCCTAAACCTTCATTTGGGAAGAGGCCTATGACCCTGTAGTGGGTCTCTTGCAGGCTGATGATGATGATGATGACCCGTGGCATTATGTCTGTCGCTTATTACCTAAACAATACATTTAATGTAAACAGGAAGATATATAAGCACCAGAACGATTGTCCCACTTCTTCACGACAAGAAAACACTTCATTAAACGCGTAATGCTTATAATCGTAATTTATCAGAATTAACAACTTTTTTTAGATAAAGACCTAATATCTCAGAATTAAAACTAAAAAAAATTAGATCTAAATGTATCCAGTAGTTTTCGCGAGGTGCGCAGATCTCTATTATTTTATTTCTGTTGAAAATTTATTCGTTTATAACTATGGAAAATACAACAGTCGACAGTCAGATAAAAACAAAAAATAAGAGTAATAAAAAAATATAGTAAACTGGAGCCCAAATATGTGTCTTCACATTGATAAACAATGCACGACTCATAAAATTATAAAGTTCATTTATACAACATTAAAAATTGAATATTTAAAATTTATACAATTAAAATGAGAGGTGTACCGTTAACCTGTTGCTAAATACAGAAAAAACGAATTGTATGAGATTTACCTTACCTAATGTTCCACAGGTTAATAGTAGTATCAAGATCGAAGGGGATTTGGTAGGATTAGTTAATAATACTGTATTCTTGGGTATCACACTTGATTCCAAATTACAATGGGGTCCTCATATAAAAAAATTGGCTGGTGATTAAGTTCTGCTGCATTCGCGGTACGTAAGATTCGCCAGCTTACAAATATTGCCACAGCAAGATTAGTCTACTTCGCTTACTTCCATAGCTTAATGTCCTATGGCATTTTGCTGAGGTAGACACCATATTCTTATTGCAAAAACGAGCAGTTCGAGCAATATACAATATGGGACCTCGCGAATCATTAAAGACTAAGTTTCAAGAATTCGGTATCTTAACTCTGCCTTCCCAATACATTCTGGATAACTTAATGTATGTTCGCAAAAACTTTGATAAGCTGGAGTTCGTAAAACACAGGCATGATTTAAAAACTAGAAACTGTGACAAACTGGTCGTTCCATGTTTTAGACTCAGTAAAACCAGTAACAGTTTTTTAGGTAATAGTGTTAGATTTTATAACAAAGTCCCAAAGCATATTACTGATTTGCCAGACTATAAATTTAAGTGCCATGTTAAGCGGGTTTTGGTGTCAAAGGGCTATTATAGAGTGGATCAATATGTGAACGATGGTGATGTCTGGAATTGACTCCTCTCTGTGCATCCACTAAAATCGATTGTAATGTAAAATGAATTTTAATTATATAAGTATATGTTAAAAAGATAAACCCGATCGAGTTTCTTGCCGGTTCTTCTCGATGACTGGAATGTATTCCGAACCGGTGGTAGTTTTGATGTTCATAAGCGCCTTCTTAGGGCCTAAATTGAATAAAGTATTTTTTTGATTGATTGTGTGCACATTCCTCAAAACTACTGGATAACTTCGAACAACTGTTTTAAATTTTACATCCAAGACAGTTGGTCCTACTCTTAAAAAAAAAACCGATATCTTCATTTAATATAAGGTTATTCAAATTGTATAAAAACTACATTTTTAAATGCACTCCGCGTTCAGGTATATGTGTTTTCTTGCTCTGGAGAAGTGGGGCAATCGGTGTGTTATTTAAGTTTTATCCACTGCCATAAAATATTATGTTAAGATAATATAAACGATGCAGACGAAGTCGCAGGTATCACCTAGTTACCAACTAAATAAGAATAAATGACAAAGTAAAATTTATTCAATAGTAAAAATTAAAATGAAACCCTGTGAGAAACAACAGAATGGCAAATGTAATGCATAAGATTAAAAAGCTTAATAGTATATTTAACCCTTAAATGGACGATTTTTGTTTCACGTTTTAAAAAAATATATTTGTGTAATAGACATGTATTACTGTCTAGGAAAAATGAGTAAAAAAATCTAGACATGAATTTACTATACTTTTTGCCAACATTAAAAAAAGTACAAAATTAAATAAGAACTAGTTGTCAAAATTAACAAAAAATTAAAAGAAGGTCAATTTTATCTGTGATGTTTAGTATGTTGTTTAAAAACAACATTGTCCATTTAAGGGTTAAATATGATTTAAAGAGGTCGTCAATATAAAATACGCTTAACCGCCATCATGCGTTTACGACCTCTATAGATTTTTAGGATATGATATGTTTTACGCAACTCTTGTTACTACGTGTGGATGCCACCATTTAAGCCACATTTTAAACGTTAAATTTGCCACTCTCCTATAAAAGCTTTTAGCTTAAAAAATGCATGCTTAACGAAATAATGTCTACCTTGTTTTTCAGCCTTAAGCAATATGATGAATTATTGCAAAATGATAAGGTGTTCGAGCCTCTTTCCTTATCAGTATGATAGTCTATGAGGCGGTGGACCCACCCACTACTAATCCATGGTGACAACACACTTTTACTTGCAGTGATTACTAGAGTTATCAGTACTCTAATCTTATAAATGTGAATTACAAATGACTAGACAATAAATATTTGAAATTATCAAATACCTCCGAGGACAAGGACAACACGTACAAGGAATCTGGTAACAATACCGACTATTGAGCTGAGAAGTAAGTTCAAATTACGTACATAACTAATATAAGAGATAAACATAATTTAAAGCAGTAAGGCAGTTCCAATCTATAACTTGGCAAGTAAATTTCAATTATGCCATTAGATAAGCATGGTGAAAATTTTTTCTCTGCATCTTTGGGTGAATATATACTAATCAACATTGACAAGATTGACAAATAAAATTATGTTATAAATATTCATCTCACCTACCAACTCCATATATCACCCCCTTTATTTATCATCATCATCATAATCTCACCCCTATCCCACCTAAGTAGGGTCGGCACAACATGTTTTCCTTTTCCACTCTCGTCTGTCAGATGTCATCTCAGTATTCACACTTTTTATACACATATCATTTTTCACACAATCCATCCACACCTTTTTCGGTCTTCATCTACTCCTATATCCATCCACTTTCAAACTCAAAACTTTTTTTGTTACATGACTTTCATCTCTTCTCATAATATGCCCGTACCATGCAAACCTATTACTCCTCAATTTCTTCTTTTTTAACACTTCACAGAAAACCGCCGTGAAGTAACAGTGGTTGCACTGTTGCGTTTCGTCCGGTCAGTGAGAGCGCCGGAGGCCCACATATTTAAAAGGCCGGCAACGCACTTGCGACTCCCCTGGTGTTGCTTAGTGTCTATGGACGGCGGTGATCACTTACCATAAGGTGACCCACCTTTATTATGTCAATTGAGTGTCAAGACAGGAAATTTAACATCCAGGTTTTAAAGGTCTCTATAGCGGTATATATAAAATGTCACTAGTTTAGTTACTATGATACAAGGTGGCCTTAGTTTACAATTAAATGACTATGTGAAAATTGTATCAATAATTATTATTAGCATGTTTCAAATAATTCATGTCTAACCCTGATAGGTCTACATAAATTATCTTATAAGAAATGCCTGGTTATTATGACACAGCCATTTTTTTTCAACAAAAAACAGCAGCATTGAAACTGCTATTTCATGTAACTTCATTATGTTTAAGTGTAAAAAAACATTAGGAATGTTTACACATAAGGAAGTCACTTATATTTTATTGTTACATAGTATTGAAAACTGTATTACTGTAATATTCGTTTGAATATGACAAAAACTGAAATGGGTCTAATGATAAGACTCTTACCCTTTAAAATATTTATGAAGACAGACAACTATCTAAATGAAAAAACAACCAGCACAAAACAGTAGCTAATAATCTCCTGCATAGAGCAAGTGACAGTAATTTCGAAGAATCTTAAGGAGTGTAACTCAATCTAGTAATCTAGCCCCGACTTGGAAACGTAGATATACAAAAAAAAAACTGTGTATCGTGATATCTGGAATTGACTCTCCTCTGTGCATCCACTACAACGATTATAACGTATAACGTATTTTAAATATATAATTGTATGTTAAAATGATAAGCCCGATCGAGTTTCTTGCCGGTTCTTCTCGATGACTGGGATGTTTTCCTAACCGGTGGTAGTTTTAATGTTCAGAAGTGCCTTCATAGTGCCTAAATTGAATAAAGTATTTTTGATTTCGATTTTGTTTCTATTACATAACAAATACTTAGGCACAACTAACTGCCACTGTATGTGATAGTAAGCATCATGCAATTCAAAAATAATGGTGACAAATGAGAGATCTAGAAACCATAGACAGATATCGCCATCATGCCAACCTGCTGGGGAAATACACAATTGATACCAGAACAAGGCAAACCAAAATATAGTCACTGTGACATATTTGTCATCATGTGTATAAGTCGTGATGCAGTCAGAATAGGTTTCACCATTCTGATGTCATTCGAGTTCATATAATCAGTAAATTAGTTTGGTTATATAGATATACCTTCTGATTTTGCCATGTGAAAGAACTAAGTGCGGTAATTTAATGGGTGTTAACATCTGATGTATAGCCGATCCAGTAGGAACAAAGATAGCTGTGACCCCTACCACCTGGTACAATAGACTTTAAAATCATTTAAAACACAAACTTGTAAATTTGTATTTCACTACATAGTATAAAACAAAGTCTCTTTCTCTGTCCCTATATCCTTCTTATGTATGCTTAAATCTTTAAAACTACGCAACGGATTTTGATGCAGTTTTTTTAATAGATAGAGTGATTGAAGAGTAAGGTTTATATGTATAATAACATCCACTAAATAATGGAGAAGTGCGGACCACTGGCAGTAATGAATAAATCAAAACTACTGGATCGATTTTAATCAATTTTTTTAGTGCATAACATAGGCTATATATTTTATACCCATGCGAAGCCGGAGTAGGCCGCTAGTAGCTTTATAAATGATTTAGCTTCAAGATTGTAATTAATATTATAAACATGAATATGACTTTGTTTCTTTTTTCAATCTTAACGACAGGAAACTTCATAAAAGGATATAGAGTACCTTTCATAAAAAAAAGTACTGTTTCAGAGATATAGGTTTAATCTACATTAATGGGAGTGAAGTTACAGAGCTATTAAAAAATGAAATATGTCACATTTTGGGAGATATTTATATACATAATATAATTTATGTTCACTTACCTAATGTTTTATATTTTCTTATGATACATGACACAGCAGGTGTAGACAAAATCCCATTTTTACCAACAAGAAGTTTTGCTACCTAAAACAGTAAATGCTTTAAAAAAAGTTAACTTAACAGAGATAACTAATCAACCCTCCTTGTTGATGTCATGCAGGCGGCCGATCAAAATCAAAAATAACTTATTCAGTTTAGGCCCTGAGAAGGCGCTTATGAACATCAAAGTTACCACCGGTTCAGAAAACAAACCAGTCATTGAGAAGAACCGGCGAGAAACTCGATCTGGTTTATCTATATATTATAACTCATATTTTTAAAACATAGTTATAAATAATTACATTCGGTTTTGGTGGATGCACAGAGAGGGCCAGATGTCACCGTCGTTCACAGTGATCATAAAAATTAGGCCAAATCATATATTACAACATGACAAACATATTGTACTGACCCTACTTAGATGGGATAAGGGTTAAGAGAAGATTAGAACAGGAATTTAAGTGATATTGTAACTAATAATGCAAAATAAGTTCTGCATGATATTTATTTCACTCTAGTTGTCTTAGTTTCACTTGGTGAGGACACATTATCCTGACCAAAACTGTCTCTCCTTCATTGTAACTCTATTTTACTGTGAAGTGACTATGCTTAATGAAGTATATATTTCTTGAATACATGATTAGTATACCAAAATCAGTGCATGCTAAACCAGACATAAGAAATACTAAGATTTACAGAATTCTTTAGAACTATGAACTCATAAATTTATGTGTTTATTTTATGGTATATACAATTTATATAGTATGTACAATAATATTGACATATTGTTTTATTTAAAATAACAAAGAAAATGATTATTTATTCCTTTGATACGGCACAAAACTGTGTTAAGTATTTCTTCATTAAAATGTTTTAAGAAGTGTAACTCATTGCTGATAATAGAAAATTATTATATTTAAGATTTTTATAATTATAAAATAATTGTTTTATTATTTGACTCTATAATAGCTGTATAATAGTTTTGAAATAACTTACCCCATTAGCGGCGGATATTTTGATAATTTTATTAACCACTTCTTTTACTAAATATCTTCCGTCGCCGCCGACTACCAATGTAGAGCCCACTAAATTATCCTTGTTAGCATCCAAAATACTCTGAATGAAGTTTTCCGTATAGTTTTCTTGAAGAAAAACTTTAACTTTTTTTCTCAAGCCACTGGTGCCCGGTTTTTGACCCTCGTACGGAGTCGTACTCACTGTAACTACGCTCGACATTTTTTTTATGAATGAAAGAACCTTCTAGCTGTTGGCGCGTGTTATCGGACTGAGTTGTTAAAAATAAATAGTTTTATTTATCGCGGTTCTTTAAGGTCATCGAGATCGCGGAATTGTGCGGTCAGGGAACGATTGTCAATGAAAACGTCAACACAATGTCAACCAAGGTCAGAAATGTCAAAGTATTGAATTATAGATGCGTTCATGATTGTAAACTTTTTAGAAAACATTTGAGGTGTTCAAGAATTTAATGTATAAATTACAAATAGTATTGTATAGAAAGGGAAAAAAACAAACCACGACTTTATTTATATTATAGATATAATATGAAACTCGATAACAACAAAATATAGCCCGTGCTATTTAAAAAGAAAACCTTGCTTTCTATCAGTGCAATGTTTTTTAGAATTGAAAAAGTAGCTTAGATGCTACCATGTACGAACAAAAAATACTATCTATTTTATATTAATAAATAAAAAATAATAAACAATATCATAGACAGATACATCGCTATACTTTGGCCTACTTAACAATAACTTTATACATTATTCCGATTTTGAACGTATATTATTATAAAGTTTCATAAAAATCCGGTCGATAGTTAATATGTGAAAGAATAAACATCCATTAATCCTCACATATTTTGTCATCAAAAACATTAATTAATAAATTTGACAATATACATTTGGGTCACTTTATGGCATCAAAATAATACATCATTTAAATACAAAACTTTATTAACGTAATATATGTTTTTATTTATTAACAAATTACTTAATAACTAGATTCATAAAACTCTCAAGCCCTAATATTTTTAGTGTAAAATAAGTAACAACATTTTCTAAATCTATGTTTTTACTTTACAAGCCATTACAGATCCATTAAATTCTTTTTCAAGATATTTGGCAACGGCGAGACAAAGTGCATCGTTATAGGGAGCTGCCACCACCTGAATTCCAATTGGGAGTCCTTGGCTGTCTGTGCCGAGCGGTACCTGACAATAAAAATATTATCAATTATATTAATGTTCCATAAAATAACTTTTTATTTTATTTCTCGAGACGTATATACAAGCCAATGAAAATAAAAATGAGTGCGTGAGGCACATATTCTGGTACACATGTGTGCTTCACTAATTCGTATATATGTATGATTGACTTAGTTAGGTTAGCTTAGATAGAGTCGCGTTGTTGCATCCGAGGCAACAGCCCACGCCGAGTTTCGACCACTTTGCCACCCTTGTACTTGATGCCAATCGGCCGAGCGCCATAAACGCTAGCCCTATTGGTTTTTTTTTTATAATAAATGTTTTAATTATATACTTAACACAAATTATAATAATTTACTTTAAAACAATTATAGTGGCTCTAAAAATATTTAGCAATGATCTATTATATCACTAATATAAAGTAGATACCTGCTATTTGATTTGGTACATCGTGGATAAGAGTGAGACATCTGGCTAAAATCGACTTGTTTCGGTTGTAACAAGTAGTCACTGTTATAATTTGTAATTATCTCTCAGAAATAATATACAGTTAATCAATATTTGTTAAAACTGTAACAACTGCTACGTAAACTATAGATAAATCACTATATTTTGTATATTCTATGTCTTGGGGCTACCACAGTCACATTATATTATATTACCTGCGTCGCTGGACATTTGAGAGCGTTGATAATGGCGAAATATGCGAAGTTAAAGGGGCGAAGTAAACAGGAGTAATGATATGGTGCAGCATGCGGCGCGCTCGGGAATAAAAGTACACCGTTATCTCCAAGTTTGCTCTGAAATAAACTTTTTTCTTAACATTGCACTGCAAAGAGACGGCGATATGTTTGCTGGAATGTAAGTTGGTAATACTTTAATCAATAAAATACAATTTTTCTTAATAAAATGTCGCTTAAGTAATACTTAAAAGTAAAAGAACGAGAAGGACTTTGTACTAATTGTGAGTCGCGTGCGATTATGATACCAAGTAACTAACACAATTTCATTTGTACATCAATATGATTTGTCAACATTAGCAGTCATATTAATTTAAAAAAAAGTTGGTTGTCTCTAAAGTCGGTTTACGGACGGTAATTTTACGTGATAACGGCATAAGAAAACATTGATGAAAAATTGCATACTTTTATGAATTGAACTGAATTATTATCATTGAATTACCGATGGACTCGAAGAGAGATAAATGCGTCACAAGCCGAACGCTTAGGCTCAACGCGCCTCTCTATCGCTTGTTCCGCGCTCTCGCTTGCACGCTCGGCTCAGCCGGAACGTGACTATGAGTCATGATTTTTCGTACGTGCAGACAGCGTTCATCGATTTATAAGACGTTGTTATCACGTCAAAATTAATTATTCTTATTTTTTTCAAATAACAATAAATTTCTGACTAGTATCGTATCGTATATATATGTCGACTTGTGAACTTACGAATAAATCTTCTTTCAAGTCTTTCGTGAGTTTCTCAGCCCATTCTGAATCGATTTTCGGGAGAACTTGCATTTCTAACAGACGAATGATGCTGAATAGACAGTGATTGCTGAGGCCGCATATCTGTAATAATAAATAACATTAATTTTTTTCTCTTTATTTTATTAAGAGCTTTTACCATCTAACCAATTACATTTAGTCTATACATATAATAAAAATGAGGTGTATGTGTGTAATATTAAAATAACGACTTTTTACTGATTGGATATGAACGTATACACGATACTGATAACAAAAATACAATTTTTAAAATTGTTGGCTGCCTGTTTATTCCGGGTAATCTCAGTGACGGCAGGACTGATTTTGACGGATACTTAAAATTACAGCGGGTGAAATAGGCTACTTTATTTTAGACTAGCTGTCACCCGTGGCTTTGTCTGTAGTACTATCTCCAAAACGATTGCACTTATTTTCATGGGACTGTCACTGACAGATAGCTACCGTTATAAAAAATAATTAAAGTTTTTTTATTTCGGACTAGCTTTTACCCATGGCTTCGTTTGCAGTACTATCTCCAAAACGTTTGAACCATTTTTCACGGAACTTTCACTAACAGAGAGCTGATCTTATAAGAAGTTATTTATAATTATAAAAAAAAACGCACGCAGAGCTGAGGGCAACAGCTAGTAAAGTAATAATTATCAAGGAAATTACCTTTTTAACGAGCTCGACAAATCCGTTAGCTTCACCTGTGTTGTTGGTGTACAAGCGCGCAGTATTGTCGGGTTCTTTCGTCATCCAATACTTCCACAGCGTGTACATATAGTTGAATCCCTCGTGTCTGTACGGTTCTGGTGCGTTAGCGGAGTCGGTCACCTCTTGACTTATCTTCGAAATTACCCTAGAATGTGGGAAATCATAAAGGAAACATTTCGCAGAGGAAAATTTTCGTTGCAAATGTTGTCGTGAACGCGACCGTATAGACAAAAGAAAGAGATGAAAAAAGATAAGACAAGATGGCGGCACAAATGAAAGAGTAACTCAGGTTCAACGATTTATTAAATTATATTTGGAATCAGATTGTATACCTCTTCATGGCATTCTTCAGATCAGATCGGATAGAACTGACTGCATAGTCTCTGCTGGATTCCATATAATAGAACTTGATGTCTTTCATCTCGACTTTCCTATCCAATTTCAATATATCCGCTTTATCGCCGGCGATAATTTTTGTTAGTGGTGCTAAATCTTCTACTTGTTTAGTTATGAAACCGAGAGCAAACATCGACTCCTCGTCTCCTTTGCGGAAGAATACTCCTGTAATTAAAGCCTCAGTTTAAACTTTATTTGTGCTGTCTGATACCCGTCCGATTGTTTTTTTTTCTTAATTTGAAGCACGATAAAGCGACTGCACTATGCTTAATAGTAAGCACAGCGCAATTTAAAAACAACGGTGACCACCTGAGAGACAAGCCATCCGTCGCCAGTCGCCACTGTTATGCTGTCATGCCGGCCTGCGTTTACTTTACGCTTGGTCAACCCCGTGTTGTAGGAACGAGGGAATATATTGGCCGGCAGATTATTCCACAACTTTAAGATACGGCAAAATCAAATTAAATATGCATCATTTACTATATTAAGCCACAAATAACTGTCACTTAAAAATAAGGTTCTGATATTTCGGCCCACAAATTTAAGTGATCTCTTAGTGTATAAGTGACCCGTTAAAAACACTAAGGGATCACTTAAGAGATAGGGATTGTTGGTGAAAACGGGCATAAAGCCCTTAGAAAAGTGGTCAACAATTAGACAATTATAAGATGTAGTCAAGTTCCGCACGCTTTTTTGCCAAGTCCCTATGATACAATACAATTAAGAAATATGTTCAAAATACTTCCGTTGCATCTTCTATATACGAAATCAAGAACTCACCTCTCATATTCGTGGTACCAGCTGTTGGATGATGCCCGAACATACCGCAGTAGAAAGCCGGCATCCGAGTGGACCCCCCTACATCGGAGCCTATGAAAAGTTTACCAGAGCATATTGTATATAAAATATATAAAAAACTAACTGACTTGACTGTCGGATATCAACACAGAGACCAAACTAGCGGGGATAAGGCAGTCAAAAGTTGCCTGCAGGTATTCCTTTTACACTGTAGGAGAGCACTGAGGAACGATTTTTGGAAATTCAACACCTAAGGTGGTAAAAAATTGGGATGACCTTTTGTATGACAATCAGTCTGTCAATATTTTTTTTATACGTATAGATATAAAGAGTCTAGAAAAGAAAATAATTATTACTTTATAGAAAACGCATGCAAAGCCGCGGGAGATTACTAGTCAATATAACTAGCCACCCATCTCGACTTCGCATGAATGCAATGTACTAATATAGCGTCATAAGCAATTTAGATACATTTTTAGCGCTTTGATATTTAAAGTCCATTCAAATCATAAAAATAATGCAAGCATCTAAATATAAACACCTTTGGAATTGAAACTTCTTATACGAGGGCCCTTTTTGAAATTCTGATCCGCCACCTTTTTGTATGACGTAAAGTGGTGGGGGTAAATACTGTATCGAGTAGAGCCTTGAAAACACGGGTTCTCGTCCGATCACGGAAATTGGCAACGTAGGGCGCGATCAGTATTTAGATGGGTAACCGCTCGGGGACACCGCGTGAATTTGACTTTTTGTACTTCTTATAAAGAAGTTTTCACTTCTATCGTGTGGCCATACGGACACACACACACACACACACTTTTATTTACTTATGTATAATTTCAAATTTGTGATATATTGTAAGATGCCTATATAAATAATATATTGTAAGGGACAATTTTGATCTAAATTAAATACTCAGCGTCGTAACTAAAATATTTAATCTAATAAGAATTAACACTAAATTGCTCGAAATAGTGTCGCAAATAAATAATAATTATTTCATAATATGCAATAGATTAAAAGGATTACTGTGTGTTATTTTTAATATTAAGACATATATCATCGTAAACTTTACTTTAGGCATTATAGCATGCACAATTAATTATGTAGTACATTATTTCTATGTAATACATCGACTTATCTATATATAAATAATATACAAGCAAAATTTTATTTTAATATTATTATATCAAAGTGCTTACACAAACTGATCGTTGTCGCATAGGATGCCGTCAAAGCTGCTTCAGCACCACTGGAACCTCCGGGAATTCGACCAGTGTCATGTGGATTATTCGTAATGCCATACACAAGGTTACGGGTCTCTTGCCTGAGGATTCAATAACCAGATACGAAGGTCGGCATTATTCCAACAAGTAATATAATTGCGCATAACTTTTGTACAATGTATAACAAATAATTGAAGATATTGTTATTGTATCGTTGGTTATACAGTTGGATGTTATTGCAACATGCGTACAAACAAGCAAGCATTATGTAATAATTAATTGGTGTCAAATGGAAGCGCGCTTCATGTCATTTCCATTCGAATTAACAATACGAACAATAAGGTAGGTAAGGTAGGTAGGTATGTAGGTGGTAGAGCTACGCTGAAGCTATTACTGGTTTCAGCATGAATGTGTCGGCTCGCCCGACGCGCGGGGTAGTACCACCCGACACACAGACGTGAGTCGACGTGAAGTAACAGTGCGCCCGCACTGTTGCGTTTCCTGTAGGTGGTAGAGCTACGCTGAAGCTATTACTGGTTTCAGCATGAATGGGTCGGCTCGCCCGACGCCCGGGGTAGTACTACCCGACACACAGACGTGAGCCGACGTGAAGTAACAGTGGTTTCACTGTTGCGTTTCGTTCGGTCAGTGAGAGCGCCGGAGGCCCACATATATTAAAAGGCCGGCAACGCACTTGCGACTCCCCCGGTGTTGCTAGTGTCTATGGACGGCGGTGATCACTTACAAGGAAAACATGTTGTGCCGACCCTACTTAAGTGGGATAAGGGTAAGATAATGATGATGAAATCTAGTCTATGCTAACACAATACTTGTTGGATTTAGAAATAAGATAATTTTACCTTTTGATTAACATTGGTGTATATGATGACGAAAAACAAATAAGTTATTAGAATGCTTGCGCCCAAACTTGAAAGAGGCTTTGAATTTGGGCATCCTAATGAATCATCTTTCTATTCGTGAATTTCTCGGTCAAACATCACCTAAAATGCAATAATATCGCCGATTCTATACAAAACTAGACTTACCACACAAGTAACTCGGGCAAATTCGAAGCGGCAAGAACTATAGCCCCCGCGTTCTTCAGACGAACTATAGCCTCGCTGTCCTCGGTGGCCACTTCATTCCGTCTCGACAACAGGCCCATCGTAAGCGGCATTCCTTTTATCGCCTGGCTCTCCTTCGTTGTTAACGGTACCCCTATTAATCATAACTGCATTGTTTTCTATTTTTTGCTCCATATTTAGATAATATCACAATAGTTTTAAAGCACAATAACTTATGTTTAAGTTTACACGATTGAAATCAGTAATTAAAAAAAAAGAAAAAAAGAAAGAAAATATTTGATACCTAATTAAGTAAATTAAAATACCAAAATAACATTATTTCTGTTAGAACCAAAGTTAGAATAATAGTAGAGAACTGTTTAGAATACATTTGAGATATTATTAATTGCAGTAACAGCTGGTAAATGAATCGCTGCTAATCAAAGCCCTAGGGAAAGCTATATGTCTCAATTTCCTATACTTTTCTAAGCCTTCTCCATTCCTCCCAACATTTGGAGGACACTGTAATGATGCGGATTCGTCTTCAAACGAGCTGAGCTTTAGAGACCGTAATGGCCACAGTGGACACCGATCATAGGTCAGTGCACCAAGCTCCAAGTATGACGCAAAGCAGCACCGATTGTGTCGATCAACGGGCCCCGTTAAAATCAAAATCAAAAATACTTTATTCAATTTAGGCCCTAAGAAGGCGCTTATGAACGTCAGAATGACCACCGGTTCGGAATACATCCCAGTCCTCGAAAAGAACCGGCAAGAAACTCGATCGGGTTTATCTTTTTAACATACAATTATATATTTCAAATATAATTGTACAGTCGTTACAATCGTTTTAGTGGATGCACAGAGAGGAGTCAATTCCAGACATCACTATCGTTCACATATTGATCCACTCTATAATATAGCCCTTTGACACCAAAACCCGCTTGACATGGCGCTTAAACTTACAGTCCGGCAAATCGATAATATGCTTAATTGATGTCACAGATTTGGCTCCAAGTAAAATCTTATATAAGTTTTACCATCTCTACAGTTTACAGGGACTTGCAATTCCATAATAAAACTAATATTCACAATCAATAATGCAAATGATATAACAGAACAGGTTCTTACATCCTCATCTTAGAAATAACCTTGGCTTCAAAATTATTCTGACGAAACTTTCTCATACGAACTCAAGACGAACTTAACATACAAGGGCATAATTATATTAAAAAAAGCCTTCGTATAGTTTTATGAGCATGTAATTATCATATTTTAACCCATACAGCAGACTGTCTTTATTTAATAAAATAGAATTGGAGAAAACGCAGGTGACCACTTCGGTTTAATTTTTTTTTAATTTAGTAGAGCGGACATAAATTTCATAGAAATTGTATGCGACATGCGAAACTGCAACAGTACATTCTGGGTGCATTATAATTTCTCGGTTTTTCTAGAAGGAAGATAACCTTAAAACGAATGAGTCGTTCAAATGGAAATAATAGTCACCGTAGAGTAATCAGATGAAGATATTTATTTATTTAAGTTTTAATTTAGAACAAGTTGAATCCTAACTAAGATTAAAAATACTAGTCTCTTTGTTTCATAGTTACGCTTTCACGCCTTAACCATTCAACCGATCAGTTATCAAATTTCGCACACATGTTGTCAGAAGTATAGAAGATAAAAACAAGAAAAAAGCACTATTCCTGAGGCATGTCTCAGTTTTATATTAACGCGAGCGGAACCACGGGAAAAATATAGTTATTAATATTTAAAGCAAACGGAATACCTTTACTTGGTATAGGACCTTGGACGCGCCGGTAAAACACACCATGAAATTAGTTGGCAAACATTTTTTATTTTGTTGTTATACCTATATAAACAATTTCTTATAAATATAAATATTATGTCGTATAATTCGTCTGTTATTTATTTAACCTTTTATTCATTATTATTATTATTCCCTATGTTCCTCACGCATTTAAGACGAATGTAACGACACCTCATATGTTAAAAATCATTAAATAATTTGGGTCATAGACCGTGCTAAATATTACACTCCTTCAGCGTAATAGGCAATAAACATAGAGCGAGTATTTCTAAAAGGATTTCGATCGTTGTAGAATTCTTTTGTCATTCACAAAGGTATAAACTATGGGATGTAACAATAAATCTTTTAATCCACGCAATAGTTTGAGGGTAATCAGTGTGTTACTCAAATGACAGAGAAAGGAAATTTCAACCCGTGATAAATGTTCTCCTTCCCTTTTTTATGGAAAAATGAAGCAAAACAAAACACAATAGATTTCACGGCGTTTGAAGGCTTGACCCATATAATGTCTAGGTTACAACCCTTAAACCAATATTGAGTTTAACCCCGAGCCGTATGTAAAAGACAGTAGACCCTGGTACAATAAATAAATGGAAATCTCGAAAAATTTTGGTTGCAAATAATATGTTGTAGTTGTAAGAAGTGTAAAAAAATTTGTGTACGTGAAAATTTAAAAACCATTTCAATAACATGTATTGTTGGACTGTTCTTCTCGATGACTGGGTTGTTTTCCGAACCGGTGGTAACTTTGACGTTCATAAGCGCCTTCTCAGGGCCTAAACTGAATAAAATATTTTTGATTTTGATTTTGATTTTTGTTGCCCCTGATGTCCCCCCTAAAATCCGGCCCTGTATCGATCATATCGTAGCTGTATAAGATGGAATACTTTAGCGTTATCTATATATATAAAATGCCGTTGTGTATGTGTCACTTAAAAAGTAGTTACTAGATTACTATTGTAATTTTTTGTACTTCTCAGACACTTGTTAATTCTTTAAAAAAGGGATAGAAAATACGATTTTTATAAGCACTACGCATTTCGCGATGTTTTGTTTCCTGCCGCCGTAGACACGTGGGGCAAGCGGTGTGGTGCTTATTTTTTCCTCTTTACACAAAATATACTGTTAAAATAATAAATGTCGCAAAAGAAGTCACAGATTCAGATAGTCTTCAATAATATTTTTATGTACCTTTCAATAAAGACACAGTGGATAAAAACAATATCACTAACCCAGGAATGGTTTTTTATTTGCTTCATCATCTGATAATCCGGCCGCAATAAGAGCATCCACCTGTCTCGCTTCCTCCAACGCAGCATCGTATCTCTCGGCGGCGATAGCGTTGATAATAGGATTCACCTTGACAAAATGGTGCACAGTGTTATTTGTCGCAAGATTCCCACGAAATTATCCATTCAAGTAAGTATCTATAATTTGTTTACGTGACGCACGGTATCTATCTGCTTCATTACTTATATACTTAATTTTTTTATTCGATTGACTCTGCGTCAGTTGTTTTTTATCAATTAAAATTATTATGAAGTGATAAACTTTGCGAATATGTTTATAGTAGGTTATCTCTTAAACTACTAATCCAATTGAAAATTCACTGATAGAAAGCTACGTTCATTAAGTCTTATGTCATAATGGAGCAACGTGAAAAATGGTCTCGCTGTTTCATGGGAACCAGCTAAGTGTTTCACTTGAATTCATTCTGTGATGTAATCATTTTTATAAGTGTATATTCTCATATTAGTAATGAACTCCTAAAAACATTTTATCTATTTTAAATTATGTCTTTAATTTTCTTGTCACAACTTCGCTTACGGAGATTAATTCGAAGGAATAATAAATATTTTATTCATATTCCTAATTTTTTATTTATTGTTTTTGTTCACCAATCTTCTAGATTATCTATTACCATTGTCGAGTAGGTAATAATATTATCAGTGTCTTTTCAATTTTCTAACAAGTTGTTGGCGCCATTGTTAAAACTTTCCTTGGAGTTTTTGTGACACCTCAAAATTCATACTTTAGTGGTATTATTTCCCGCCCACTTCACTTGTGCACAATAACCAAACTATATCACGTAAAACACTACCAACATAACAAAATATAGAGTAAAATAACACAAGTTTATGAATAAAATATAAAATCCACTACATGACACTCTAAGATCCCGCCAAAAACTGCAAAGTTTGTTTTTGTAATCGGAAACGTTTGTTTTTTTTTAAATGTCTTTAATAATCATTCTAAAAATTTTAAAAATGTCACATGACTTTTAAATTCCCCTATATTTTGCATTATGTGTTTAATTTATTGTCAACTATAAAAAAAATAATGAAATATCACCTCCTTTATTCTCTCGATCACGGCTGTAACAAGATCTTCGGACTTCAATTCCTTAGTTTTTATTTTCCTAGCAAGCGTGACGGCGCTCTCTGTTAGGATGGCGTGTTTCTTGCTCAACTCTGGTATTGGTTCCTTTCTTTTGTCCCAGTATAAGGAGAAAAAGAAATCGATCGCCATGTCTAAGAGTAACCTTACGTAGAGGAAGAATATATGCAGCTTCTTACCCATGCTTTTCACTAAAACAAAATAAGTTATGTCATTATTAGGGTAAAAAAAACGAGTTCGAAATATCCGGTGACAATTGTTAATATTTTGTCCTTTTTATTACAAAAATAATATTTGAAAATTATTACTTTTATGTTCATAAAAAATGTTAAATAACGTAATAAGATTATTTTAGAAGTAAAACTTTTTATAATAGAGCTTTGAAATACTGATCGGCAACCTTTTTGTGTGGCATAAAGTGATGTAGGTAAACACTGTTTCGGGTAGAGTGTTGAAACTACCGATTCTCGTCTAGTCACACAAAGTTAAGCACGTCGGAAGCGGTGAAACGGTTAGTACTTGGATGTGTAGCCGCCTGGGAACACCACGTGACATTGGCTATTTGTTGTGTTACTTTAATAAATTGGTTACCCTGTAATACAAAAAAATCACTTCTATCATGTGTCTTTACGACATATCCTGTTTTTTTTCCAAATATCATAAATTATATAACATGTCAAATGTTTCATTTTTAGTGAACTCTTATATTTAAAAAAAAATACAAACATCAAGATAACGTAGTTTTGTTATAGTCAATACCACAAAAAAAGTGTGTTGTAAAGATAAACGACATATATAAAACTTTTATATTGCAGGTAACATTTTAAATAAACACAAAAGTCCAACGTCAAGCGGGCACCCCCCATTCGAGTATTGGCCGCGACCGACGTTGCTTAACTAAAGTGATTGGAGGAGTACCGGGATTTTGAACACTCTACGCGACACAGTGTTTACCTCCACCACTTTTCTTCATATAAAAAGGTTGCCAATTAATAATTCAAAGTCCTTTCATAAGAAGTTTCACTTAAAAATATACAACAAATTTATCTAAGCATACCTAATATCCGTTTTTTTAAAAGTAATTAATTATAAAGCATTTTCTATTATATTGCTTACTACAAGGAACGCCTGCGACGCGTCATAACGGTTTGTGGAACTCTAAATTTTGCTTTCATGAAGGCAATTACATCTTCAATCCCTAAAAGAATCTTGAGGAAAGTATAATATTCCAACTGTGAAATTTAAACCAAGAGATCGAATTATCAGTCAGTGATGCCAAAAAAATGTAAAAAGTAAAAATATAACACACAGATTCGGCTAAGTTACATACTTAATTGGGAGAATACAGACAGAAAATGCAGCAACCTCTACGAGAATGAAAGATACAATGACTGAAAAACAGACAGGAACGTCCAAACACTACCATACGGGTTCGAAAAACCTCAAAAGATGGTTCTAGAACATTCAAACAAATTTAGTAATTGATTTTACTAACTTATTGTATATTTAAAAAAAAAACTAATAAATAGAACTAGTTAAGACGATTACAATAATAAGCATATTCAAATTAAAAAGATTACCGAAAAAAAAAAAAAGACAATGCCACTGAATTGGTGGCAAAACGAAATGTCAGAGATATGTTTTTGATTACAGGGTAACAAACACCGATAATTCCATGCAACATAACGTTCTCATAAACTGATTTTATCGTTGAATCGAACACCCGTGCTTACCGGTTACGAAAAAGAGTGAATTTCTCCACGGTTACGTTGTAACTGGATTGTTTTGCGGTGAATAGCATTACGTACGATGAGTTCAATGACCTGACACTTCATAAGGTATACGCCGCGTTGCTTCACTTAATTGAAAGTAGGTAAATAACACTGACAATAAAGTATAAAGAGAAAATATTTTAATGATGTGATGCTCGGCACCGTTTATTCGTCATTCCTCATCATTTCCAACAACTTTCAAGATGGAAATTAATCATATTAAAAAAATAAAATGTAAATTTAATTAACAACTGAATACATATAATTAGCCAGGCGTATGTAGTTTCAAGGTAAGTCAATAAAATTATCATCATCGGTCTTTATATACTTTAATTATAAACTATGTCATATATTAATAAATAGATATATATAAGCAGAACCTACATTTTAAGTTCATATAAAAACCAAGTTTTTTATCTATTGCATATTATAATCTGTGGGTTTATGAATCTATAGAATTATGTATAGTCTATGGATGGGGGTTTTTTGGCGGGATCTTGGTCTGTCATGTAGTGGCTTTTATATTTTATTCATAATCTTGTGTTATTAGACTCTATATTTTGTAATATTGGTGGTGTTTTACGTAATATAGTTCGGTTATTATGCACAAGTGAAGTGGATGGGAAATAATACCACGGAGCATGCATTCTGAGATGCCACCAAAAATCTATGGAAAGTTCTAACAAAGAACTGTTCTTGTTAGAACAGTATAATTATTATCACAAGACACTTGAAACAAAACATTGACACTGGCAAATGCTTCTGCAGTGCCAAAAGAAGAAGAAGTCTATGGATGAAACCGTTAAACGCTAGTAAAATCGATGTTAAGAGGCCATTATTTTTTACTAGCTTTTGCTCTCAGCTTTGCTCGCGTTAATGTAGATTCGTAGTTTTCTTTTCTGGAGGAAAGATACCCAATGTCCTTTTTCATGAGAATGTCCATCGAAAATTGCATGACGATTGGTTGAATAGAAGGTAACAAACCTATGACAACGTAATACAATATTTTTTGGGGGTTACACTGTTAACATTGGCCGGATACTTTAAAACATGACCGACGATTAACGACGAAACACTTCGTTCAATCCAAGCGTACATCAAGCCAGTCGCGACTAATCATTAGTTCTCAGCGGATGGTTTATGACTCTATTTAAATAATTATTGAAGTGTGGACTTTCAAATTCTGATCGGCAACCTTTTTGTGTAATGAAAAGTGGTATGAGTAAACACTGTGTCGCGTCAAGTGTTGAAAACAGCGGTTCTCGCCCGATCACTCACCGAAGTTAAGTAACGTCGGGCGCGATCAATAATTGGATGGGTGATCGTTTAGAAACACCGCGTGACGTCGGCTATTTATTGTATATTTTTTAAAATTCAACTGTTTCTTGTCATACAAACGTTTCACTTCTATCGTGCGTGTTTACGGCACACCCTGTTCTTTTCTATTTATTAGCGAACTAATCGCTCAAATCCGATACGAAATATCCTATAAAATGACCGCGAAACCTGTTCAGCGATCCCCCGATGGCATAACATATGAAGGTACACATATCTGTTTCAGTAACGTATACATATGTCGCTAGCTTAGCTCGTATGAACAGTTTAGGTAAATTCTCGTTGTTGTACTCAAGGCGACCGTCTAAGCCGAATTTCGGCCTGTTTAGCACTCTTCACTTTGTTGCCCTTCGGCTGCCTGCTTTAAAGGCTCCTCTAAAAAGCCCAGCGAAGCTGTAAAGGCCCGTCAAGTCGACGGTAGTTAGACTGTTTACATCTAAGGATAATACTTAACTTTAATCACTATCGTATCACTGTATCTGCTGTTTAAGGTCAAGGCTTTTATTATCTGATACTCTATTGGTCTCGGTTTATTGATGGATTAAATCATAAAAGTGACGTCTTTATGGATGACATCTTGCATTTATATATGTCTCCTTGTCGCGTCTACGACATATCATCATCACCTTCTTACCCTTATCTCACCTACGTATGGTCGGCACAATATGTTTGTCATGTTGTGATGTATGATTTGGCTTAAGTTTTACGATCAGTCGCGCGCGCCTCACATCAACTCTCTCTGGGATTATTTTGCAGTACCACTATATGTGGGAAAAAATATGTAGCTCTTGATTTCTCTTCATTTACTACAATAATGTAGGTTGAAGAGATGATTATGTTAGTTGATACCTTGAGGTAGAAAGTTTTGCCTAGCGGTGAAAAATTTCCTTTCTCCAATATACAACCATTTGACAAAATCAGAAGGCCTTAGAAATCAGAAAACTAAAAATATTAAAGTTTTAAGAAGTCATTGTAGTGCAATAAAAATATAATCTAGAAATCACGTAAGCGAATGCTCTAGTAAATTATGTGGGTATGTTATAAAATGTGAGTTCGTGAAAATTTCTCTCAAGTTTCACAGAACCGTTAGATAAGTAAGTACCGTATTTTCTATTAAACACAACCAACAACTTATGCGCATTCTACTAAAGCTGGAACGAAAACTAACATAAATTTAGAAGGCTTACTGATATGTAGTTCGCGAGAAGAGCGGATGTTAATATCTGAAAATTCTGACGGCACTACTCGCACTAACGTATTTCTGTTAGGGAATAGCTGAGAATTATATATTAAAATGTCTACGTAAGACCCTTGATTTTTTTTAAGAATATTCGGTATATATTTATTACTTGGTCAAAATAATATTTCAATTAACTATTTATGTTTATTATAAAATGATCCCACCTTTTAAAACTTTCTAGGGAGTTTATGAGTTATAAATGGCAAGAAATTTTTGATAGAATCGTAGTCTCATGTAGTGGATTTTATATTTTATTCATAATCTTGTGTTATTTCACTCTATATTTTGTAACATTGGTGGTGTTTTACGTAATATAGTCAGTTAGTTTATTGTGCACAAGTGAAGTGGATGGGGAATAATATCTGAGATGCCACAAAAACTCCATAGAAAGTTCTAGCAACGGAGCCACCATTTTGTTAGAACATTGAAATTATCACAAGACACTTCGGAATTGGCAAACACGGTTTTGACTTTCATTTGTAAAAGAGAAAACTACAGATAAGGAAGCCCTTATTAACTCCAGAATATTACGGACCTGGACAAAAATTCAGACATAGCGTCTGCCTTTATACCAATAATAGTAAAGACATGACTGTATCTTTCAAATTAACAAAAAAATTGAAATGAAGTGAGACTTGGCTGCATGGTCTAGATACCTTTGCTTTTTCTTAAAATGGAAAAGACCAGAAACCAAATAAGAAATATGGAAGGAAACAAACATCACTACGTGATAATATCCCGCCAAAAACTCTTTCAACGTTGTCATAACCTATAAAACTTTATTAAAGTATTTCTTATTTGGTGGCGTTTCAATATAGGACAAAGTTTCTATTAAAATAATGATAACTAATGTGGGAATAAAAGACTCTGATTAGCATTATTTATCTGTTGTTGTTTTTTTTTTTTATATAATTTCGGCAAAATGACTGTACAATACCTGATGGTAAGTACGGCACAGTCCAAATATGAATGTAATAAAATAATGAAAAAAAATAATAATAAATGTAATAATATCTAATGGTTAGATTGAAACTGTCTTTAAATCAACTCAGTGGTTCAGAGACTATATTACGTTATTACGAAACATGTTAAAAATATTTATAATATCAGAAAAACACTATGAAAATACATAATGCCCGTAATTAATATTCCACAATGAGGTAGACGGAGAAAATCCGTTAGTAATTTCGCATAATTAATAGCCGCAAGTGTTATTAAAACTTAAATTTATCACTCGCCTACAAAATATTCTACATATTATATGATTCACAACTATCCTCAGTTTCATTCTAAGTTCTTCTTCTTCTTTATTTTTTGGCTCCGGCACGGTTTGTGCACTAGCCAGCGTCAAGTAACAAGATTTTGCCAAGTAAGTGTCTTGTGATAATTTTAATGTTCTAACAAGATGGTGGTTTCCTTGATAGAACTTTTTCATGGAGTTTTGGTGGCATCTCAGAATGCATGCTCCGTGGTATTATTTCCCATCCACATCACTTGTGCATAATAACCGAACTATATTACGTAAAACACCACCAATATTACAATATATACAGTTTAATAACACAAGATTATGAATAATATATAAAAACCACTACATGACAGATTAAGATCCCGCCAAAACTCCATTCTAAGTTAAAGAATAGTTTTAAGTTTTGCGTTACGTATGCATTATAATTTATCTTCCTATTCACTATTCCATAAAGATAACCAAAGTTCATATTTATAGTCTGTATCATTAATTATATTTTCTTATATCCATGTTTCGAGTTATTATCGCATAAAAAACATTTTGACGAATAATGAGGATATAGAGAATCGCTGGCAGGAGGGATATTTTGAAAGACTGATGAATTAATATAATGATTCGATCTGAGAGTTGACGCTATACCGTTAAATTTAGGCGTAGTGCAGAAGATAAGTGAGGATGATATAAAAAAAAGCTGTGAATGGTATGAAGAATGGAAAAGCAATAGAACCAGATGGTATACCTATTAATGTATGGAAGTTGTTAAAGGTAAATGGATGGTTGTGGCTTACTTTATTTTTTAACTAGCTGTTGCCTACAGCTCCGCATGCGTTTTTTTTATAATTGTAAATTACTTCTTATAAGATCAGCTATCTGTTAGTGAAAGTTCCGTGAAAAATGGTTCAAACGTTTTGGAGATAGTACTACAGATGACGGTTAGTCCGCTGTAATTTTAACTATCCGTCAGTGAAATTTCTGACAAAATCGGTTCAGCCGTTTCGGGGATTACCCGGAACAAACAGACAGACAAAAATTTTAAAAATTGTGTTTTTGTTATCAATATCGTGTATACGTTCATATCCAATCAGTAAAAAGTCGTTATTTTTATTACGAGAAAAACTGGAGAAGTTTGGTTTAAAAATTAGTAGAATAAAAACTAAAAAATTGTTTTGGGATTTCGGAGGTCCATCTATTTTTTGTCATATAACCTCAAATAGTGTATCTTAACCAGTCTGCTCCAATTTTAGGTACCTCGGTTGATTGATTCAAAACGACGGAGCCATAGACAAGGACGTGAAGAACAGAATAAATGCAGGATGGAAGAAATGGCGAACGATGTCTGGGGTAGTATACGGTCGACGAATACCGTTGAAATTCAAGGGGAAGGTGTATAAAACTATAATAAAACTCGTTGTGTTATGGATCCGAGTGCTGGGCTACGAAAGAGACGGATGAGAAAAGATAACATGTGGCAGAGATGTGAATGTTAAAATGGATGTGTGGTGTAACTAGAATGGATAAGATTAGGAATGAGTAAGTCAGAGGTAGTTTGAAAATAGCACCAGTGACAGAGAAGTTGAGGAGCAACAGTTTAGCATAGTGTGGGCATACGAGTATTATGAGAAAATATGAAAGTCATGTCACTAAAAATGTTTTGAGTATGAAGGTGGAGGGGTATATGAGTAGAGAGAGATAGCAAAAGGTATAAATAAACTGTGTGAAAATTGATGTATATAAAAGGTGTAAATACTGAGATGTTCTCTGACAGGAGAGAGTGAAAAAGGAAAACATGTTGTGCCTATCTTTTTTAAGGTGGGATAAGGGTAAGAAGAAGGGTTATTATCACATAGCAGTATACCATGTACAAAACAATAGAGTTTTGGAAAATATCCCAATATAAAAAGTCTTGTATATGTTTTGGCGTTATTTTTACTAATTTATGACTTCTCTACAGGCGTTTGCACAGAAGGTGTGCCAGTGAAATGAAATAAAGGTGACTAATGTAGAATTCTCGTAACCAAGAAAATGTTCAGCGACTGTTTTAGTGGAATTCTTGGAAATCACGATGGGATATAGCATAATATGAAGAACTAGTTCTAGAAAATAATACTCGCGATAACTTTTAATAAAGAAGGTTTGATTGCGAAACTATAATAAAAGAAAAAGAAAGAATCACAATTATTTGTAGTCTTTGTTTTCATTAATGTTATAAGTTACTCCAATTTGTTGTGTGAAGATTCATTTGTAACTTCTATAACGCCACATTAGTGCATAACACTCACGTGTAGCCGGAGTGGGTCTCTAGTCCATTTTACTATTACTGTTAAACTTGTATTTGAATGCGCAGCTAGCTTTTCTTCGATTCGGTATTATACCGCATTTAAATAGTAAATAATATATAGTATGCAAATCACATTTAAATTTATTCAGGTGATATATGTTTTAGAAGTTACATATACGACTTTATTTACTGATTATTTGTTACCCGGGTGCTTCGTTGGAAAATAAAAAATATTCAATGTTATATTTCAAGACAATAATCGTCCAAAACAATGTCAAACTCCATTACAATCTAGAATGCCGTTTAAGCGTAATTGATAAATAAACGTTAATACTAATGAATTTTCACATTTTTGGGCGACAAAGCAAACACAAGACTGTATTAAATTACATTAAGAATCCATGGTAAATTATTCCAAAAGTGGACAGTGACGTATTTATTTTTATTCTGTGTACTTTATAATATGATACAGATTAAATATGGATCACTTTGATGGTATATATTTTAATTACTTATATTAGTAACATCAATTATGCGACTTAAACTTTTACATGACAAAGTTCATAGTTTTTTTCAATCATGGAACGGTAGATTTACCAAACACGTCGCCATATTTGCAAAAAAAAAAAAATATCCGATCACAACATATTTAAATCGTCTACGCATAATGATGAGTCTTATTACAGACACTTCGATAAATCATCTTTACTGATTATTCTGTAAATTCACAGTATTACCTGGTGGTATCATAAACGATTTTATTAATATTTATACAATGAATTGCATAAATAGACTAGGAAATTATAGAAAGAACGTATAGAGAAGCAAAATTATTAAAAAAAAACAGGAATATAACTTGGTTTAGTCCCATAAGTTGTAGAAAATAACAAAACTATTAAAATGAATAACGTTTTCATAGTTAACTTAAATAAGTCGAAGTAATGTACTAAGTTATTACGTACCTTAAATTAATTCACCTAGCCGGTATTTATAAAAAAAATTGAATTCGAACGCGTGCGCCAGTGAAACGATTTCGGCATAAACTGACCGCTACCGGTTTGAGGTTAGGTGGATAGCTTTTTAGTTTCGCAATTCTCTTTGCCGGTAAAGCTGGATGACTTCAGATAGAACACTGTATTACTTTACTATAATTTAAACTGAATCACATGGATAGCATTATTATTTATAAAATGGAGATTTGAAATTTATAAGAAGCAGCGCCTCTTAATTGAAATTTCATTAAAATACGATGAGATCATTTACGCTGTAGAATATAAAGCCATTGGAGAACAAATAAAATTATTAATCAATAAATATATAAAAAATAATTTTAAAATGATTATAATAAATAAATAATGTAATAATAATAAATAATTTATATATTTACGCGTATTTACGCAAAAAAATTAAATCGTACATTTTTTTTTTCGTATGTTTGGCGGCCATTTTGAAATTCGCAATTTTGTTTCTCCTGCATTATCATCAGGACTGAACAAACTTGCAAAATTACAATTCTAATTCAGCTTTGCAAGATTTGACCTAACCAAACTAATATTTGAAGTTAAAGAAAATCTCGTAAAAACTTTTTAATTCCAGATGCATAGTCTTATTAAATACACCTTTTAACCAAATATACTATATCTATTTATATAAAAGAGTATCATCAACGTACAGAAAAAAACCTATGAATAAACTAGTGCCATGAAAATTTGCAAGCGGGTTCCTTTTATACTACAGGTGAGCACTAAGAGAGAATTATCGGAAATTAACCCGTAAGGTGAGGTTGGAAAAGGAGATGGAAATTTTTATGAAAATACGTTATTTCTTTCCTTTTTATTGTACAGACAAAATGCTGACTTGAATTATGTATGCTATTAGTAATGAGTAATGATTGTAGTTAAGGTTATCTCGTGATCTATTGACCTCATATTCTATTGTTTTTATGATAAAAACTTACGTTCTCCTAAATTTACGTATGTTAATTTTGTTTTAATTACTTTTAAAATATATTGTAATTTAAGGGATAAATAATATAGATGATGTTCTAAAGTTAGACTATGTGAAAAACGATTTCGAAACAATTCACTTACATTCATATATAATAGAATTGATTATAAAGACCACATTATCGCAGTTTGTCGGGTGAGTGCCTTAAGCGCTCCCCTTAGTAGTCCGGTGGAACTGTAGTGGCCTTGCCAGGCTAACAGTGTAGGTCAATCCGAAAAAAAAACGGTTTATGTTAAAGGCTCCTAGAGAAACACGCTATTTTTCTAACTCGGAAGTTGCATTGTGGTGAATTTTGTCAAGAAACATTATGCCATTTCTTTATAACTTATTTGACGATTATTTAATTGTTACCCATTATACAAGTTTATCGGATTTATACACATTACTCATTTGGGATCCGTGAATGTAGACGCGAATACATAAAGTGGTCGCAATTGTTTTACATGCGAATACTCAAAATGTGAATAAGGATAGTTTACTGCAATACTCGAAAGCGACTAATAATATAATATATTTTCACATCCATCAAACGATTAATAGTAAAACTTAGAACACATAGTCCACAGGTTCAATTCCGCTGTACCTAAACAATTTCCTAAATGCCGGATAAAAATTTGGTCACAAATAGAATGCACTCGTTCTTTTTCTTCTTTATTTTTTGGCTCCGTCACGGTTTGTGCACTAACCAGCGTCAAGTAACAAGATTTTGCCAAGTAAGTGTCTTGTAATAATTATAATGTTCTAACAAGATGGTGGTTTCCTTGTTAAAACTTTCCATGGAGTTTCGGTGGCATCTCAGAATGCATGCTCCGTGGTATTATTTCCCATCCACTTCACTTGTGCATAATAACCGAACTATATTACATAAACACCACCAATGTTACAAAATATAGAGTCTAATAACACAAGATTATGAATAAAATATAAAAACCACTACATGACAGACTAAGATCCCGCCAAAAACTCCATGCACTCGTTCTATTATAACTTTTTCAATTTAATTTCAGAATATCACAGATTATATATCATATTAAGCTAGTTGGTTATCTGTTCTCCCTTAATTGTGTCGGCAAGTGAGGTCATCACACACGATTGCATTATCTACCTACAATCAATATTTTGTTTATCAATGCATTCGTTGTTTAATTTAGGTATTTATGTTTTATATTGTGAGACAATTTAAATTAAATTAATCAGTAGGTTTTAACACCGAACGTATTTAAGGTAATGGTAAGCTTAGAGGGTGGGAATGGAAACAAATGAAGAAAAGTATACATACCCTTTAGCATATGTAAAAATAAACATTGTATACAGGAAACATTTCTTAACTATTATTGTCACATCAAATAAAATCATATCAAAAATACTTTATTCAGTTTAGGCCCTGAGAAGGCGCTTATGAACGTCAAAGTTACCACCGGTTCGGAAAACAACCCAGTCATCGAGAAGAACCGGCAAGAAACTCGATCTGGTTTATTTTTTCATTAACATATTATAACTCACATTTTTAAAACATCCACCACTCTCTATCAAATATTGCATACTTCTTGTCACGGATATAGAAGAGGACACAGGATACCTTTCACCCCAAAAAATGTGTCGTTCCCGAGGGATAGAACAAACCTACATTAACGCGAGCAATAGCTAGTCTATATATAAATAGGTAAAAATAAAAAAAAGTTCAGTATCTTTTTTATTTTCTGTTCGTCATCCTTTTTTTGTTTGTTTAATATTTAGAACTGGCTGACCCGGCGAACTTCGTAACGCCTAACAGTTAATGAATGTCATGTTAATTTTTAGCTAAACTTAATTTATGATTGTATTAATGTCTTAAAACGATTACTAAAAGCGTACCCAGTTAAATAGTTTGTTACAATAATATATATGAAGTACACAAAATTTAATAAAACTACAAAACCAAGTATTTCAATGAAGTATACGTAAGCCATAATACGAGTATGCTTGGTTGATGCTGTGTATTTTGCTGCATGAGTCGCTTTCCGGTTTATAATCTTCAGTGAGACACATGTGATATATATATTTTGACATTTTCATATTTATTCTGCTATGATAGAACTAAACCGACTTTGTTTTATATATATATAGAAGAAGAGATAAATATAAACTATATATATATTTTGTTATATGAATATGAATTTATTCTGTTATTAAAGACACATTTAAAAAGTTAATGATAATCAAAATCGGTACAGTCGTTCTTGAGTTATAAATGTTTGAACAAACCCGACTTTGTTTTATATATATAGATGTGTTGTAATTTAAAAAAAAGTGATTGTGTACTTATGTACACATCTTAAAAGTTATACTGCTTTGGCGTAACAACATAAAAATATTTTCAAAAATGTTATCTTTCGCTTTATTCTACGTATGTAGAATAAACAACACTAAACAATAGAAAAAAGGTAATTAATGCATACATTTTTTTTTAATAAAATGTCGACTATAGCTAACTTCAGGGTGTTGGTTTTTCGTGAAGATGTGCGCGCGCATCGTAAAAATTTACTCTCATAATTTTTCCGTAACGCGCCAAAAGTAGTATAATTTCAGAAATATTAGACGCATTCACTAGATAATGTTCCTATTCTAATAACTATTAACATTCATAATAACAAACTTTCAAGACTAAACTGTAACTAAATTATTTTACACAATTAACACCTTTAACAAATCTGAAAGATGCATAATTATTTTGTCTCGTGTTTGTGAACATTTTGGCTATAAACAAATTTCAATTACTTATTATTTGATTATGTCTTAAAATTGTTCGACGCACCTACCAATAACGTATCAAAATATTTTATGTTTCTCTCTTATTTTTTTGCAGTGTCATACGATTCTTGGTAAGCTAACAATATTTTAGGTTTGTAATTTGTCAGAAAGTCGGTTAACAGACATACAAGAAAACGAGTTAATAAAAATAATAAAATTGTAATAAAAAGTTATTCGAAACTGGAGCGCATGCACAAGACGTTTAGTAAATGTGAATGAAGTAAGAGTTTTTGATGTGAAACTTCTTATGGGAGGCCACTAAAATTGTGACCGGCAACCTTTTTGTGTAATTTAAACACTGTGTCGGATAGTGTATTGAAAACACCGGTTCGCGTTCGATCACAAAACATATCATAGAGGAACGCCTGACGCGCGATCCGTAATTGGATGGGTGACCGCCCTGGGCACACCGAGTGCTGTTGTTGCATTTTTCATTAAAATGTTTTTTTTAGAATCAAAACTTTCACTTCTGTCGTGTGTCTTTACGACTTACCCTGTTTTTTTACAAGTATATAGCGTTATGAGATGCTTATCTTTCCATCTACACCAATACGAAAAAAGGAACATAATTATAAACAATAAGAAATAAAACAAACCGATGACTCGTAATTACAGAAAAAAAAAACTCTTTATCTTTAGATTCTTTAAAAATAAAGAAAACAACAGGAAATCATCCATCAATTTTTTAGTTACTTTCTCGGCCCACTCACACCCTATGGTAAAGATAGAAAAAAAATATCTCTGTCCAAATCAGTTGTTTAATACAACAATTAATGGAAGTAACTGGCTCACTATATTTACCATTGGATCCCAACTAGCTGATAAGGCTGGTACTACTGTATGGATTACTGATATACTGTATGGATGGGAAAGTTTGATTCAGCAGAAATTCCCTTAAATTATAGACCAGAGAAATATTATCTTGTTGCCTTGTCTAGTCTTCGCTTAGAAGTACTTTTAGCTTGGTTCCAAGGCCATTGTGGAATTCTGCGGAATGAAACTACGGATGTATATGCCAAAAATGCTACAAGAGTTGGTTATGAAAAGCACACTAAAACATTTTCTCAAGAGTTGCATTCACACGTAAAACTTAGACTTACTCATAGCTTTGATCCACACAAAGGCAAACACTATAGGAACATACAGCCAATAATTCTCATGAAGCCATGGTTTTTTAATTCAAAAATGGCCACAATTAGTTATCTCTACTATTATTCGCCTGCGTCTTGGCCATGTATGCTCTCCAGTTTTACTTACAAAAATACATATCCGTGACCACCAGTGGAACATATTTTTTAACAACCGCTAACTTCTTCGCTAACCACGCATCTTCCATATATGATATCCTTCCTGCTAATATCCCCCGTCCTACTAATATTAAATTATACATTATTTACATGTGCTTATTCTGCTTTTATTGAAACATTTACTGCTTTCGTATATCATAATAATATAAAACTGTAATGCCATCTATGTTTGTACCTATATAACTATGCTATGTATTTGTATTTCCGACAGATCCGACATATCCAGTTCATATCACATAATGATGTCATAATTTTGTGGTATCCATATCACAAAATTACTCCTCTGTGAATGTTCTATGTCGTGCAATATTAGATTATTCTACATTATATTGAATATTTGACAATTAATTTTAAAACGTGTATTTTTCACACTTGACACTGACGAAATTGCGAATATAGGCAGATGCCATACTAAGAAAAAAAAATTGTCAATATCATTTATTTTGAGGTTTGAAACTGTGTTGCCAACTTAGTAAATTACTAAATTAATGGTTTCAATCACCCTTTAAGTGGCGAAATATTGTTTTTAGTAGCTACCTATTGATTTCTCGAGTGATTCAGTAGATGTGAGTTTCAATTAGTGAAAAGCCATCACTAATCAAAATCAAAAATACTTTATTCAGTTTAGACCCTGAGAAGGCGCTTATGAACGTCTAAGTTACCACCGGTTCGGAAAACAAGCCAATCATCGAAAAGAACCGATAAGAAACTCGATCTGGTTTATCTTTTCATTAAACATATTATAACTCATATTTTTAAAACATCGTTAGAAACATAGATACAAATAATAACATTCGGTTTTAGTGGATGCACAGAGAGGGCGTCATTTCCAGACGTCACCATCGTTCACATATTGATCCACCCTGTAATACCCTTTAGACATTAAAACCTTTTTTACATGGTGCTTGAACTTAGTATCCGGCAAATCGGTAACGTGTTTTGGAATTTTGTTATACAACCTAACACTATTACCTAAAAAACTGTTACCGGTCCTAGTGAGCCTAAAACATGGAGTGACCAATTTGTTATTATTTCTTGTATATAAATTATGTCAGTGCTTTACGAAATCTAGCTTATCTAAGTTTTTACGGACGTACAATTAAATTTTCAAGTATGTATTGGGAAGGCAGAGTTAGGATACCGAACTCCTGGAACAGCCTTTATTCGCGAGGCCCCATATCATAAATTACATATACAATAACATATTTCCAAATATACTTGTTATTTACGTTCACTGTTTAGTCAGCAATGAAATTGACTGAGTAATGGCACTTATTTATAAAAATATAATTTTGGAATTGTCATCATAACGTAAAATCATGAAAGAATGCGATACACTGAGTCATTATTGACTAAGTTTAGTCAATTTACTATTACAAACGTTCTATAGGGAATCTCCACGAATAATGTAACAAGTGGTATGAATCGCCTGCAATTATTTTATACCTAAACGATCCCTTTAAAGGATTAATTTAACACTTCCTACTTCGGAGAAAAATACAGTTAAATACATGATTAATGTTGCCGGTTTGTTATTCACTATAATAGCTACATGTCGAATACTGCTTATTTATATAAAATGTTTTGTTACACAACATGTAATAATAAAGCAAAAGTAGAATGTAATCTGTTTTAGAAATATACCCATTATTTCCTTCTATAGTAACTAAAAATTGGTTTAGTGAACATTTTAATTGTTAAAAGAGTAGGGATGATTTATGATAATGGTTTTAAAAATTAAATCCAATGGAGTGTTGGTTTATCCACTAGCAACACATCTTTAAAGGTTTTAGAGAATGTGGTGCTTTTTTTATTCATATTTTAGGTTTTTTGCCAGTTTTTTTTAACATCGGTGACATTTAATTTACATGCTATAGTTTGTTTTAAGTACAAAAATGAAGTAAATTACAAACAATAACATGGAACATGTATTTGGAGATATCACAATAACTCCTTGAATTATGAATAAAAAATAAAATTTGCCGCCAATAACTTTTAACAGTGTTGCCGGCTGTAAAAGTGAATAAAGTCTAAAATGTACTCTGTGGCGCATAATAGAATTATATTTTGTTCTGTGGCCTTAATAAATAAAAAAAATAAGAGAAGGGGATGAGTGTGTAAATATTTGCGGTAAATTTAATAAACATTCGACAAACTTACGTCTTCTATTTAGCTTTAACGGTACGTATAGTGAAAACATCCTCTATTAAATGTAGCATTTCTTATTAACGATATAAATAAAGTCTTATATTAAACGTTTCGTTTAGGAGCCCAACGTATATATATTGTGCTTTAGGTATGTACTAGAAATAAAATTTCATATTGTATGATTGTATATGACTTAATACTAAAAATTAGAAAGTTTCCTATCTTTTCTGTTCACTTCGTTCGTTATAGCGCTACTATTCATTCTCTTGAATAAAATCTACATATTGTGAATAAGTAATTCATTTGGAATTTGATTTCAAGTCATATAATTATTGTATTTTAATTATGAACAAATTAAATAGTGCAAAGAATTTTAAACACCATGAGGTAAGTTCTAAGTTATTATACTTTTAAAACAATCAATTAAATTTGACACATAAACATTCTTGAACAATATGAATAAAGTAAAATCATGGCAGAATACTTTTTTTTTTTCGAAGTGACATACCCTGTTGGCTCTTTTAGCCTCTATAGATTCACGGGACTAAATAGCATGAGACCTATATATATATATATATAGTGTACTTATTATATATTCTGTAGTTACAATTCGTTTTTTTTTTGTTTTCCTTCCCTTGTTCTCTTAGGTTTTACAAAAAAAAAATTTCCTACCATGAAGATATCTATATTAAAAAAATTATAAAGCTATGTTCCTGCATGATGCAAAACTACCGAATGGATTTCATGAGTATTTTTTTGTTTTCACTTCTTAGATACTTGGTCCTGACCTAAAAAATAGATTATCAAAATACCTTTATTTAATATACCACTTTTTATAAGTGCTATGCATTCAATAATGTGTTTTTCCTTGCTGTGGAGAAGTAGGAGAAGCAGTGTGGTGGATGTACAATAATAATATCATACTTCACTGATAGTCACAATGGTGAAGGTGAATTAATAATTACAGTCATTTTAAAGTCTAACTTCTGGTTTGTCTACAATTGAGAACCAGCATTGGGACCACCTGCTACGATGGGGGCAGCTCATACTGAATTGTGCATCATGGTAACAATACCATGGCATAATTGAATAGCTTGTAACATTAATTTTTTTTTTATTTATTTTAGGTTGTACTTATCTGTGTAAGTTTATTTTTTTAGCTATTTTATAGTCGGTGTATATGCTACAATATATCTATTTTCATTCTTTCTTTTTCTTTAACCCCTCAGCTTATTTTTAAGACCCAGATCTCAAAATGGCAAATTATGTATTTGTTTATTTTTAATTTTACTAGAATAATAAAAAAACTTTTCCAATACATAATTTGTTGTTTTTCGAAGTTTTGTAATAAATCAAGTATTATTTTAACTTTGACCTGTTTGCTAACAGACTGTTGACCTGGGCCTTGTTAGGTCTATCTTTGTTTATACGGAACTAAACACTGTATGGTTTTGGACAATCCAGGGGTTAAATAAATATTTGTGTAATAAAATTGGTTTTCAGTTCATTGCATATTAGTAATCTTGGTGCTGTTATGGAAATCTATTAAAATATCCAGTATGTAATATTTCGATTACTGTATATATATCTTGTTACTCATTCATTCATTTTTAAAATTATAATATTTGTTTATAATCCTGAATAAATTGCATACGATATTGATTTTCTAATGCAGGTTGTAGACATTTATATGAATAGTTGCTGGAAAATATTGTCAGAGTTTATTGATATCAGCTAAATCATACTAACATGAAATTTTTTGTAGATATGTATATATCCTATTAAAATTATAAATGAGAAAGTTTGAGAAGATGGATTAGATGGTTAGTAATCTTTTATAGAAAAAGTACATGCACAAATTTTGATGATTCATTTGACTAGCTTATCAGAATGACAATTTATATATGACATTGTTTAAATTCTCAAAAACATCATCATAAGTATCAAGTGAGTTGAAAAAAAAACCATTATCACAGAGCTATCTTATCATGTTCTGTACAAATTGTTACATTTATACTGAAGAGCTTATTATCCAGTAAATGTCAATTACAATAATAGACTTAGGAAAATATAAATAGACCATGCTATTTAATTACCTTATAGATCCAGTAGTTGGAAGTTTGAATGCTTCTTTTATTATTTTTTCAACTAGGAAACAGGATTACAGTCCTTCACTGCTTATCTCAATAGGACTTCGACTTGGAAACCACCTCGTAATATTTATTTTATCTTATACTAGCTTTTACCCGCGGCCTTGTCTGGTTAGTCTATTATCTTAGTAAATTTATTTATTTATTAAATTGAAATCAAAAATATACCTTGCTTAGAAAATTTCTTTGTGGTGCAAAGTTTTTTGTTTATATCCACTCTCCTGCACATGCGCACCATACCGCATGCGCCGCTTCATACATAACTGAATGAGCCTATGAAAAATTGTAGTTTCTTAAAACTGTAATAAATTTATAACAAATGAAGATATCGTGATTTTAGACAAGGACCGAGTAATTAAGAAGTAAACCTAAAAAAGTTGATCAAAATTTATCCAGTAGTTTCACATCAGCAGACCTCTATCATTTTTCAACAAATACCATTCCACGTACGACCATTTTTGAAACCGTTTTGTTAGCGTCACTTGTATCTATGCGTGTAATGGAATCTTCGGAGAAAATTTTCAACCATTACAAAACGTTAGAAATTTAATTTAATTTTTACTGAATTTTTTTTTTTTTTTTTTTTATGTTATAGGGGGCAAACGAACAGGTGGGTCACCTGATGGTAAATGATCACCGCCGTCCATAGACACTAGCAACACCAGGGGAGTCGCAAGTGCGTTGCCGGCCTTTTAAATATGTGGGCCTCCGGCGCTCTCACTGACCGAACGAAACGCAACAGTGCGACCACTGTTACTTCACGTCGGTTTTCTGTGAGAGGGTGGTACTACCCCGCGCGAGCCAACCCATTCATGCTGAAACCAGTAATAGCTTCAGCGTAGCTCTACCACCTTTTAAATTTAGCACGCTTGTCAAAGACATTAGTTGTCACAATAGTTTTATAAATTTGTCCCATTACTTGAATTAATCAAAGTTAGTGCAAAAAATAAAAAATCTGTAAATTACAAAATAATTAATGACGGTCCCATTTAATAGTCGTGTATTGTATGAAATAATTTAGGTTACGAAACAATACATTATTGGTTAACCTGTTTTTATATATATATATAGCAAAATGTCGAGTCTTCAAGTCATAATTAAAGTTATTTTGCTAATACGAAATAATATTATAAATGCGAAAGCCAGTTTGTATGTTTGTTGCTTACTATTTCACGCATCAACTATTCGACCTGTGGTTATAACATTTTTCATACACCTTGTCAGGCGTACCAAAAAAAAACATATGGGGTACTACGTCTATCTCAAAACAAAGTGCCGTTCTCAAGGGAATACTACATTAATTAGTGCGAAGACGTTAGCAAAAGCTAGTCGGTATATATTATGGAACACACATTTTTTTTTAAAGAATTGATTAAACGAATTCTGGCTCCCGAGGACCGTTACAGACGCCGATATTATGTACCTGGGAGCCTGGCGAAGGCCGCCACAGTTCCCAATTTTAACACAAAAGTTACATAGGAACTTTTCATGTTACTATAACATCAATGTAACACAAAACGCATTTTTTTAAAGCTTACTCCATATAAAAAATGTATGTAATACGTAAAACAAAAGCAAAAAAAATATATGGTATACTCTGTAAAGAAAATAAAACATTTTATATTTTGGCAACATTTACCTATAATTGAAATTAATTATGAAGGAGTGAATGTGATTTTAAAGTTAACTTAGTAGGCAGATTCAAGATACATGTATGAGTTCGTGAAATATACATGCTTGGTACACGTGTACGTTTCACGAATTTATATATGTATGAAATAATACTTAGCTTAGTTAGACTCGGGATGTTTGGCGACAGTACAAGCCGAGGCGCGCCGTGCGCCATATAGCTGGTTGCCTATATAAAATCGGTTGAGTGCCTTAAAGCGCTACCCTTACTAGTCCGGTGAAACTGTAGAGGCCTTGCCAGGTCAACAGTGTAGTCAATTCGCAAAAAATAAGAATTTTAAAGTCAGATTTATCGAACACCTACACATATAACATTTTACGGTAATGAATGACACTGTATTATTGCATAAAGCTGGGAATCCTAAGTAGAATTTTAATTTATATTTTTTGTTAATTAAATTTGTTAAGTACAGTTTATGATTTGGAAATGCTAGCGAATTAATCACTTCGCTGATTCTAACCATCAGAATAACATAATGTTTGAGTTTCTCTTGAAATTGATGTTAAGGTTTTGATATTATATGCTCCCGGCAAAAATGATAATTTTGGCGGCCTTACCCATTTATGTTATTGTATCATAAATTACGTCAATTTAAATTATATTGTTGGTGTAAAATTAATTATTTACAATACATACTTAAGATTAAAGTTATTATCCGAACGTTCTTATAACAAATTTCTTGATAATCAGGTATTTCATGTAACGTACCCGGCATTCGTAGATGCCGAGTCTGTTATACATGTATCTAAAGTTTCCTACTTTCGACTTAAAGCTGTGTTTAATGTATCTTATCTATATCGTAATTTGCTCTGCTGTTATATACAGATACAGTTTATGAACATGTTCGTAATCTCCGTAATAATTGATACGACTCTGAAAATGTACTTATTCACTAGTAGGTGTTACATTTAGGCACAGGTCCGTGTTAATTGTGTTAGATCTACGTACTTTTGGTAATATAATCGTTGATAATAATGTCTAAAAATGTTTATCTGTATGTATTCAAATAATAATATATGTGTCGAGTTTACAGTGCAAAATTAAAGTTTAACGTTCTAAAATTTAATATAAAAAGCAAAAATATTTGTCGAATAGAGCATCATTTCAAAACGACGATACTTGTTTGAATAATTCTTTTTAAGTAGTGTTTGTAATTATCAGGACAAGGTTTGCATGAAAGTAAATGCTTGTAAAATTTGTAAATTTTTGTTAATTTTTGTAAATTTGTAAAACTTGTAAAATGCTTGTAAAAACTTTGCTTTCCAATATTGCCGTATAAAAAAGTGAGTGAGACAGAAAACAGTAGCGAGGTATTCAAAAATATTGGCAGATTGATGTTCAATTGATTTTATTTCGATAAATGATTGCACTGTAAAGAGAAGATTCAGTTTTGTGTTAGTAAGTCCATAAGAAGCCGGGCGGGAATAGATACAGATTATATTTCTCATAGTAGCCACTTGTGTATTTTATGAGCACTGCAGTCCAACGTTTTAGCACGAATTATCTTACACTTGTTCTTAACACTACTACATCATAAACATGTTAATTTATACTTAAATTATCCTATGCATTACATATTACCATCGATGAGTCCAAGCCTCTATTGGTTTCTGTTCGTCATACGTCTATGCCGCTTTTAACATTTAGAAAAAAACGACCTAAATAAAAACAAATACAGATTATATCTACCATATATTTTATTAACACATGAAGAAAAAAAACTTTGATCCCTTACTATTGTCGAATTTCGACTACTCGACGGCCACTAATATGTATTAGGTACGTATATTTCCATGGAAATAAAGTCAAGGGCACCAGATTGTTTATAATATAAAAATGAATCGCTGAATATGTTGCTAAACGCAAATCTCGAGAGCAGTTGTACCGATTTCACTAATCCTTTTTTTTAGAATATTCCTTGAAGTATGAGGATGGTTCTTACTGAGAGAAAATTTTTAAAAATTGCCGGTTAAAAAAAAAGTCTAAAAATAAAACTTATCTATATTCCCATACAAACAATTCGTAATAATACTTAAAACTCAATTTGAACTTTAATACCATAGCATAAAGTTTAAGTGTTGGTGGGGAGGTTCCGGGAAAGCGAAACAATTGAATGACGTTAGTATCATAAAAATATTAATGTCAGTATGTATACGATGGTAACATTTAACATTATATAGCGTACCGAATAGCAGAACAAGTATTAAAAAAAAAAAAAAAGTATCGACTGTTAGGCAGTACGAATTTTGCCGGGTCAGCTAGTAAAGAATAAAGTTTAATATGCTACATAATATTATCAACGCGAATATTAGTTTGTTTGTTGCACTTTCACGCCGTAATACCGCAACCAATTATTACAAAATTTTGCATACACTATATCGGGTTTACCGAAAAGGACATAAGGTACACCATTTATCTAGAAAATGCTGTTCTGACTTGTACTCGTCCCGAAAGATAGATCAAATCTCCAGAAGTGGGAGTAAAGCTTTATTTTTATCTCCAACAGCCTGGTAGCAAAACTAACAAGATCCTACACGGTGTCTACGTCAACATGGTGAAGCATATATTCTTCTTATTAAGAACATATCTGGATATGTTCATCGATATGGTATTTTCCTTCTTCTGGGAAGGCAAAAGGAAGGCTATACCGGACCTCGAACCGCGGCATGCTGTGTTGACAGAAAGCGCCGTATCCCTCGCGGCTAAGATCAAGAATAAGGAGTTGAAATCAGAAACTCTTGTCAGAACTTGTATTGAGAGAATACAGATAGTGAGTTTTTTTTTCTTAATTTGACTTTGCATTAACATTTGCCAGTGTCAGTGTTTTATTTATGTGGAAATTCATTTCACTTTCACACAATAATCGAACACACGTAAAACGTCATCAAAAGTATAAAGTTCTTGAAATTAAAAATGATGACAAGTGTTTTTATGGAATGGAATAGACGTTCCGTGTACATAATTTCATTATTTTTTTTGTAGCTAACATGTTTTGGACAATGATGTATACAACCCGCGTACAAAATGTCGTAATAATATGTGAAGCCGTTTTTCCAGACATACAAAGGAAACATTTTTTTTAATATAGAATATGAGATCCGTGTCCATATAATATTGTTATCTATCACCAATTATTGACAATATTAGATGCATAGACGTACAGTCTGTTTTACACATTTACATATAGGCAATGTAAAAAAAGTCAAATTTATTTGTGGAAAACAATTAAAATGTAATTTATCAATGATATTCTCGTTAGATACTTAAGTATATTAAATTTTTGTTATTTATTTATATTATGATATTGTTGTATTACTAGGAGTTTAGGCAATAAACTTTATCATATAATAGAAATAGTAGTAGGCTGTAGTGAGGATCGCGAAGAGTACTGATGCCATTATGTTAAGTCACTACAAGCTATAGTAATTACATTTACAATTATTTATAGCCAACATGAGAAAGTTGCCTTAACTGAAATAGGCTATTAATAGGTCATTAAGATTAAAGGATTAAGTTGGGGACTGAGAATAACTGAGAGATTAAGTCCAGACTAAGTCCTAACAGTATTACATGAATTTAAGATATATAATTCACTTCAAGGTGAATCCAATCATAAATGCCGTCACCGACGAGAGGTTTGAAGAAGCCCTCAAGGAAGCTCGAGAGGTCGACCGGATGATTGAAGAGGGACTGCCCGCTGACTATTTCGTGAAGAAACCGTTCCTAGGTGATCATTTTTGTTTTCTCCCTAGACTTTACAGGTGATGTTTGTAAACTCGTGTATAGGAGAGACTAGTTGAGTGATTGTAAAAATTTCACTGATACGAGGTTACATTTAGACTGATTTATTAATGTACTATTATTAAATTGCAGTTTAATTGACATAACAAAAGTAAAAAAAATCAAATTGGCTTCATTTAAGATTATTAAAACTACTAGTTGTATCGATCACTCAGTACATTTCAAATATTTACGCATTTACAGATGCATATATGTACGGTATAAAAGTTGATTCGCTACATCACCATCTGGTAGCGATTTATCTTATATGAGTAAATTGGATAACGGAAAAACCTTACCAACTTTCAATGGGATTTTTAAACCGTGTTAATATTTATGTTTTTGTGTTATGTTCGTTTTTATTTTTAGCATTAAAGACAACATGCAGACTCCCGAAACTCTTACAGATTGTTCGGAAAATTAGTTATTTTGAATTTTTAATAACTGTACTCATAAGATTTAAAAAGAACAACGCGCGGCGGCTCTTCCCTGTTAATCATGTTCTATCCAAATTTCAAGTTCCTAGCTCATCAGGAACTTGATATTAACTAGAATATTCCACGCAAACAGACCCGTACAAGAAAACGAGTTCATAAAAATATGATAAAATCGATCGAGCTGTTTGTTGAGTTTTACTGTCGCATAAAATTGACTGCAATATTAAATTCATGTTAAGGGAGAACAACGTGTACAATGTCGCAGAAAAAAAATTATATTATTATTCAATCTTTTGTTTCATTCTGGGACTTTAATCCACAAAAATATCTTAGGCCTATCGTATTCTATCCGTAGCCAGTCAACAAAATTGCCTTAGTTGTAATAAAGAACTTCCCAGCCTATTCACAATTGTGTCGTAGTAATATAATATAAAGAACTTCGATAAAATCTTGACTACTACGCTTACATTTCGATCAAGATTCCATGAAAAATCCCTTGATCCGTTCGATTAAAATTCAACTGCTTTATTACCGGTTTCCATTGAGCGTTATTCCGGCCACATTCTATGAACAAGTGTTAGAAATCTTCAATCGATGCACATATAATGATATACTACCAGGCGTTCCGTTCACGGCTAAGGAGAGTCACGCGGTGCAGGGCTTGCTACACACGTTGGGTTTGCGTGCGCGCGCGCAGATACGAGCGCACGAGGACGCAGAGTGCGTGCGCTTGGTGCGCGACGCGGGAGCTATACCGCTCGCCGTCACCAACGTGCCGGAGGTTAACAAATGGTCAGTTATTTCATTTTTAATCTAATAATGGATTTTTATTTCTAACCATAATTTTGGCGCTTTATTTAGGATCTTAAAGTATATTGTAATAATTCTTTGTATAATCATATATTGTGTAATATATATAGATTAAACATCACAATGATGCGATGATGGCTCAGTTAGTAATGTGTTCGGACACAGCGTCGAAGGAAGCAGGTTCGAATCCTACGCAACTAAGACGGTAGCTTTCGGTGAAGGAAAACATCCTGATGAAACCATTTCATGGTGTTAGGGCTGTTTCTAAGTCCGTCTGGGGGCTAGCTACTACCGTCATTTTGAAAATCTGTCGTCAAACACCTGTTGGTGTGTTCCGGCAGGCTGCACTTGAGAGCCCAGTCTCCCTCTAGGTTAAGCGTGACTTACCATTTTAGACCACATCATTATTTAATATCAGATGAGACTTGGGGTGAAAACATTTACCTATATAGTATAAAAAAAAAAGAAATTACAAAATGTTTCTGGAAAATTCTAACATGAGTGTCCATCATTTCACTATAAAGATAAATATAAAATACTAGATAATGTCAGTAATAATTTTAACGAACAAAATAACATTCTAAAATAAGTAAAAATAAGATTCTGTGGCAAAAACAAAAATATATTGTGTTTAACTTTATTGTAATTATTTAGCTATCCGTGGAAAGCTACATCGATTCTAATAGTGTTTGTCTCTGAAAAATTGTTGTGGTGATGGTGATAGCGAAGTGGTATTACCCATAGTCAGAATGTCAATGCTTGAGTTTGTGATGAAGGAAAAATATCATTTATTTATTTAAGGATTTTCATGATATAACCTCGGTTCCCAATTCAAAAAAAAAAAGCTAAAAACATTGCATTTATCTCAACGTTTTAGGGACGCTCGTTAGAGCCGGATTTTGACTCCATGTTTAAAGTGTGTCTTTCGGGGATGCAGAAGTAGTGCCATTGGCAGTCCCTGCTCCCCGGCCAAATAGGTGTGAGAAGGCACCATGGGGTTTTTAGTCCGTGGGAATCGGACATAACCCACCCCCCCGCCGCCCGAGGGGGTGGGTATCCGTTACGGATTTTACCCATGTAAAAAAAAAAAAAAAAAAAAGGTGTGTCTTTGACCGCATCTTGACTTTTCACCGATATATTGTGGTGTTCAATTTAAAAGAACGTTGAGTGAACCTTGTTCCCATTAGGACGGAGAGCCGGAACATGGTGTTCGGTCAGACTTGCAACCCTTACCACACGGGCCGCACGGCCGGCGGCTCCAGCGGGGGCGAGGCCGCCCTCACTGCCGCCCTCGGGACTCCCATCTCGCTCTGTACGATATATTCATTTATCGATTGCTTTACAGGACCTCGTTACGGTCAAATCATTCATCCAGTCACTATAACAAAACCAACGATCACGTTAAGCCACTAATTTATTTTAACGCAATCCAAAAAAAAAGCAAGAAATATAGAAGCCAAGAGTAAATAATATTTTCGGCTGAACAACTAGCTAATCCCGAAACCCAAATTATTAAATGAGAATCAGTATGATGGGTTTATGGTGCATTAATGGTCGATGTTACCCCTTGTGTATAGCGGTTTCGCCGGAAACAGTTCTTATGACCTACCCCCCTAGATGACTTGCGTAATCGATTTTTTGATCTAACAAAAATTAAAATAATACTCGTCCAACTTTAGTTAATACTTGGAAGGAATGTGCAGAAAAATTGTTTCAACTCTCTCTATCACATGCGCTATATGCACTCTACGTGCATACTTCACTATTACAGTATGAGTTAGGTACTAGAAATTGATTTATAAGAGAATTATATAATTAAGAATGTTTCTCCAATCTATTTCCACATAATGAATAAAAAATAAAAATGCAACAAGGTATTGACGGATTCTTTGACAAATTTATTAGCGGGCTTATAGATAAAATGGGTTATTGTCGGGTTCTTAGATACATTAAACTATTGGTGGATTCTTAGATAAATTAAATTATTGTCGCGTTCTTAGATGATGAAAATTGTTGACAAATACATGGATAAAAGTAGCTATTATCGAGTTCTTAGATATATATATTATCTATTTATTGGCGGATTCTTAGATAAATTAAGTTAGTGGCGGGTTCTTAGATGAAGTAAGTTGTTGGCAAGTTCTAAGAAGGTTGCCAACATTTTGGTAGTTGTAGTTTGGTGGTGGTTGTTTGAAGTTTGGTGTTGAAAGAGATTCAATTAATATCATCATATGTTAGACGGGATTCAATTGAAGAGAAGAACATAGATGCACGTACTTAAAGTAATATGTTTTAAAATTCTCCAGGTTCAGATATAGGTGGTTCGACTCGCTTGCCGGCTTTCTGCTGTGGACTGTTTGGCATCAATCCGACTGGCGGCTACACCAGTTTAAAGGGTAAACTAATTTGATTTCTAAGCGCATGGAAGACTTTAAGATTGAAAGCTATCAAGCGACACGCTACATTTATAATAAATATATTTCTAAGGTTTGATTTAAGTAAAATCTTTTTATTATATTTAACTATTGCGAATTTTTTTCTAGAACATACATTACTCTTAACATCTACAAATGTTATGTATACATTTTATTGTATTATCTATACATATAATAAAAATGAAGTGTCTGTATATAATATCAAAATAACGACTGTTTACTGATTGGATATGAACGTATACATGATACTGATAACAAAAACACAATTTTTAAAATTTTTGACTGTCTGTCTGTTTGTCCCGGGTCATCTCCGAAACGGCTGGACCGATTTTGACAAAAATTTCACTGACGGATAGTTCAAATTACAGCAGGCAACATAGGCTGCTTTATTTTAGACTAGCTGTCACCCGTGGCTTCATCTATAGTACTATCTCCAAAACGATTGGACCTATTTTCATGGGACTTTGACTGACAGATAGCTAACGTTATAAAAAGTAATTACAGCTTTTTTATTTTGGACTAGCTTTTTTCCATAGCTTCGTTTGCAGTACTATCTCCAAAACGTTTGAACCATTTTTCACGGAACTTTCACTAACAGATAGCTGATCTTATAAGAAGTAATTTACAATTATAAAAAAAAACGCATGTGGAGCTGCGGGCAACAGCTAGTTATGAATATATATTTGTATGCATCACTTTTGTTATTATTTTAGTCAATTTTGTTTTTTAAATATTAAATATTGAACTACTCCCTCTTAAATATTCCTTTTCTTCGTAATACCGCCTGGTTGGATGGATGAAAGAAAATTCCTTGTGGCAATTAACCTCGCCAGTGCGCAAACTAAAATGAACAATAAATCATTCGTTCATAAATATCCATACAAAATTTGCTTGATAGAGATTGGAGTCAATTTTAAGACCGTCCTTTGCATTTATCACATGTAGATATAAATAAGCGAAGAACTTTGTACCTTTTTTTTTCTCAGTTTTTCAACAGACTTTATTTTTTTATTTGGTAGCTATTGAATTTAAACCACACGCCGATCTGTGATCATTTAAAATCGCGATTTAGTTAACGGTGTGAAATCAAGTTTTAAATTAACAAAAAAGTCTAGGAATGTTCTGCGTTCACTTCAGGGTCAACTCTTAGGAGCGGGGAACACGATACAATGGCCTCAATAGGTTTCGTGAGCCGCCACTGCTCTGACCTCGGACCTCTCATGAAATTAGTCATCGAGAAAAGGAGCCCAGAACTCGATTTCGATAGAGTTATCGACCTTAAGGTATATCTTCTAAAATCACAACAATAAATTACAACGAGGACCAGTAAATTTAATCGTTTTCTATTCAACATTTTAAATTCATCAAATGTACATTTTTTCTTTGTACTGTTTAAAGAAAGCTGGTAATACCCGTCTCTTTCTATCACATTACCAAACGACAGGTGTTAGAAAAAAACGGAACGCTATTTACCATTTCGTTTGAATTGAATTTTGAATGTTTGATTGAACAGACTATATTATTTTTGGTGAATATTAAGGTAAGTTTTTATTATTTCAGAACGTTAAATATTATTACACGGAGACAGCAAACGATCTGCGTGTCAGCCCGATATACCCGGACCTCAGGAAAGCAATGAAAAGGTGTGAAATTATTATCCTAATCTCGAATAAAGGTGGCAAATATAGCTTAATAATAAGTCTCGTCCGTCATTGACAAATGTATTACATGTTATAATTATATCTGCAACAAGGTTGTATGTTTGCAGGCATGGTTTTGTGTTTACAAATATGTTTACAACAAGTTTGTCTTTTAAGACATGGTTGCACGTTTGTAGACGTTTACGGACTTGGTTGTACGCTTACAAACTTGGTTGTACGCTTACAAACTTGGTTGTACGCTTACAAACTTGGTTGTACGCTTACAAACTTGGTTACACGTTTACAAATTTGGTTGCGTGTTTTATGGTAGGATTATGTACTTAACAGATATAGTTGTATATTGGCACGCATAGATATACGTCTTCTCAGATGTTTGTACATTTGCAGGTACATATCTGCGACCAGATTGTAAATGTCCGAGTAATATTTATATTAGTGTCTAAGTATTTTGTAATTGAATTCTATTATAATTGCAGTGTGATAAGCAAGCTATCAGAAGATGCGCCATCTATCGATCGAGCTCCGAAAGAGTACTACCACACCGGTTTCGACCACATGCTTGTACTATGGCGCTACTGGATGACTCACGAAGCGGACTCTTTTGCCCACACGCTGACCAATAACCAGGGAGAGGCAAAGTTCTATGTGGAATTCCCTAAGAAGGTAAGTTGAAACCGTAAAGAAACTTAATTTGTATTGTAAAAGTGATGAAGTTACGTATAAACTTTTTATCTTTATACTGAGCGTTGAATTTTTAAGCAACGCTGTTATTTATCATATGAAATGAAAAATAATATGTCACGTGAAATTATGAATCCAAAATACCGATGAATTATAATGTGTAGAATTATACATACGAGTACACTACATACGACTATTATATACTAAGCATAGTAGCTCTATAGATACGAGTTTTTTTTGCGTATGAAAATTTGTATTTGTGTAAAGTATAGGCCGAAAGAAAAGTCTCACTGGCAGTAACCATCGCGTTATTACACTTTTTGTATTTGCATAGGCATTGTATAGAGCTTAAATAGGTCATTCACCGAAAGCCCTTGATGCTTGTAGCAGTTCGAAAATAAATGCTAGCACTGCGTGATAATGATATTAAAATGTCACCGGTTTCCGTTTATCACTTGTGAAATAGCAGTGATGAAGAATATGATTTCACTGTTACACGATTATAGTAAAGTAGCTATCATTTCTATACCTAGTCTATACTTTAAATAAAATGGTAGTTTTAAACATTGTTATTATGTTGTGATTTATGGATGTATTGTTAATAAATTAAATAAAATAACTGTATTTGTGTAACTTTATAACACAAAGCGTGGTAATATATTTCTGTATGATTTTTTTTTTAATATTCAATAACTGATATGTTATTTCCGTGAAATTAAATTGATAGAGTGTTTACATGTCTATATGTTGCAAACTTGGTTGTACGGTTACAGTCATGGTTGTACATTTGCACATATTTGCAACGAAATTGTATATTTTTAACAGATATTCAATTATAAAATGTTCCAATCCTACAATCAGCCATTACTTTCGATACAAATATTGTGGCGAAACCGTATCTTTGTGATAAAGTCTTTCGTAATATCTACATAGTTAACAAGGATTTTCCAAGTTGAAAATAAAGTAGCTAAGAACGTTTAAGTGTGTTTTTTGATACTTTAGAGTCAAAATAATAAAATTATGTTCTTAAGTTAGATTGTCCCTTAAGGTCAGTGGTAATTGTGGTCAGACGGTAAACTTATAGTTAAAGGAAGGCGTAAATTAATCAACAGCTTATCGGTCGATCCGATTACACGCTCGCAGCTATAATGAAGCTCTTCGACGAGCAAGTGTTGCCGCCGGTTAATAGGGAGTGGGCTGAGAAGACAACTAAGGAACTCAAAGAAGATTTGCTGGTTCGTTAACCTACTTTTTATTTATTACTAGCTGCTGTCCTCAGCTCCGCATGCGTTTTTTTATAATTGTAAATTACTTCTTATAAGATCAGCTAACTGTTAGTGAAAGATCCGTGAAAAATGGTTCAAACGTTTTGGAGATAGTACTGCAAACAAAGCCATGGGTAAAAACTAGTCTAAAATAAAGTAGCCTATGTCATCCGCTGTAATTTTAACTATCCGTCAGTGAAATTTCTGTCAAAATCGGTCAAGCCGTTTCGGGGATTACCCGGAACATACAGACAGACAAACAGACAAAATTTTAAAAAATTGTATTTTTGTTATCAGTATCGTGTATACGTTCATATCCAATCTGTAAAAAGGTCATTATTTTGATATTACATACAGACACTCCAATTTTATTTATATGTATAGATTACATCGAAAGGGTAATGATTCTTTTTAGGTCGATGATACGTCCATCACTGTTTATTTTTTTTGTAATTTTATATTTTTATATAATTCATATCGATTAAGTAACTTATTTTAAATAACAGTATTGCTAAGTTGATTTGTGAATGTATTGAAAAAGTCTGTAAACGTATTAATTAATAATAATAGTATCCTGTAAAAATCCCACCTTTGGACAAAAGAAAAGGTTCGGGTATAATCATCATACTTGTGATTTCAAACGCTGAGATAGTAACAATTATATATTTGTCTGATGTACTGTAATCCATATAATTCTCCTTCGCCATCAACTGGCAGTTATATTAATTTAAATCAATAAATACGTTAGATTTTTGAAAAAATTGTTGTTTCATGACCAAACTCAAACCCGAGTACACCAAATCGATATTTCTGCAGCCAAATAACGTAAAACATTATGACCTTATAATTAAATTAAATAAAAACTGTTAATTATTTAGAATATATAACATTTTTTACATACAATGCTTAAAATAAAATGTATATACAAATTGAACATTTAAATTACATTGTTGGTAATAACAGTTGTCTTGGATTTGTTATCATAAACCTAAATATCCATTAGTTAAGTTCAAGTTTAAACAGTTGTCTGTTACGTTACATTTTTGAAAACAACTCATTTACTGCATATATAAATACTAATATAAAATAATATGTAATAAAATAATAAATATATATAAAATTCGTGTAAAGTTTATTAATAATAATTAAATAAACTTGGATGTGTTGTTCTGTAAACAAAGAGTATTTATTTATAATATCTTACATTATATAAATCTATGCTATATTGTACAATTTAACAAAAAAACTCACCTGTAAACAAAGAAACGACATTTACAAGTTTATAATTCAATATTTTTTACTTTCCACTATTTTTCTTTTACGTGCTTTGACGCGACATATATTATTTTTCTTTACTCATAAATTATTTATTAAATTGTTTATAACCAGTATGACGACAGTACAAAAAGTATTAAAGAGATATATTTTCTTTACATATATAAAATAATATTGTCCAGAATACATTGGGCGAGGATGGAGTGCTTCTGTTCCCGAGCGCTCCCGCCACGGCTCCATACAACTATTCAGTATATCTGCGACCCTTCAACTTCGCCTACTGGGCCATATTCAATGTGCTCCGCTTTCCCGTTGTTCAGGTATCTATATTAAAAGTATAATGTATAGTGATTATTATCAGCAACTTGACGCTAAACATGAGTCTAAGTTGAATCCAAACTACTTCCGTAAATTTACGTTAAACAGTAGTCTAAGTTAAATCCTAGTTACACCGCAAATTGACATCAAAATGACGTCGCCAATAGATGTCAAATTGACACCAATAGTTGCTAGAGCACCAGTTACAAACCATATTACGATCAAAATGTAGGCAACGGTTTCCATTCGACCTTATGGTAAATTGATTGTATAATGCTATGTGCTCTGCAGTGAATTGTTATTATGAAAGTACTGAATTTTACAAAATTATATCTTTGGTAGTTTTTTTCATCAATAAATATACAAAATTAAATAATTAACAATTAATAACAAATATTGCTGTCAATTTGCTGTGCCCTGTGGCTCTGAACTGATAGCAAGTGTTGCTAGTTCCAAACTTTGCAATTAGATTAAATAAATAACATGGAAACATTTGAATATTAACTCTAGTACAGCAAATTAAGATTATTGTTATGTTACACTCCATTAACAGTCGACGTTGGAAACTATGTGAAATATGACTGTTCACTTGGCATGTTCCGTCTGTTACTTTGATTTCTCAGTGGAGTGGAAATTACTGATATTTTAACATAATCCGAGCATCGTGTGATGTTTTTTTTTTCACTATTATATCGTACCTGTGATTTGTCACGACAAGTGCTATTTTATGTATAGCGATTAGCGCTAATACTAGCCGTGACGCAAACAGATTGCATGTGAAATATTTTTTTAAACTTATAAATTTATTTTCGGGTTATGTAAAACTTCAAGTCTCGTTCTAACCTACTTTGATTTCTATTCCAGCTAGTAGCACATACATATATTTATTTTGTTATCGAACTCTACGTATTGTATCGTAGTTTAATTGTAAATTTAGATTAGTTTAATGTAGCTGGCGTGATATGTGATATATCACTTGTTATAAATAACCTGTTATTTATGTAACGTTGCTTGCCTAATATTTAATTTTACAACCTGCCCAAAGAGAATAAAACGGTTATGAGTTATTTCCAACAGGTTCCGTTAGGACTGAACGATGAAGGAATACCGCTTGGCATTCAAGTCGTGGCCGCTCCGAGGAATGAGTCTCTGTGTTTATCGGTCGCCGAGCATCTCGGCAAAACCTTTGGGGGATATGTACCTCCGTGTGGAATTATGAAATAAGATGGTGACAATATAGAAGCAGTATTTTTAATAATATTACAATGGTTTTTGGTTATAATTTTTATTTTATAATCGCAATGTTAAGCGGAAAGTTGTTAAGAATTTGGAAAGAATGTTATTACACTTCTGTTTTCTAATACAATCCGTTTGATACTTATTATTCGCACAATAATTTCAAGTCTACTCCAATGTTCGTAGGGCAATAAATTGGAGCGCAAATTTACATGAAGTTACTTTCAAAATCAAAATCAAAATTACTTTATTCAGTTTAGGCTTATGAACGTCAAAGTTACCACCGGTTCGGAAAACAACCCAGTCATCGAGAAGAACCGGCAAGAAACTCGATCTGGTTTATCTTTTCATTAACGCAACAACTTTCGCAAATGAGTGTCAAATTAAAACGTAAACGTTTAGTTAAAGCGATAGTTGTAACCAAATTACACGCAATTGACAAAACGCAAAATCTGTATGACACTATTGAAATATTCAGATGTTTTTCGCCCGTACTTAATAATACATTTTCATACTTTTTATTTATTAATATTTCTAATTTTTTTGTCATCACTAAAATATACTAATAATCGCCATTTGTCATTCGAATATTTTGTTGTCAATTTGGCGTCCATTTGTGACAGCTGATTACTGTCAATCTGTAAGTGTAATTTGACGTTACATTGGTGGTAGCAAATGTTGCCAACTCGAGTACACGCTTCGCAGTGAAGCTTGCATTAAATGATAACAAATATTTTGGCAGAAAATTATTGTTATTAGAATATAAAATTATGTGGAATTAAATATATTTGTTGTTTTTAAATAAATTTGTTTATATAAGAGTTGAACTCTTGAAGTGATGGACTGATCTTAATACATTGTTTAATGGAGTACTTGAATAGTAATTTTTAAGACTGATATATGTCTACATTTTAATATTTTATTATATTAATCTATAGCCCTTAAATATAGAGGACAATTAATGAGAATATTATTAAAAAAAAAAAAACAAAATAATAACGTTACAAAATTCTTTACACGCTTTTTCATCAACTCTGAATGAAATTCTATATGAAGGTTTAGATTATTTATGTTACTATTTATATTTACATTTTTCCTCGATACAAAAGACGAAAGTAAGGGAATAAAACAAAACGTTTCATTTATATTTTTAAGAAGAATATTCATTGTCAAAAATTTAAAATACTTTAATTTATGGACAATGAATATTTGCAAAAATAGTAATAGTAAGTAGTATTGTGGTAATCGAACCGGCAGCGCACTATACTCGTATGCTTGAATTTCGATGTTCGTACGACGCACACACACAGACGTATACAACAGAAAGAAAAAGATTAAATCGCCTGGAAACCCTATAACGCTTTTCCTTTACGTGACGATTTATACCGGGCCACCCGAACCACAACCGCGTTAAGTGATTTTGTCCTAAAACAGTCGTAATTAAATTATCGCAATTGGCAACACCAAACGTTTCCTTACATTAATGTTTCTGACTTTCTTCTGATATCAGAGTTGACAATGTGATAATTTTGTATTATTGTTTCAAAGAAACTTTAATATTTCCATTAATTTTTTTTTAATAAATACCAATAATTCGATACATTGTTAAAAATAATGATGTATATTTTTTATAATTATAGTAATAAAATTCATATTCCTATTATTAAATAAGTGGTATTAGTTGATAAGAGGTTAATAAAATATACTTGTTTTGGTGAAGGTATCTCTCTATTTTTGCATTTATTAAAACTGTTAAAATATCCTGTAATTGTTTTATTTCAAGACTTCTAGCAGTTGTTCTGTTCCTGATGGGTACAAGCACGAAAGGACTTTCTTATTTGAGCTTGCAAATTCAACAGAAATATTTTATACTGTAACAATACATTTTAGGCTTAATTCAACACTTTATTAGGGTTCAACACTTTGTGGTATTCTAAACTAGGTCTAGCTTTGTAATATTATTAACGAAAGAACTTATCAAGAACAGACAAGCTTTATTATGCAAAAATCAGTCAGACTACAATTTACTACAAACTCTTAACGGAAACAAATACAATGCCATACTTTTCTGATGAGGACCATACAGCTTAAGAAAAAGGTGTGTGTACGATTACACACGATAGAAGTGAAACTTCAGTAAATCGACAAAATGATGATGACATGAATATATATAGAAAGGGTAGGATAATTACAAAGTTTATTTGTTTAAAAATGAAAGTATTTTGATTAATTTTAAAAGATATTTTATTTAACATATGTTACATAATTTATTGCTCAAGTTCCATATTTTCAGTTTCAACAAGATATAAAAATACTCACAAAAACTGTTAAATAATAAAAAGCTGTAATACGCGCTGCGTATACAGTAGTACACGTACTTTTCACATATACTAACACACGTGAAATGCTCAAATACAAGCAGGTATTAAACAGTGTGCGATATACATATACACCGACATTTGCTCTCTCGCTCTGGATTCACATTTTTGTATTTGTGTCTCTTACCTGTCGTTTTTCCATTGCATCCGGTTTGAAATCACAACGATTTTAAAGAAGTTTCACGTCAACAAATTGAAGGCAGTAAGCTCAGTATTTTAATCGTAAGGAATTTTTACCTAACATAATGAACATTGAATAGGATATTCAACTAACTGACAGTTGACTGAAACACTTTTAATTCACAATGAGTGACACAATTGGTATTTAGTATTGCCTCCTCTCGTTGTCAAAACTGCCCGCATACAGTCTGGGCATACTTTTTATTAAATTGACAATGACGCTTTGTCGCATTAGGTTCTATTCTTCAGCCAATGCAGTTTTGAGATCCCTTAGTTTTGTTTTCCAATTTCTCCCAAACATGTTCCTTAGGATTTAGGTCTGACGAGGGTGGTGGCCACATCAAAGCCTTGATTCGACTTCAGTAAGGTACTCCGATTCTACCGCCGCAGTGTGCAGTTTCATTTTACGGTTTTATAAACAACGCGTGCGATTCGGTGCACGCGGCAATAATGCAACATTTTTTTATGTTTCGTTTTATATAATTTCACTGAAACCAAATAGTAAAGCTAAGCGATAGAACTATAACACGACCCATTCCCAACAACTTTTACCTTTTGCTTTCATCTCCCTCTCTCTGGCAAATGACCTAATTCCGTCAGAAAGTTATCGTTGAAAACAGCAATAAAATTCATTTTTGAAATATAACTCTCATTGCAGTTTCACTTCTAAAAACCACCTTGTTTTTAGATAGTATGAGAATTTCTTCTCGATTTATTGTACAAAAGGTTAGAATAGCAACTGTTTCCGACTGGATTTTTAACATCCGCCACTTATGACACGCATATGCTTATCGCGGTCCAAGAGAAGTGCATATACTGGGTGGTAGCTGTACAAAACTAGACTGCTATAAACTATGTATAATTTGTGATAAATTAGACATATAAAGCTGACAGTGTCTCGTTTGGCTTAAGTTGACATAGTGTCTCTGCTGGTTGAAGTTGGCATAGTGACTCGTTTGGTTGAAGTTGGCATAGTGCCTCGTTTCGTTAAAGTTGGTATAGTATCACATTTCGTCATGTTATGACTGCTTTTCTCGGCACTCGTTGTTATTGGATTGTATTGTGCATAATACCAGAAAATGTATTTGTTGTGAAAGTATAATAAAGGTAATAAGCTGAATAAAACAATCAAATAATTGAGAAGAAATCGTTTATTTTGATTTTTTTTTTAGATCTCAAGACGATCAAACTCGCCCCGCACTTGTGGGGCCGCCATACACACCGCACACCGACGCAAGCGCCCTCTGCCCGATCAGTACTCAGTACGCGTTGCGCTGCACGTCCTCACTACACTATATGTAACACGAAGTATATAGCTTCAAACTCTATGCGTTTGTGCTCTAAATATCATCACAATGTTCGACAGCCACTAGGCTCAGCCGGTAACCTCTAAAGAAGTACTTACGACAATATACTATATTCCTCTTTCGGTTTAAATGACATCGATTTATATAATAATATTACAATGAATGTCACAACAAGTATTCTATCTGCCCTAAGTTACAATAAATATATAATATCATTTGGGATCACTCTAGGCATGGAATTATAATTATATCGTAGTGAAATGATTTTCATTATCACTGCTACTTCACCGGTGATAAATGAGAACCGGCTATGCATTACACGTTACAACTATCTCCGAGATTCTCAAGTGTACAACTTTTCTGATATAATTGCATTTTCATATTTTTCAATAAGTACTCATCACTTAATGGTATTAAGTGAATTCATATGATTTACGATTTATAACAGGTATATGATATCTGCGATTTATAATGTATTAAAGTGAATTAATGTAACGACTTGAGTCACGTGTAACGAGCGATTTGGTTTCACATATCATGTGATAAATGATTTTTCAAATGATATGAAGAAATAGCAGTGACTTGTGTAACGTTCCATGCGTAGAGGAGTCGTTATGGAATGGAAGAGTAATATCGTGTGGGTCGGGCGGGCGGCGGGGGCGGCGCGCGGGGGGTCACGCGCCGGTCGCGCGCGCGAGCCGCGGCGCCGCGCATGCGCACACGAGGCAGGCGGCGCGGAGGAGTGCGGAGAGGGGCGCGCGGGGCCGCTCCTCCCAGCGCGTGGGGGGCGCGCGCGCGAGGATGCGGGAGAGGTCGCGCGGGGGGCGCGGGTGCGGGCGCGGCGGGGAGGGGCGCGGCGGGCGGGCGGCGGGGAGCGCGGGGCGAGCGCGACGCGCGCCCTCAGCTCGGGAACTTGGCGTAGAGAGCGTAGTGCAGCTCGTAGCCGGAGAAACGACAGAACTGCGCGTCCTCCTGCTCGTAAGCGCCGAGCGACGAGAACTTCTTCAGCTGACGCGGAGCTTCCGCCGCCGGGGAGTCCTGCAAAATGTAATCACCTCAGCGTTATTAAAAACACTTCAAGTCTATCTAGAAACATATGCACTATGACTACCACAACATAATTATTCTATACATAAGTAATATTTTATGTCTTCTATAAAAATAATTACTACTATATTTGTTGCAAGGACTATATTTTTCTTACTTTTCATGCATTCTCACTAATTTCAATTTCACTGTTTCTATAACATATTTTCATGCCATCATTTGTTAAACCAGTCTCGGCCATAACCTGTTAGCCTTTATTATATGAGCTCTATGTTGAAAAAAATTATGTTCTACTAACAATATAAAAGCACCTCGAGTCCCTAACACCACTAACACTTCATAAACTCAAATCATATCTATTTTTACTGCACATAAATTTAACATTTGACCATTATTTCACCCCGTGTTAAGTCATCGCTTAACCAGTATGTAACATACTAAATCTATAGGAACTGACTCTCAGAATACCATATCAAATAGTGGCAATTTGATAACACTCTACAATGGTAGATGAGTGCATCATGCATATTTTTTCCCTCACCAAAATCTGAAGCTGAATGGTGATAATTAGGTCATTACTTTACTACTCACCATATATATATTTTTTTATTATCTCAACAAAGCCAAGACTGAATGCAAGGTATACAACATACACATAGGAACTTAGTTCTAAATATTAAAAAAATGGTAAACTGACCGGTGTAGCGAAGACGGTGAGCACGAATTTAGCAGGTCGGAACGCCTCCAGGACACGCTTTATCACCTCGTCGTAGCTCGAGACCGGGACGTTGGACTCGAACGAGACGTACGAGCAGGACCGCTCCGGGGTGATGTGGATCGTCATGTAGCAGCCCTATGAAGTTACACACATTTTCATTAAACTCTCATTTCGTCATGGAAATATTTCTATCTGTTTCCATGAAATGCATTGATTAGAATTGATTTTAATAACTTCTATAATATGAATAAATTAGTAACATAAATCTTAATTTGTAGGTACATCAAAACTTTTGTATATATTTTGTAGTTGATATCAATGAATGCAAATATTATAGGATACTAGGCGTTGCCCGCAGCTCCGCATGCGTTTTTTTTATAATTGTAAATTACTTCTTATAAGATCAGCTATATGTTAGTGAAAGTTCCATGAAAATTGGTACAATCGTTTTGGAGATAGTACTACAGACGAAGCCACGGATGACAGATAGTCAAAAATAAAATAGCCTATGTCACCCACTGTAATTTTAACTATCCGTCAGTGAAATTTCTGTTAAAATCGGTCCAGCCGTTTCGGAGTATCCCCGGAACAAACAGACAGACAGACAAAATTTTTAAAATTGTGTTTTTGTTATTAGTATCGTGTATACATTTATATCCAATCAGTAAAAAGTCGTTATTTTGTTATTACATACAGACACTTAATTTTTATTATATGTATATAAATTTGTAAGGTTTACTTAATAAATAAAGTGTTTTTAGAATCCATTTTAAATAATAATCAATTGCATTTAATTATAAAGGATAAATGACATACGGTGTAAGAAATTAAATACAGTATATAAATTAATTTCAGTCATATGTTCTTTTGTAAATATTTTTTAATCTGTACGAATGTATTTTTCTTATATGTGTTATAGTCTATATCAATAGACAAATGTTACATTGTGATTACTTGGAACGTTAATTTACAGATACAGAATAATAATAACCTTCAAGTAAGCTTCAGTAATTTTCCATTAGAAAATTATATATTTTCATAAAAATCAAATCCAAATGATTTATTTAACCTCTTTATTATTTTGTTACGATAAGGTGAAAGAGAGAAAAAACAATTGTCAGTGAAATAATAATGCTGTGCAACTCACAGAAGCTAAATCCACATCTCCCTTGGGCAGCATTAAAAATTAATAATTTATACATTACTATATGTCCCGGTGAACTTCGTATCACTTATATATAATTGTGTAAAACGTGGTCAAAGCTTATTATTTATTTTTTGAAATTGTAAATACAACACAGTTACGCACTTAATCAATTCAAAGCTTTCTAAAATGACAAAAGATATCAAATGTTTTATAGCTAGGAAGATTTAGTATTTGATTTGGTATTTTTTAGTATTTTCCTTTACTTATTTATTTATGTTTAAAATTTAAAATTGGCCAAATCGCCATTCTCGAGTTTTAGGAAGACAAAGGTATAGTATATCTTAGACTATAAAACAATAAGATTTCGAACTTAAAATTTCAACATAAATATTACAATAATTAGAAATAGTCTTAAACTAAGTTTAACCAGTATCAGAATAGGAAGACGAATGGAAAAAAAAACTTTATAATTTTTATTAATAATATAGTTAAACTTACATCTTTAGCGACCCCGTTCATGGAGTAGCCACATGGATCGAACAGGAAATCGTCTATAACCATGCCTGGTATTATCTTATCTATGCCAGATTCCTTAAAAAGAATAAAAAAAAATGTGTTTAATAATCATATCAAGCAATTGAAAGAATATCTACAAGCATAACAACAGTCGATTTTACAGGACTAGGAATCTATAATTGTTTCTTTTATTTACTTTAAAACAGCACTAGTTTTAAAGTGAGGTAGCATTGCAGCTATTTTTACCAAAAGTTAACCAATCTGTTAACTGTTGAAAAGAAAAAAAAAAGCGACGACGGCTCAGTTGGTGGTGTGTTCGGACACAGCGTCGAAGGACGTAGGTTCGAATATCTAGCAACAGAGTCGGAACTTTCGGTGAAGGAAAACATTATGATGAAACCATAGCACGGTGGTAGGGCTTTTTCTAAGTCCGACACCCGCTAGCTACCACCCTCAAGTTGAAAATCTGTCGCCAAGCACCTGTTAGTGTGTTCCGGCAGCTGGACTCGAGAGCCAGTCTCCCTCTAGGTTTAACGTAATTTAGCATCTTAGACCACATCATCATTTAATATCAGATGAGATATTGTGATCAAAACGTTTACCTATAAAGTATTAAAAAAAAACAGGATTATCTCAACTGAAAATCATATGTTTCATCGATAAAATCACTGTTAAATATAAAAATAATATTGATTTAAAATAAATTACAGATTTCATTAGATCTAGATAAGTATTTGGTATATGAGATTCAACTGACCTTCTTTTAAATATATGCACAATAATATTATAACACAACAAAGTAAAAATGCATTAAAACATATTTTTATACTGTGTTTTCATGTTGTATGGATTTGTATGTATGTAAGAGTCTATAAACAGAGAGTTTGCATACTGAGTGTGATATAGCCAAATTAAGAACAAAAATAAAGCACTGGGAGACTCACTCTGGTGGCTTGTGCTGCATCAACGGAGTATGCCCGAGTAAATATATCCATCACGGCTGGATCCAGGTCAGACATGAGAATCTCTATAGTCTGGTCCGGCTCGGATGACTCGCATCCGCTGCTGGCGTCACGCTGTTCCTTCTCCAATGCATCCACTGTACCTGGAACATTTATTTATAAGTTTAAACAGGTGTTACTGTGCAAAGGTAAAGGCAGATCATTATGTAAACAATCACTACATAGTATAAAGCAAAGTCGCTTTCTCTGTCCCTATATCCCTATGTATACTTAAATCTTTAAAACTACGCAACGGATTTTGATGCGGTTTTTTTAATAGATAGAGTGATTGAAGAGGAAGGTTTATATGTATAATAACATAAATTAAATAGTGGAGAAATACTGTTATTTTTTAGGTTACTCCAAATTTAACGCGTGCGGGCCACGGGCAGTAATGAATAAATCAAAACTACTGGATCGATTTTAATCATTTTTTCAGTGAATGACATAAGCTATATATTTTATACCCGTGCGGAGCCGGAGCGGACCGCTAGTAAAAAATAAAATAATGAACGCGACTGTAAACAATACTTTTACAGGTTTTATAAAACAAATACGACACTTCTCTATGGTAGCTTTTGTGTGAAACGCGCACGATTATATTAAACCTGTATTCCTGGTATATAATTAAAAAAGCTCACCTTCCAGCGGTAACAGCGTGTACAGATACCAACAATCTTTCTCGGGTCCCATAATATAAGCACGTCCGTCGCCGAAGAACGAATCCAATAGTTTCACCTGAAACAATAACACATTATTTCATTTTTCTCAACGCAAAAGGGAAGTATATCCACCAGGTTCCACCTTAAACAGCAAAATAAAAAGGATCCAACTCGTGACCTTCAGTACAGAAGCCAAAATAGACGCACCAATAAATATTTAATAATGTAGATGAACGAAATACATGCGTTGTCAAATCTTGTCTAGAACTGAGTTTGCAGAAGCAAAGTTTTCCAAATATTCCAGGTATATAAATTTACAAAATAAAATCAAACTCTTGAAGCTTAAGATACCAAGTGAAAACCCAATGTTTATTTCATAAAGTTCTTTTAGCCGTATTAACAATTTACTTATCAAATAGGCTTTACCCTTCCCGCGACAAGAGGACTTTTTATACTTTTAAAGATTTTAGAGTTTTACCACACTCTTCCCTCATGTTGAATAACATTGTTTCTTAGAATGCTAAACTAAACTTAAAGGAGGACAGACTTTCGAGTGCAGCTGCCCAAAGACCTTTAGGTGCTTCAACATTCTCCATCATCAAAACTCCGATTCATTGTAGGATTCGAAACTGAACCGTTCGTGTCCATACACGCTACCACTGAGCGTTACCATTGTAGGGTCCATATAGGGGCAGTTTAAGTATTACGTAAGCATCAAAACCTAAGAGGGGGAGTTGGGGTGCCATACAATGCTTACTTTTGCTGACATGGCATACGGGGAGCTGAAGGTTCACTACGTCTGTATATTATTTCCTTATTTTTTGCATTTCTTTTTTTAAACACTCGTAAAGAAATTTGCAACGGATTTTGTAAAAAATATGTCAATGTTTGCGTATCCATAGGAGGAGGGGTTATAAGAGATTTGCTTTTTGCTGATGACAAGAAGGGGGGGGGGGGGTTTGAGTAAAAACTGACTAAAATTACGTTTACATTATACTCGAACGGCACTATAGTCATAAATTCGGTAGTGGATCATGTATATAATGTATAAAAGGGACGTATGTAATTATATATATCGGAGAAAATTATATAGGCATAAATCGTTTTTGGGTTAACTGTAATTAGAAAACAGACGCTAACAGAGGTGAACGAAAGACAATGCTAGATGCGTCTTTTTTTCCCGAATATAATAAACGTCTATTTAAAAAGAAGCGGCAGATGCGCCCATGTTTCTTTGGGCGGTAGTATTATCTGTAGATCTTTGGTAACATTATAGCTATCAGTAAAAGAAAGTTCACTGAATTTTGACAATGACAATGTATGTATGTCAAACAAAGAATAAGAACATATCCAGTGTTAGAAATGAGAACGAACCTTCAAGCTTACATTATCAGTAACCGAATGCACTTCTCATTTTAACGATACCAATGTTACTTCCAATTATATAATTACAAAGTGTCGCTATCTGTAGTCTAGGATAACATTGGGTCGTGTTTGTGATAAATCGCGACACCGGTTACACAATCTAAAGTATCCACGAGCGGGCAGTTATCTGTTCTAGGAATGACAATGTTATTTGCGTCAACAGGTCATACTGTTGTGACTTGAAAATTTGGTTTTAGTTTCCGAGGCGTTACGGATACTTTCACAAATCTCGTTTCCTTCCTCTCTTTAATGCTGACAGTGGAATGGTTATTTGACGCATTCGATAGATAACCTTTGGTCGTTAGTCAATAAAGGTTTTCAACGTCGATTTCCTAATTCTTAAGTTTCTTAAAAGGACTTTTAACGCGAGCTAAGCCGCGGGCAAAAGCTAGTAATACTTCTTCTTCTTCTTGTTTTGGCACACCAGAAGCATTTGCCAGTGTCAATGTTTTGTTTCAAGAGGGATTATAGCAGAATGTTTACAAATAATATAAGTTTATTAAAACGTAAGAAGTTCCAAGTAAGTGTCTTGTGATAATTATGATGTTCTAACAAGATGGTGGTTTCCTTGTTACAACCTTCCATGGAGTTTGGCGGCATCTCAGAATGCATGCTCCGTGGTATTATTTCCCATCCACTTCACTTGTGCATAATAACCGTACTATATTACGTAAAACACCACCAATATTACAAAATACAGAGTCTAATATCACAAGATTATGAATAAAATATAAAAACCACTACATGACAGACTAAGATCCCGCCAAAAACTCCTAGTAATACTATATATGCTAATATGACATTGGTTTCTTTTATACATCTTCATGGTTTATCTACTAAACCTAAATTAAACTAAAGCTCCTAAAATTTGAAATACACGTTATCAAGAGTACACAAAAAAGACATAAAAATTTCATCCATTAAAAAAACCACTGTTTCCAAGGACTAGATAAGTGTGCATTACCGCGAATGAAGGCGCGTACAAAAGCTACTAATCTATAAATTTAATGCCACTAGTAAGTATAGTTTTATTATTTCTTCCAAAGGTATTAATTAATTACTAATTTTTTATATGAAAAAAGGCATTTTAATAGGACGGTACAGTTATTACCTATGATGGTAAGAAGTCCAGTAAAAAGCAACGTCGTCAGTCAAGCAGTAGTCACTGTTATGTCAGTTAAGCCTTTCGACAGGTGAATATATAGACTGACCGATGCCGAAACATGATAAAACATAAGAAAGTAACTTATCGATCCGCCGCACCCAACCACTCATCGTGGACACCATTAGTAGATGTTACAATTATCGCTGCTCTATCACCGAATAACAACGTTCGAAAATGCGACGGGTGCTACAAACCTCGGAATCGAAGTTATCGTGCGGCTGCAACTGGGCTGCCGGTCTCGCGAACTCTCTCCTGGAGTAGAACACGTTGTGAACGCGGTCGTGCCCCGCGACGTCGCGCGCAAGGGCCAGCACCGCGCGCACGCACCTCAGCGGGGTCGTCGTGCCGCAAGTCTTCAGTATCCAACGACGGCGCGACACGAACATGCTGCTCTCACTGCAGAATAACAAATCACAACATTAAGTTCAGTAGGATAATCGACCACGGAAGCTGGGACACCACAAAGGATGTTCTTATACTTCAACTTCTCTCTCTGACAATTAACTTGTAAATAACACCCCTCTATGTGCTTCCGCCAAAAATGAATGTAACTATTATGTATTTTGATAGAATACACCAGACGGAGTTTCTTGACGGTTCTTCTCGATGATCGAGTTGTTTTCCTAATCCGGTGGCAGTTTGACATTCATTATTAGCGCCTTTTCAGTGCCTAAAATGAATAAAGCATTTTTGATTTTGAACCGGAGCTTTTGGGGAAGGAAGACATCGTGATAAAACCACAGCATGGTACTCTGTAGAGCTTTTCTAATAACTTCCATCCTCAAGTTGTGTGTTCCAACTACTGCACTTGAGGTCATTCTTCCTCTAGGTTAAATGTGTTTACTATTTCAGATGTTAACTTAACATTTAACATCAAGTGAGATTCTGATCAAATGCTAAAATCTATAATCATAAAAAAAAACCACTTCGTAAGCATTTTTTACCACCCGGACCGTATCTCGTTCGAATTTTGATAACTTCTGATCTCTATTTTATCGCTTTAATGTCGCATACGTTATAGAATATTATTCTAGAAGCTACGATTCTTCTCTAAACATCCTGTTAAATGGAATAACAAACTCATTATCCGAATAAAACTATCGGTAACACGACGGTCATGTGACGAAAGACGACGTATATCTTATATTAAAAAAAATGACTACAAAAGGTTATCGAAATATTATCACGACTGAACTGTAAAATATTTATCTTAATCTGGCTTCTGGCCATTGTTTTATCCGCATTTATAATCGAGTAATGTAATAATAAATATTATACATATGTCTATTCAATTACCACTTGCCAAACGTATGTAAGCGGATTTCTTTTTTTTTTATATATTATATGGGGCAAACGAACAGGTTGGTCATCTGATGATAAGTGATCACCGCCGTCCATAGACACTAGCAACACCGGGGGAGTCGCAAGTGCGTTGCCGGCCTTTTAAATATGTGGGCCTCCGGCGCTCTCACTGACCGAACGAAACGCAACAGTGCAACCACTGTTACTTCACGTCGGTTTTCTGTGAGAGGGTGGTTTTTTTTTTCGTTTTGTATATAATTGTCAGGACTAGGTATATATACATCAAAGATAATCTTTGAAGAATGAAAAAATGGAGTTACAATGATTTACATATAAAAATCGAGTTAGTGAGTGAGACAGGACACAGTAGAATGTGATCTTCAGTTATTCAGTCGCCGTTCCGTTCGTTGACTTTCGTCAATCAATTCGTTAATATTTTTGAAGATCTGTTTTGTTTTCTTTCTCACTCACTCTTTTATACTGAGGTTTGTTAACCGAAATTGATCACTTTTCCGTTTGATTTTTCAAACATTTTCCTTCATACAAACTTTGTCGTGACAACTACAAAAACAACAAAATAAAGAATGGGCCAAATTGTCGTACGTCTCAGCGGTTCTGAAGTGACTTACGACACTGAACGACATTTAAAAGTATTTTTACCTCCAATTTACAAACTACGTAGAATGTATTAAGTAAAAACAGTTTGTACGACTCATCATTTCTAGATATTTGAATTTTCTAGTAACAGGGAAAAACTTGTTACAATCGTTTTCGAACATTAATAATAAATGGCACGTGTTATGTAATACCAAACGAAATATATAAGTAAATCAAATCGAAATACAAATTGCTTACAAAATAAAGTTTTAAACACACGACTCTCGGTAAGTTCTATGTAAAACGTATATACGGTCGTGCGAGACGATTGCCGTAAAATACCAACGATAAGTATTACTGTGTAGCACATGTCTTTGCTTTAAAAATGAATGATTCAGTAAATACAATGTTATTATTTCTTAACTAGCTCATACCCGTGACTTCGTTCGTACCATTTATTATCCTAACAATATATATTTTATGCACAGAGGAAAACACATAAACTCGCCACACCGCTTGCCCCACTTCTCCACGTGCTTATAAGGATCGTAGTTTATTAAGACTTTAATGACATTATATTAGATGAAAATAACGTGACAATCTATTTTTTATATATATAAATCTATTCAGTAGTGTCCGAGTGATGCGCGCACAACGGCAGACCCAGTTTCAATTTATTTATATATAAGAAGACAGGACGAAATATTTAAAAGAACACCATAAGAAAAGATTACCGCTATTCAATTTAAAAAGTAACTATTTATAACATGCTTTTACTATTCGTTGTAATGTATAGTTTGCAACAAAGTGGATAGCGTAAATTATTTATGCCTTGGAATATCTATGCTGACCCAGTTTTTATGGCTATCGATTGAACAGTAGAAGTAAATGTACTGCAGCGTCATGTAATTCTCAACGATATTAGCATAGACAGGACAAAAACATAAGGTAAAAAAAAGACTTAGGAGTGCTTGAATTTCTCAATAAATCCAAAGCGGGCTTTTTTTATAATATATATAGCAAAGATGAAATATCGGGAAAAAAGTGCACATCCGCCAAAAGTGCCAAGTGGCGGGGCGCATCCGCCTCACTATACATAGACCGACATCCACTTTTTTTTACATATATACGTAAAGAAAATATATTTCTTTAATACTTTTTGGACTTTCGTCATGCTGGGTATAAACTATTCAATAAATAATTTATGAGTGAAGAAAAAAAAAAGTAACGTCAAAGCACGTAAAAGAAAAACCATGGAAAGTAAAACATATTGAATTATTAATGTCTTGTAAATGTCGTTTCTTTGTTTACAGGTAGGTTTTTTGTTAAATTGTATAATATAGCATAGATTTATATAATGTAAGATATTATAAATAAATACTCTTTGTTTACAGAGCAACACATCCAAGTTTATTTAATTTATTATTACCTTATATTAATCTTATATATATATATGTATATAGATTATTTAATTATGACAGTTTGAAATATAGTTTTAGTACTTGTATCAAGAAAGCGGACGTGGGAATTTCATATAATTGAACATCAACAATTGTGTACTTTCCCGCTGCATTGTAAATTCTGTGAAAAATTACACAAGCGGTCAGATTTCCTGAATATCGCTGGACCGCTGATAACCATGCAAATTAAATCACTAAGACCCACACACATACACATTACTGTAATTTATTATCTATCCAATTATACAACGCGCAGCTTTACACACGTTAATATGCAACGAATCAAAATATCACAAAATTTTTAATTTCACTCAAATTCTATGATTTGGTAAAAAAACAAAAGAATTACATACTCGTATAAATTTTACTATACGAAAAGAATTTTTAAGATATTTTATTACAATTACCCAGAGTATTACGGAGAATTTAAATAGCCTATCGATTTCAGAATGACATACACTTCTCCTATACTAGATTGTATAAAAGCGTTAAATTCATTCTTAAATAAATTCAACCACACACGAATGATTTTCTTTTAATGTTAGATTTGATATTTATGTCCTTTATTATAATGCCCCGTCCAAAGAAAGATTAGCGAATCTCAATTTTTTTTGTAATATAAAATTTTATATATGTTCGTATTTGGGGAAAAACTATATTTAATACACTTGTACACGTATGAGCTTTGGTTCTCAGTTAAACTGATTTAAAAACAAACTAGGCCTTGTTAAAGATGCATGTTACATACAGACTTTTCGACATTTTACAGATTCATATGTTTTTCTTATATATGCGTCTCTTTTTCTTATAACGGTAATGTAATTACAGCACTGTAGGAATAAGAGTATTTTTATATTAGAAAGCTGCCAAAATACTCTCATTTTTTTTATTTTTTTTTTTCGAACTGAGCCACACTGCCAGCAAAAAAAAAACTGTGAAGGCATTATTGCTGGCAGTGTAGGTCAGATCGGAAAAAAAAAAGTATTTTGGCAGCTTTCTAATATAAAAATGGCGACCAACCCACTGCTCCAATACCTGGAACCGTATCGTATGATGTGCATCACAATCCGGTCCGTACATACATACAACCAGACAAGCAAGACTGACGGCTTTCTTTAGCGACTATTGTTTCTTTTTGGGGTACATTTTATCGCCTCAATACCTTATATGTGTTTAGCCTTGGGACCTCAAGCTGGCCTAAGTGCGGAAAAAATGATAAATGTATACAACATATCTACATTATATTTCTTAATTCCCAAATAAGTCATGGAACACACATTTGTTTTTATATCTACAGATTATACAGAAAAGACCGGCATGATCTTAATACTAGAAACTGTGACAAACTGGTCGTTCTATGTTTTAGACTCAGTAAAACCAGTAACAGTTTTCTAGGTAATAATGTCAGGTTTTATAACAAAGTCTCAAAGCATATTACCGATTTGCCGGACTGTAAGTTTAAGTGCCATGTTAAGCGGGTTTTGGTATCAAAGGGTTATTATAGAGTGGATCAATATGTGAACGATGGCGATGTCTGGAATTTACTCCTCTCTGTGCATCCACTAAAATCGATGGTAACGTATAATGTATTTAAATATATTAGGTGTATGTTATAAAAGATAAACCCGATCGAGTTCCTTGCTGGTTCTTTTCGATGAGTGGCTGTTTTCCGAACCGGTGGTAATTTTGACGTTCATAAGCGCCTTCTTAGGGCCTAAATTTAATAAAGTATTTTTGATTTGATTATTCTTGACTGACTAATTTTGTACCATTTCAGATCCCACGTAGAATTGAAGATTAGTAAACATAACAATAAATTGCTGAATGTATGTAAGCATATCGCGTCAGAAGGGCTACACCTGTTTGCCTAATTCTTTTCGGTTGTGTTTGTAATAGTCATGACAAGGTTTGTATGAAAGAAAACGTTAGGAAAATCGAACTGAAAAGTAAGAAATTTAGGTTAAAACCACTCCATATAATAAATGAGCGAACGAAACAGAAGACAGTAGGCAGAACTTTAAAATATTTAGTTTTTTTTTTCGAACTGGCTACGCTATTGATCTGCCAGGCCTCTACAGCTTCTCCGGACTACTAACGTGAGCACTTACATTTTATATTGTCAACCAGCTCAACGTGTACGAAATATGTGTACCTCACAAGCTCAAACATATATTTCAGAGCTAAATTAATTAATTCAGTTCGAGTATTATCGAATATGTGTGTATGTGTGTGTGTACGTATGTGGGGGTAATCTGTATTGTGATGTTGTTCAGCATGTGATTGGAAATTTCAGTATCACTGTATCGCGCTGGCAACGCGCTCGAGCGCTCCACTCCGGTGGATTGGACCTAGGGATTTTGACAGAATTGACATATTGCCGTACAGTAGTTCGGATACCTTTTTATATACATCCTCTTACATGGTTGTACTAAAAACGGGGAGAAGAGGAAGCCGGTGCGCGTAACTATATTGTAATAAGAATTTAAAATTGCAACTACTATGTACTTGAGACGTGCTGTGACATCACCCGGGCCGACCTTCATGATGTCTGTGTTGTCACGGTTGCGTTGTACAACAACTAAAATCTGCATTACATTATTCTAGTAAGCTATGCTGATTTACTCTTGTTTCACTGTGACCAATAAGGTCTACTATGGATACCTTACTACCATTTCTTAGATATTACAATCTGTAAGATTTGGTTGGAATTCTGCTGGATGTAAAAGAGTAGAAACCGGTCGTGGTCAGTTATAGCGATACGAGAAGAGTTTGCGTGTTCATTTCGTGCTTTCACAAAATCTGACATCTCTTTTTATTTTTCTTGTTCATGTTTATTACATAAGAAAAACACAGTATTGCCAGTACAATTTTCTAAATTAAAAGAATACTTTGCTAGTAAAGTTTTAATTTGCGCTAAAACGTTCTTGATTTTTCGTTGTATTTTTACACTTTAATAGTTCTTCGTGAACCGCATAATCAAGAAAGTAATTCTTAGTTAGCAAAATAGCATTAATGTTAACACAAGTACTCGAATTTATCTAGAGTATTCCTAAATCTATCTAAGATGCTATCTAAAAATACTCTTTTGTAGTTGGGGTATTCCTAACAAATCAATGTTCTCACACGTAAGTACAATGTTGTTGAAAGTGTATCAGTGATTTAGTGATAACTCGATATGTTATCACTTGTTATCAGTGGCTGAGAGACAACGGTATGCGCTCGTCACTGCGATTCACACCTGGAACGTTCTTTTCGTGCACTATTCATGTACGCTTTTTCATTCCAACTATTATAACTCGGATTCAAAACATCTAACTAACAGCGCGTAGATATCACGTACCGGCAAAGATATTTTTTTTTCATAGCCGTTTCAGGCTTTAATCATCATGGCAGCTCACGACATAGGCAATTACAAAGCACTTCTTCGGACTGAGAATTATATAAAGCTGTATTTTCCCGAATTATTCGAAACTAGCTTTTACCTGCGGATTCGCTGGCGTTAATGAAGATTTGAACTATCCCTTGGGAACAATTTTCTTAATTAAAGTTACCCTTGGTATTTTTCTGTATGCCTTACAACATGTGAGCAAAATTTCATAATAATCGATTGAGTAATTAAGGTGTGAAAGGGTGACAAACAAACTGACATATTTAAATATATTAGTTATGATTTACAGATGCCTAATAACAAAATACCTTTGTAAGAGGTTTAAAGACGTGAAGACTATGCTAATATAACAAAATAAAAATATTGTAAGCATAGTAAATCAATTTGACCCAAATTTTAATCGAGACATACCAAGACCTTCACCGACTGTACTATAAAAGTAATAAATCCATTTGACCGTAACTGGAATGCCAGACATATCTTCCCAGGACCTTGGAACTACGCAATAATGGTAACACCATTAACTGTCGTCGTCTCCAACGACATTTTTATGGTATAGTACATTTGACCCGGAGTACGGTCTAACCGTTTGGACATACGACACGATTACAGTGACCTTGTAGGAAATGATCTTTTTGTTTGCACGCTGTGACCTAGTTTCGAATGAACTCGTAGAATATTCTAACGTTAGCATATAAACGTTACATTGTATCCGCCAGGTTCACGAGAAAATGAACGAACTTACAAATATAAGAATCTATTATAGTTTATAGGGAGTAGTGTAGATTCGACGATTCTGGCTCAATGCTCTTTTTTCTGTTGTGGCTCACCCGTTTTTTTTCTTTTTTTTTTTTGGTTCGATCTTCCCCTGTGATGCAAAGTTTAGAGAGACTGAGCCACAAAAGAAAGCAGCAGAAGCATCTTTTATAAAAAAAAATGGTATGTGTGCGATTCACACACGATAGAAGTGAAACTACAGTAAATCGACAAAAGAATGAGATAAATATATATAACAAGGGTAGGATAATTACAAAGTTTATTTGTTTAAAAATGATTAATTTTAAAAGATATTTTATTTATCATATGTTACATAATTTATTGCTCAAGTTCCATATTTTCAGTTTCAACAAACACAGATATAAAAATACTCACAAACACTGTTAAATAATAAAAAGCTGTAATACGCGCTGCGCATACAGTGTACAGTAATACACGTACTTTTCACATATACTAACACACGTTAAATGCTCAAATACAAGCAAGTATTAAACAGTGTGCGATATACCTACATACCGACATTTGCTCTCTCGCTCTGGGTACACATTTTTGTATTTGTGTCTCTTACCTGTCGTTTTTCCGTTGCATCCGGTTTGAAATCACAACGATTCTAAAGAAGTTTTACTTCAAAAATACTCTTTTAAAATGATGAATATCGCACCCGTAAATAATTTCTCAATACAACGAAACAGACGTATAAATTTTAATTGACATTGATATTTTTTATCTAAGTTTCTAATCGCAAGTTCGCGACTTTCTGCTCGATCAATCATTTCGCAAACACGATCGACCATAAAGATAATTACATAAACCGACAATAAAGTTGTAAACTCGTAAATCTGTCGTTAAAGCGGGAGAGCTCCGAAACCACAGAGTATTCCGAGCAGCTTAGTCATTCCGTAGTCATATATTAATTTATTTATCCGAACAACTATGGGATCACAGTCATCATCAGCACCAGTCTGTAAGAGACCCACCGCGGGGCCCTAGTGTTCATAATCGTGTAAAGTGTGCAAGAAAGAGCAGTTGAGACGTTCAGTGAAGCCACCAGCAGTTCAACTTTAACTTCCTAGTAAGTTCATCGCTTCAATACGCGTTAAATAAACAAGTGTAAGGCGTAAATTGTTGTACATATAAAATTAGAACGATCGTACGACCTAGTATCAGTTCGTGATTACAGCCTGAGTTAATGTAATGTTATAACCCCTATTACTATGCGCATAAAGCGCGCTCAGCATCGTAGCATATATCCCTGTTTTATCACATGTGCAATTCAGTACTTTGACATTTTTATTTCTATTACTATAAAATCTCTATAAGTTCAGTCAGTTACTATTTAGACCTCACGGAGTAAGATTCTAGTCGCTCAATAAAATTCGGGAGTCAGAATGTAAATATAAATCTCTTCGAATATACAAATATCCAGTTAGTGTAACTGTGTAGTTTTTTTTTTAAAGACAATCACGGTCAGCCTTCTAACAGTAAGTCGAAGCAAAAGTGCAGAAGACTTCTAAACTCGAGTTACATATATATTTCCAACGCTTCAATTAAATAAGCATATTTACCCATATTTAGTGAGACAGCTGGATTATAGTGTTTGCGTCTATAATTCGTATTACCTAGCGTTAGTCATCAAGCGCGCAACCTTGCCCGAGCTTGACCAGATTTACTGTGACTAATATATATCCATATATAGATTTAGTATAAAAATTACGTCTTAATGTTAGTCAATTTCGAATTATTTGTGTGCATAGGAAGCAAAATAATAATAGTGCTGACTGCTTAATTATCTTAAATGGTTACTGTTGGCCATAGCTATCTCTGATCAAACCCAAACATGGCCAAGTTAGATCGAAACGGAAAATTATGCAAACCTGATTAAATTTCAGAGAATTAATTAAAAACATGTGGAGCTTGATACTACCAAGATCTCTCTGTGTAAGACAAACGATATTTTATTTCAATAATCGACGGTAAATTATGAAAGCGAAATTGGAATTTGAGAGAAATTACTAAAACATAAAAACTCAATATTACATCAAACTCTGTATATTACTGAAACAACTACCTATGTTGTTTTAATAATCAACGGAAAATTGCGTACATTTAACGGTCATCCATTGGCCGATATTAATATTTTTAAGTTTGATCGTTATCAAAAATTTTTCTGTGAAAGAGTATCTATAATAGTTGCAATTTTTTTTTTTTTACTATTCAATTACGTCAGCTACGAGTATGTACAAATACGTCATTAGTCACAAATTTTCGATGAGAAAACGAACGAAACACATTCTATAAAAAACAACAGTAGCTGTATACACTTATTTCATAAAAAGCTTACCAAATCCGGGAATCGAAACCACTAAAATACAAAAAAAAAGCACACACACAACAGAATTTACTAGGTTACTTTACGAATCGCGTATACAAGGATAAAATCTGCCAAATAAATATCGCACTAAGGGGACCTTGAAATATAACTATTCATATTTGTCGAACTAACATTTAAGAACATGTAAGTACGTCGATTATTCATGTCTTAATTTCTATACCTACTATTATAACAAATGAAGGCAAGTTATTCAAAACAAGCTGAATTTTCTGGTTACTATTATATAATAACAATATTATAATATGTGTATGTACAGGTGTATGTATTATATGTATGTAAGCGATTATAGCTCAATGATTAGCGTGCTTGAGCACAATGTCGATCGACGTTGGTTCGAATCCTTACGAATGAGCCGGAGCTTTCGGTGAAGGAAAATATCATTATGAATCCATGTCAGGGCTTGTTCTAAGTAACCACCCTCAAGTTGAAAATTTTTCGCCAAGCACCTGTAAGTGTGTGTAAGTGGCATATAACTTATGCGACCATATGTTTGGCCAAACGCTCGAAACATCGAAAAATTAAATAGGGTCTGTAAAGATCTTACGTCGGTATATTTTTTCATATTTGTCCATGTAAAAAAAAATACACTGTCCTTTATGAATGTAAATATTTGTTCATACAAAAATATCTGATACTTTTACGTCAAACTTTTTTAGAATGTTCTAGACGTCGCCTTTAGAATCTAACAACAGTTCATCTGTGTTATCTCAGAAAGACTATCTCAAATTATTCTTTTGTTTAAAATCAGCATTGCGACTAGACTTCGGCTAACGGTAAATACCGTCTGAGAACAATAACCATAACCGAGATAACTTTGAAAAAAAAAAACACATTATATAATAACTCTACCCGAAACGTAATACACTGAATGATTATCATAAGGGAGTTTTTGCCATTTATATGGTAGTCGTGATTCAATACTACTACTTAACACTGTTGCAGCTAATGAAGGCAATTGAATCATTAATTGTAGGAATACGTTGCGTTCTATTACAGCGTTATTTGGGTTTGAGTTTAAAAAAAAAACTTATATTAACACTCGCGGCTTTTATTCAATACTTTTACTAATATATTAACATAGTTACTTAGAACTTGGATATTAAAAATGAGAGATAAATCCTTGGACAACCGCTCTGGGTCAAGGGTGTAGGAAGACTGCCAGGACGAATGGATAGGTGAGGTATCGCCCCAAGCAGAATGATAACAAGATGGAAAAGGTAACGAGTCTGCAGTATAAGAGCATGGTACAGTTATAACAGTTCGATTAATTGCGACTCCCATTTACGATACCTTTGAAATTACAGTAGAATTTTCTATTTGGTCTTGCAAGGGGTCGACAATTTTTTGTATTACATTAAAAAGGACGTCTTAACGGTTGTTGTGTGATATAACTTTAAATACGGAGGACGTAATAGATTAAATTTTATTGATATACTTATATTAATTTCTATTAAATAAAATAATAATTAAAAAATATATATAACACATTTAGAGGCTGAATTCGCAAAAAATCTAAACAAAAAATCACTTCCTGATATATAGTGTTAATTCTATAATATTTAAGATTAAAAAGAACCGTTAAATTCAACATAAATCAATATGTAAACATACTAAGGGCTGCATAAGAAAAACAAAAGTGCGCTTTGTAACTGCGTCATAGCCTGTTGCTGGGGGCGAAGCGAGGCGCGCAGGTGCGAATCGATAGACCACGTTGTACGGGACCAAACATTACAGACGCTCACATTTACAAAAGGGCCACACTATTGGAACTGTGTCAAGCATACATCTATACATTTCACTTCGGACGGCAGCGACAATATTGTCGGACGCGATCGATGGAACGAGTTTATGGATGGCAGATTAAAATTTAAACCTTAACCTCTTGGCTACGTTAAAATCTTCGCTATTGAAATTCTCTACTGAAATTTAATAATGTACTAGAGAACTTTATGATGCATTTGCAAAGGGTAGTCAGTAGCCCCTACTACAAATTCTTACAACGCCACCATTATATTTACTCTTCTTTTGAACTTTGTTTTATATTATAATTCTGAAGTTATACTACTTAAATAAATAAGTTCAGAATTAAAGTGATATGTTATAAGGTTTTTATCCAGCTAGAAAGGCAGATTAAAATTTAAACGTTTATCTTGGCTACGTTAAAATTATCGCTAATGAAAATCTTGACTGAAATCTAATGATGCATTTGCAAAGGGTACCTACTACAAATTCTTACAACGCCAGCATTATATTTACTCTTCTTTTGAACTAACTCCGTTTTATATTATAATTCTCAAGTTATGTTACTTAAGTAGTAACGATCTATGTTATGTAATATGTAATACCTTTTAACAATTTAAGGTGCGATTCATAACCTCTTGAAAGTCAAGTCGCGAAATCTATATATTATAATTAAAAAAAACGACGCGAGTCATTCACATTACTTATGTAAAGTGTATTATAAATTATACAAATGATATACAGAGATTACATAATTTCAAAAATTACAAGTTTTAATGAGGAAATCTAGGCTCGTACTAGTAGGACCCTGACCTTAAAACTCAAGGCAAGCACGAGTCAACGCAAAATTGTGAACAGAAACCAGTTTTTTCGCACCGACGGGTATCTCTATGTCTACACAATTGTTACCAACCTCCTGAACCTAGATAGACTTCTTAGATATTCAAAATGTTAATGAATTTATATATAAATAGAATGATACAGGTCTTCCATTGTACATGTGCATCACTGAAAAATTACTGGATAGATTTGGAACAATTTTTTTAGTTTTACAACTATATCTTAGTTGGCTTACTTGGCCCTTATCTAAAAATAGATCACAATAGCTTCATTAAGTATAAAGTTATTATTGTTAAGATAATAAAAAACGCAGTAGGTGGTAGAGCTACGCTGAAGCTATTACTGGTTTCAGCATGAATGGGTCGGTTCGCCCGGGGTAGTACCACCCTCTCACAGAAAGCCGACGTGAAGTAACGGTGCTTGCACTGTTGCGTTTCGTGCGGTCAGTGAGCGCGCCGGAGGCCCACATGTATTAAAAGGCCGGCAACGCACTTGCGACTCCCCTGGTGTTGCTAGTGTCTATGGACGGCGGTGATCACATACCGTCAAGTGACCCACCTGTTCGTTTGCCCCCTATAATATATAAAAAAAAAAAAACGCAGATGAAGTCGCGCTTAGTAACTAGTATTAAAATAAGCGCAATATGTCTGAGCACAGTTGTCTATTGTTTTGAATACCATGCCGAATTCAGAGTGTGAGCAACTACTCGGTGCTGTAGTACCAAGCCGTGTCTCGGTGAACACAACGGTTCCCCAAAGAGCGAGTCCGGTTAAATCGTCGATATTGGATTTTACTACACCTACTTTACCTATACTTTTTATAAATCATTGATTTATATATGCAATCCCGTGCGGACGTAGTCACGGGTACAGCTAAATCTATACACATAAAGAAAATTGGAGTGCCTGTTTGTTATATCAAAATAACGACTTTTTACTGATCGGATATGAACGTATACACGATACTGGTAACAAAAATACAATTTTTAAAATTTTGTCTGTCTGTCTGTATGTTCCGGGTAATCTCCGAAACGGCTGGACCGATTTTGACAGAAATTTCCCTGACGGATAGTTAAAATTACAGCAGGTGACATAGGCTAATTTATTTTATACTAGCTGTCACCCGTGGCTTCGTCTGTAGTACTATCTCCAAAACGTTTGAACCATTTTTCACCACGGAAGTTTCACTATCAGATAGCTGATCTTATAAGAAGTAATTTACAATTATAAAAAGAAACGCATGCAGAGCTGCGGGCAACAGCTAGTATATAATAAATGCTCCGGAATACCTTTTAAAGAAAATTCACCTTCTTTTGTTAATACAAGACGTCAGAAAAATCTTATCTAGAATTCAAAACACGACAACGCAACTACGTCGAGCAATTAGTTTATCAACTACTCTTATGATAAATTGTGATTTTATTGAATGATTGGCGACTGGAGAAGAACATTTATAATATCAATACAAGATTGCAGATAAGTGTAGGAGATATATTACAATGAAAGATAAAACATAAGCTACGTAATATACTTCGGTAATCCTTCAATTACGTTTTATAATCTACTACTGACTGTGTCCGCGGCTTTACGGCTTTACACACATTTCTTATCATTTATTGCTATTACTAATTATTGTAATTAATGATACATAGCTAATTAGCAATAAATAGCTGAATTTAGCGAAAATATATTCAATATACATATACCAACGCATATCAAATTTCATAACGATTTATTGAACGGTATTAAATCCGCTGTAGCGCCATCTAGTGACGAGTTATAGTGTATTGGATTATTAAAAGCTACGTTAACGATAGAACACATAGATGTGCCGACTTTGATGGCGTTCGGTGAAATGGTGTTGAAATTTTCAATCTCATATTCTAACTAACTGAAAACGAATTTGTTTTTGCATCGCAATTACTGGATTCCGATCATTATAAACATTTTCATACACGTCCTCCGGTGTACAGAAAAGGACATGGGGTACATTTTGTATAGAAAAAAAGTACTGTTCCCGACGAATAGATTAAATTGACATATTAACGCGAGCGAATCTGTGACTTGTCGACACTTGAGATTTAGAATTTGTCCGATGATTCTGACTCGTTCAATTAATTTACCTTGGATATCAGAATTTGATGACAATATATATATATATATATATATATATATATATTTAATATAATAGTATTTCGTATGTAAATTTATAAAATTAGATCATCACTTCCCGTCATCACCTCCTACAAAATACCGAAGACCAAAGGCGACATAAAAACTTATATCATTATTAAAGCCTTGCGGATCACTTGGGAGTTGAACGCGACTCATTATCTATGTCGTGAATCCCCCTATACTTACCGACAGCAATCACAATGATTTTTGCGAACGTTTTTATTGCACAATTGGTCAACGAACTGCGTTCCGCTTATTATACCTACCTACACTTGTATTTATAAGCAACGAAGCTCCTCAAGAAAAATGGAACACGAATTTTAACAAACGATTGAGTTATATCTATGTAAAATACTAGCTTTCGGTCCCGGCATGGCTCGCATTCATATACACATGACCTACTCCTCGGGAATAGTACTTTCTTTCCGAACTAAAAGTACCTTATGCCCTTTTCTGTATACGCTACCTGACATTGACTTTTGTATGCAATATATCATATAATAATAGCTAAGATAAATTATAGTACCTACTTCAGTACGTTTACAGAATGATATAAGGACATTCAAAATGAATTTTACGAAACACTTCCACCCCTAAAATTATTTTAAATACACCTATTATACAAAATCTGTAACCGGGAAGGGGTAAACAACGTTTTATTCTAGACGGTTCGCGAAAGATACGACGCAACGAATCAGGGGTGTTGGAGTGGGGTCTACAGTGGACATACTCAAGTGGCTGCATCAACATTTCCGAGTGCACTGAGCATGCGCTGTGTCTGCCACCTTGACCTTACCGTCCCCGGCTTTCGACACTCCCCTCTCCCACAGCCTCAGCCAAAGCGAGGGAATCTTGAAAGCACGATAGTGCTGTGACTCATAATAAAATCGTTAGGGGCGTAAGAAAATGCTAAAATGTATATATTGTAAGGTAAACCTCCTTTATGACGAAACGTCGTGAATTTTTTTTTTAGAAAGTTATCATCTAATAAATGATTACTGGCATTGTCGAGTAAGTAATGATTTTATTACCAAGTTTCTTGTAATCATTTCAATTAACTAAAAAAATGGTGCCCGTCTTTTTAGAACTTACCAGGGAGTTTTTGTGGCAAGTCAAATTCCATGCACGGTGGCATCATTTCCCATACGCTTAACTTCTGCACAATAACCAAAAACAGATGTATTATGGAAGTCGTGGTGGTCCAGTGGTTTGACTGGTGAAATCAATTAATCCGATGTCCGCAGGTTCGAATCCCTGCATGTACCAACGAATTTTTCGGAATTCGCGTACATTTACTCATTTACATTGATAACGCTATCAGCTGATGGGTGAAGGAAACCATCGCGAGGACACCTGTACCCGAGAAATGTTCTTGTAGTTCCACCGTATGCGGGAAGAATATTGAACTGTGGAATTCTCAGAGTTTGAAATCGCCAATACGTTGTGTGGGCTGGCGTGGTGATTATGCCCTATACCTTCCTTTGGGAAGAGGCCCCCATGACCCTGCAGTGGGTCTCTCGCAGATTATTGATGATTACGTAAAACGGCACTAATATTACAAAATGTAGAGCCAAATAACAGAAAAATTATGAATAAAATCCACTAGATTACACATTTCAAGATCCCGCCAAAACTCTAGACGTTTCGATTTTAAAGAAAGCATAGATATTTCAAACAGATAACAAAAGCGACTTCAAAAAGTTTCTACTCTAAAATTGCAAACAAAATGCACCACATCGTCTTTGACTTACCTGTCCTGGATTGTCACAAACCTCAATGACTATACCCAGTTACTTATTCGATTTTCAAGATTTCCCTGGTGTATCTTTCAATTAAGGTCCAATGCTAATGAAGTAAAACGGGACCCACTGAAAAAATCTTCTTACCAAAATAAAAAAAAAACCCCAAATCGATTCAGAAATAACAAGTTCTGAGGTAACAAACATTCCAACAAAAAATACAACCAAATTGAGAGAACCTCCCCTCTTTTTTTATGTCGGTTAAGAATGATTATTTTTTTAATTCTTTATATTTATGTTCAGCTAGGTCCAGAAATAACCGAATACATCAACAGATCTATAAATAAACTGAAGACGCCTACTCGTTTTTGCGTTCCGTTTTTACTTAGTAAATAACAATAAAATAAGCAGAATTAAACTACTGCGCGGGTAGACAAGGACGATTCGTTGGCGATATTTGATCATATATTGGTATCAAACTGTTTACCAACACGTTTCAAAGATGGTGACGACGTATTCCGGATTAAGAGGAAAATATCAGCCAGCAATACGAAGTCCGCTTATCTGATATGTTCGTTGCATAATCGAATTAAAAAAACGATTTTCCTCCTTGTTGTTTTTATTAAAATATATTTTCTACTTAAAACTCTGACAATACTGAACGTCCTATGTTCTTCTATAATAGACTATGAGTACTTATTCTAGTTGGAATTATTCTTTTTTTTTGGATTCAAATAACATCGCTGTAAGCTAGAATTTTAAGTGCCAGTAATGTCTTGTACATTCCAGGCTTAAAGTGTAATTATTTATTTTCAAACCGAGTTAAGTGTCTTTGTTTCAATAATAAAAAAAAATGTAAAATACTGTGTGTGTGCACATGGCCATACGAAATAAGTGAATAATTATTTATTAAATATATAACAAAAAGTTAACGTCACGCGGTGTTCTCAAGTGGTCTCACCCAACCAAGTACCTGACCGCGCCTGACATTGGTTAACTTCGATAATCGGACATTGGACGAGAACTGGTATTTCAACACAAGCCTCGACACGAGAAAACACAAGGTTGCGGATAAGAATTTCAAAGCCTTCCCATAAGAAGTTTCACTTCAATAACTCAACAAAAATAGATTACACGAAACGCGTCTCGGAAAACTGAGACACCCCCTAATACTGCAGACGACTGGCTTTATACTTCCACACGTCGTATTTGCGTCGCACCTCGACCCACATTCGAACCATAGACACGCATGGCTTTATTTCGAGTTCAGTTATCATCTCGTTTGTAAAAGCACGCGCTAATCGGTTATGGTAATTGTCATAATTATTTATCTGTAACGTATTTGCAATGCGCTGCTAGATGCGCCACCGTGCGTAGCGTTCATCCTGTTTTTTTTTTATATCCGTGTCACTGATATCGGATCGTTATGATTGATAACTTGAAAGAATGAGAAAGTATATCAGTCATGACATGGACTAAACTGATAGACAGACAGACGGTAACCGATGTTTCATCTGTAACTTAACATTATAAACACAATTATGAAAAAAAATATTGACACAAAGCTTCGTGATTCTTCAACAGTTTGTTTTATTTCTCACATAAAAAAATCACAAATTACTAGAGTCACACCAACTATCAACATTTCTACAATAAAAAAAAATTGTTATATTCAACTCTGTCTTCTGTTCTGCTTTCCAGGTTCGCTGGTATACATAGATACCAAGAACCACCCGCGATTTCATCAGCGTTTTTACCTTAATAAAAGACACTTTAGATTATCTACGTATAACTCTAATAAATTTTGCGGCGCACAGTGACATAACTCTCAGATGGCAGAATTTTTTTACACGACACATCGATATATATTGGTCTCTTTGAATCTTTTATAAATTACCCATTTCTACTCGCGACTTCACCTACGTTGTCCTGCGCATGCATACCACACCGCATCCTCCACTTCTTTCACGGCAAGCAAATAAATGCACATCGCGGGACGCTTACCTTAATAACCTTATACTAAATGAAACCAAGAGCTTAAGTGAAACTGAAAAAAAAACAGGGTGTGTCGTAATCACACACGATAGAAGTGAAACTTTCGTAGTACAGGGATATATTTTAATTTTAAGAAATACAGCAAAATACCAACGTCACGCGGTGTCTCCACGCGGTCACTCATCCAAGTACGGTAATTGGACAGGAATCGGTGTTTTCGACACTCTATCCGACACAGTGTTTACTTCCACTACTTTCGTCAAACAAAAAGTTACCGATCGGACATTTTGAAATTCTGATCGGTAACTGTTTGTTTGACGAAAAGTAGTGGGAGTAAATCCTGTGTCGGGTAGAGTGTTGATCACTTTAAGAAACTGTTCGAAATGTATACAGTGACAATTGTGTAATGCGCGCACAACAGCATACTTCTATCATTTTATTTATACAGTTAACATATATCTATGTTATTCAGGTATATAAGCTAGATTATTGTAAAGTATTATCAAAAGCGATGAAATAGTTTTTGTGTATAAAGGTGTAACAAACATCCATTCGTCACCACGAACTTTCACGTTCACAACACGCTAGGATTCGTTCATTTAATTCCCTACGACCATAGCTATATATGAGTACGCAAAATGTACGTATAATTTTACAAGTAAACAGAATATCAACTGAAATGTAGTACAATCCATTATTTATTGTCCACCATAATTCTCACAACAATCGTAACAAAAACAAATCCCGACAGTTTTACTCTACGGGCACAATTTTACAAATAATCTTTACAGTAGTAATAATACTCTTTGGCAAGCAGAAAATAGAATCGAGGCGAAAATAACTTTATGCTTTCTAAAACTGTACAGATTTATTGTCACTTGTTTTAATACAATTTTAAATATAACATTTCGATAAACAAAATCTGCCGTGTACTAACTGCTCGTCCTGGCTTCGTACGGGAGGATGTAGCTTAACGAAAATGACACCATATTTTTAATTTTACAGAATGACGGACGGACGGAATGTCAATCTGTCAATATTTTTGAAATAACAAGCCAAACAAGCCATGTCTTCGGTGTCACTCACTCATACGCTTTTATAGGAATTTTTAAAGCAAATTTTTCGCTTTGTTGTATGATTTTTCAAACATTTCCTTTCATACAAACATTGTCCTGATAATTAAAAACACAACAAACAAGGATAAGCCAAATAAAAACAGATGTTCCTGAAGTGATGCGCTATACATTCGGCAATTATTTACAGCGTGTATATATATATACACACGTGTGTATACATAACGCTAACAGATTTTTCCAGTGTTACCAGATGGAGTTCTCATTTTCAAATAGTGTCATCTATTAGCCAGACTCTGAAAGCCCCACACGGGATACAAAACTAAAAGTTATATGGTTGCCAATCTAACGCGGAAGTCTTTTTTATAAAGCTGTGTTTTTCCGTTGTTAACAGACCTAAATGCTGGTAAAAAATAGGTGAAAATCTTGAATACTTAATTTTTTTTTACTTCGTAAGTCGTCAATTCGTTTTCCTCCAAATCTTCCTGCTATAGATTAGAATCCAGTGAATTTAGAGGGAAATGATTTGATTTTTCATCAATAATTTCATTTGTAACTTCCATCAATTTCAGAATTAAGAAAATCAAATATAATCAGGTGTCTGACAGTGAAAACCCGTCAAAATCGGTTAAACCGTTTCAGAGATTAGCCGCAACAAAAAGAAAAACAAAAATTGTCTTTATTTGTTATAAGTGCCGTATATATTTTCATATCAATATAGCCAAATGAAGTAGACATTACAAAACAGACACTTCCAATTTTATTTATTTGTATAATCACATAGAGAGTTAAAAATTTCCAATGGCTATGTAGCTGTTACATATATATGACCGTATTACGTAAAGCGGTCGATGACCGAAAATCAAATGTTTATAAATATAAATGCGTCCCAAAGGCGTTGGTAAAGTTCTTGGTGTACAGGTTAAAAATATTTAAAATCCCAGACCAGAGGCAAGTCTTTGCGATAACTATGGATTATTTACAGAAACGGGGATACACTTATCGTTAGATCAATTAAAAAAATATACAAAGAGAATAAACATGTCGATTATTAGAATATTATTTTACCTTTATAAAAGCTTATACATAATAGCGATTTATATTCTATCGGCGACGCGACGTTCGTAAGTATGGTTTACATTTTTTTTCTTTACGACAATAAAATATGGTTCAGCTCATATTTGGTTCTACTGATGGTCCGGTGAAATTGTGGAGGCCTTGCCAGGTCAACAGAGTGGCCAATTCGAAAAAAAAAAAAAAAGTTCTAGTGAAGTTGTATTTCTATTTATATTTATACTCAAAACCATATTGGCTTCATAAGTATATTGACGTGAATCAACGACGTCGAATGTCGCTTTTATGGTTTACATTAAAAAATATATTACAAACATGTTAATGCTAAACATTAAATGTTAATCAAAATGGCAAGCGTATTCGTCACTAGATTATAGAAATAATAACCAAATTACAAAAACTAAGAGTAAGAAATACAAAAAATACAGACATACATCAATAAATTCATTAAAATAAATTTAAGCTCAAAACTAAAAAGTATCGTTATTTGAAAAAAAAAAACTCTGTTGCCAAAAAGAACTAATAAAAAACACGATATAATGCTTTTTATAATGTAAGCTTTTTTATATATTATAGGGGGCAAACGAACAGGTGGGTCACCTGATGGTAAGTGATCACCGCCGTCCATAGACACTAGCGACACCAGGGGAGTCGCAAGTGTGTTGCCGGCCTTTTAAATATGTGGGCCTCCGGCGCTCTCACTGGCCAAACGAAACGCAACAGTGCATGCACTGTTACTTCACGTCGGTTTTCTGTGTGTCGGGTGGTACTACCCCGCGCGTCGGGCGATCCGACCCATTCATGCTGAAACAGTAACAGCTGCAGCGTAGCTCTACCACCTACAGAAGAAGCTTCCACGCCCTTCCTCTTTTTTTTCAAACTGTCTCACGCTATTGGCCTGTCGCGTATTCAAAGCTTCATCGGACTACCGCTCCCTTCCCTTTTAGTCATTTAAATATCTACTACCCACGACAGTAATCTAAACTGTCCTATACAAAATACGTAAATGGCAACTAGGAGCATAACTGAAATTATGTTTTAGTGTTCTACAATCGCTTCATTCAGATTGTATACTTTAACGATATTTAAACGTTCGAATACGATAGACGACTAATTACTTATTACTATTGACGAAATTACATACATTATAATTGATTTTACAATTAACATGCTAAAATACATAAGACATAGAAACATCTAGAAACGATAAAAATAGATTCATGTTAGATTTGCTCAAAAAAAACGAAATATTTCTAGAATTTTCTGGTACTTTAGTAATAAAACTCCCGTATACAAAGTAACGTCGATTATTTATCGTTTAACAAGTTTGAATTGGCATCAATCGAAAGTTCGCACAAATATATTGTTGTAATTGAAACAATTGATGCAATACACGCTTAAAAAAATACGACACGCGCGGCGAAAGTCAGTAAGTACGTACAACAAATAAAAAAAGATAGTGTGTACTTATGTACACGCGTTAGAAGTTATACTTCTTTGACGTAACAATATAGAAATCTTTTCAAAAATTTTATCTTTCGCCTTATTCTACGTTTGTAGAAAAAACGACACTAACAATAGAAAAACGATATATAATACATTAATACTTTTTTAAAATAAAATGCTGACTAAAGCTAACTTCAGAGTGTCGGTTTTTCATGACGGTATGCGCGCGCATCGTAAAAATTTACTCTGATCATTTTTCCCTAACGCGTCAAAAGAAGTATAAATCAAAATCAAAATACATGCGAGTACAGTCGAACATTTATAATAGCGTCACGCTGTGATGGCCGTTCTGACCTTTGTCCGCTCAAAAAATTTCATATACATTATAATAAGTACGTTTGAAGGAGCAACCCAGTACAAGCCTAGGCGCGCCGTGCGCCCTTGTGCTGGTTGCCTATATAAAATCGGGTGAGTGTCTTAAGCGCTCCCCTTAGTAGTCCGGTGAAACTGTAGAGGCCTTGCCAGGTCAACAGTGTGGTCAGTTCGAAAAAAAAAGGAGCAAATTGTTCTTCTTTATCGTCCATAGTGACGTGCAATTTGCAATTTGTCGAATTTTAAATATTGAATTTTAGGGCCCAAAAATTATTTTAGTACACTTAACTATAATCATATACGATATATCTATCCAATTACTAATACGTCTAACTATGTAATATGGTCTCGCGGATAAATTAATATCTTTACACGTTACTATTAATAAAAAAACAGCGTTATTTGACAGTATCTTTAATGGATAACAATAATTATTAGTGTACTTGTCAACAACACAATTCGGCATTTATATATTTTTTTTTTTTAATTCGCACGAAATCTTAGTAAAGTTGTACTTGGAAACATATGTTAGTATATTCTATAATAGCTGCCCGACCCGGCTTCGCAAAATGAGACCGAATTATCCCTTTGCAGTAAGACCGTGTAATGAAATAAAATATCATCTCAACATGTGAACCACGAACTCCTGGAAGACCTAATGTCATCTGTGTACTGATTCACTTTTTATATGGGAATGTTTTTAACATACATTTTTCATTCTCCGTACGGTTTTTCAAACATTTTCGTTCACGCAAACCTTGTCCTCACAATTACAAATAACGAAAAATAATTAGCCAATAATAAAGCCGTTCTGAATTGATTTCAATTTTTATTTACATAGATTTCACATCGATTCAATCTTACCGACAATATATACCTACACGAACGAGCAACATCAATATTACAACGATCCAAAAAATAAATCGTATTATTTGAAAATTATCTTCTTGTCAAAGAAAGCATATACATACTTCCCGTCATAAATGCCAGTAAACATCCACAGATATTACAAAGGACCTGTCTAAAACCTCCGCCGACATTCACGACAGAATTGGCTCTAATTCAAGCACCGCAAGCAAGCACATCAACGTCGGACCAATTTACACGCACTCGGTCTATAATTTTATTTGGGAGACGTTGACGTAAGGCGTAAGGTGACCGGAGCTAAGGAGTCACCTGTGTATGTGTAATATGAATATTTTCGATTCGATGATACAACACTTGTCGTTATATTCTAATATTCTAGTACATTGTTAAGTTCAAAACGATGCCAATGGTATCTGGGGCATGTTTCTTTCTCTGGAGCGAGCTGACCAACGCCATTGGTCTGACGGGCCTTCACGGCTTTACACCGGATTATCGTATCGTATCTGGGGCATAGTTTGTTATTAGAATAAAATAAACATTACTGTTAATTAAATCATAGATTTTTTTTATATTATAGGAGGCAAACGAACGGGTGGGTCAACTGGTGGTAAGTGATCACCGCCGTCCATAGACACTAGCAACACCAGGGGAGTCGCAAGTGCGTTGCCGGCCTTTTAATATAGTGGGCCTCCAGCGCTGTCACTGGCCGAACGAAACGCAACAGTGCAAGCACTGTTACTTCACGTCGGCTTTCTGTGAGAGGGTGGTACTACCCCGGGCGAGCCGACCCATTCATTCTGAAACCAGTAATAGCTTCAGCGTAGATCTACCACCTACACAACCTACACACCTACACCACACCTACTAGATTTGTTACAAAATATTATAACGACATAGACATACTTAGTTTCTTAATTTACTCCGAAAATTAAATTTTGGTTATGCGGTTGAACCTGCGAGATGTAAAATACAATATAACCTGGGATAAATACTATAATACACAACAGTGTTGTTGGCTATAAGTTATATAGCTATATACTTTGTACGTAGTGCTGCCGATTTCCGGAAAATTACCCGAAAAGCGGGTAATTTCGGACGATTTTATAATGGCAAGTAATTTTCTCGGGAATCAATTTTGATTGGACTAAACACTGTATATATATATTGTCACTTTGCATTTATTTACAATCCAAATATTACCACGTATACAAATTATTTTTATTTGTCTCTGGTACGACGCAAGTGACAGAATTAGCATAGTTTTCAATATATATTGATTTTCAATTTATATTGGATTCCTTTTCAGCCACCGTTTTAAATGTACAACTTCATATACTTCATTAATTAATCAATTACCAACACAACAAAAAGAATTATCCAAATAGGTACAGTCATTCTGAAGCGATGCACATACGAGTACATTGGGTAGCGGATTTTTATTTATATAGATACATTGCCAAAGTATAATAAATGAGGGGTCTATAACCTTTCGCTTTTTGGTAGATGTTTACTATATAGATACACGACTGTAACTACAGCAAGAAGTGTTGGACAAAAGGCTTATTATAGACTTTTCTCGGACGCGCTCCCAACCCGCTCAGAGCGAATAACACGCGATAAGGAACTTCGTTCCAATAATCTTTCAGTCACACATTAATAAACATCTTCCTCGAATCATATAAAGTGTTATCTACGTCAGCTTTCACAGTCTCGGCGGAGATGGGAACTTGGCTGGCGTCCAATCGATAGCCGGCGTCACGACGCGCGAAACACGGCACGTTAACGTTACGAGACGCGTTGCCAAATAAAACACGATGCGCTAAACACGTAAACATGTAACATCACAATGACGCCACAGACACAGCACTCGTATTCTTGTTGCCTAGGTTATTTCTAAGTGGTTAATTCGACGCGACTATAACTATTTCCATAATCCACAGGTACAAAATATTATTCGCTGAAATAATTAAATGTAAAAACTTGAAATCTGAGAACTACAGTTATACGATTCGGAATTTATGAATATCCGCAATCTGAGCTACAAATTCACCTGTTCGATATAAAATCTGCATATCATCGAGTAACCTACAATTCTCAGAATACAAATGTTCCTGCCATTTTAGAGCAAGCAACTATACAAGTTATTATTACCAGTTATTATTATTTGTTGTCATTATAAGTAATTGTGGTAATCAATAGTTCAGTTACAACTACGCCATCTAGTGATACCTTATAGTACAATGGATAACATAAAACATTCTCAATGAGAAAACAGTTGCCAACTTTGATGGTAATCAGTAAAATTGTGTTGGACTTTGTCAATCTCGTGTATATACACTAAGAAATATTTTTATATATAGACTAGCTACGTTGTCTGCGTGAAATTTAACAAAAAAAATGTGTTGTAGATACTCATGGAACGCGCTGTAATGCGCTCCGTCTCTAGTCTATCAAATATGCGCGAACATAAATCTTCTTTTTTAAGTTACTCCTTATGACAACAGCTATCTGCTAATGAAAATTCCGTCAAAATCAATCAATCCGTTTGAGAGATTAACCGTAAAAAGTAAAACATAAATTGTTTAAATTGTTGAAGTTATACTTCTTTTGGCGCGTTAGGGAAAAATGATGAGAGCAAATTTTTACGATGCGCGCGCCGCACACCGTCACGAAAAACCGACACCCTGAAATTAGCTATAGTCAACATTTTATTCAAAAAAAGAATGTATGTATTAAATAAATACCTTTCTTCTATTGTTTAATGTCGTTTTTTCTACAAACGTAGAATAAGGCGAAAGATAAAATTTTTGAAAAGATTTTTATCTTGTTACGCAAAAGAAGTATAACTTCTAAAGCGTGTACATAAGTACACACACACACTTTTTTTTTGTTATAACCATTATATCAAATATATATTTAGATATTAATTTATTTAAAAGGCTGTTAATTTGACATTTACAAACAGACACTTCCATGTTATTTATTTATGTGTATAGACCAATTTCACTAAACATTGTGATTAAGTTTTACGTTCGTAATGTAAACTTATAACTTCTAGAACAAACATTCGCCATTGCCTATCGTTTGAGAGGCAAACTTTCACAAATAAAAAGATAATGCTCCATAATCAGACACAATTCTGCGAAAATAATTACCAACAGACAATGGCGATGTAGCACAACAACCGGTACAATCGCTCGGGTTAACATAAGCACGTAACTTGAAAGATAATACATTAAAGGTCTAATAATTCAACATTTAACGTCGCAATAATATCATAAAAATTATTTAATTGATGAAGGCGTTACTTTACGGAAGTCCATCACAGAATATTTGAATGGACGTGACTTAGCACTTCCGCGTGGAATTGATTGACCGCTGCCATGTCTAACTGCAACAGAAAACGTTTGAATTTATTTGCGCGACGACATGTACCTAAAATATTAAATCTGAAACTAGTGCTAGAAAAGGAAAGTAGTAACGGAAACAACCAACCAACCAACCCAATGAAACCAACTAATCCAACCCAAAGTTGTCCTAATTGACACGGGTATTTGTTTGCTGTTTCCGTTACTAACATTTCGCTTTTTCTATTACTAGTTTCAGATATCAATTTTTCAGGTACACGTTGCACCAATAAAATCAAACGTTGTTTGACGCAGTGAGAAGTGGCAGCGGCCAATCACTTTCAAGCGGCAGTGCAAAGTAACGTCCACTCTATTATTTAATCAAGAAAACTATATAGAAAACAGGGCTTTTCAGTGCATATAATGTTCAGGCCAGTGTATACCTGGTAGAAAACAGACTTCCTGGCTTACATGAGTGTAAAAACTGAAGAGGGATTTTATATCTTGCGATGTTCATAATTATAGTTTCCATTTCCCAAAGCAATATTAAAAAACAATAATGAGATAATAAAACTGATATAAAATTTAAAGACAAAAAAAGTGGTGTGTGTGTGCTTACTTATGTACACGCATTAGAAGTTATACTTCTTTGGCGTAACAAGATAAAAATCTTTTCAAAAAATTATCTTTCCCCTTATTCTACGTTTGTAGAAAAAACGACACTAACAATAGAAAAAAAAGGTATTTAATACATACATACTTTTTTTGAATAAAATGTCGACTATAGCTACGCATACCATACTAAACTGCTCGCATTTGAATACTCGCACACACATCCACACGTACACAAAAAAAGAGAGATAGAAAATAGAATGGAGGCGCATAACGCTTTTCTGTACGTGACGATTTCTATCAGTCAACTCATTCCGGAAGCCGCGTTAAGGAACTCTGTTCAAAAACCGAAAAAAAAACATACAAATATATGACATAATTATTCCTAGACGGAACGTAACGTAAATCTGTCGTATTTTAATCATGTGAGACAATAATTCAAGGACCTGTAGACAAAGAGTTATCAATAAAAAACAATTATCGTGGGGCCAACAAAAATACCGACCAATCCGATTCATTGGCATAGTAACAAACATAATCGCTATTTCATTATAACGTGGCTTACTACGGCCAGCGATAACTGAGGCAAGATAACCCCTTGACCCGAGGCTCGCCGGGTACAATTCGTAAGAGATCTCGCAGTGAACGCGTGACCGTTGCGTCACAGTCAAGCTAGGCTTGTGCGTCCGAGACGAGAGACACAAGGTTGCGAGGGTGTTCACATTAAACACACCGTTTCATAATCACATATTACGTCAATATAACGTACGTGTACGCAAAATTCATTAGCGTCTGTGTCCCGAATCGCTAGGACCAACCAGCATTATGTTAAACAACAAAATGGGCCAAATTCTCTGTCAAATTACAAATGTTCAACTATCTATTATTTGTCGGGGATAATCTTCGAAACGGCCGAACCGATTTTGTGGAAATTTTACTGTTAAAGGGACTTTTTAGAGTATTATTTACCATCAATATTCTAATTACATATATTTACTACCCTTTCCCATAGGGGATAAGTATTAATTATAATATATCACAGTTAACTTTCAATCAATAAATAGTAAAGACAGTATTACCAATAAAAAAATAAACACAGTCTGTAAATAATAATCCAGATATTATACGAAGTTCCAATGCTTAAAAAAAAAAACAATTTAATGGCAACGAAGTCATGGGCAACAGTTAATATATAAAAATAAAATTAAACTCAAGTGTTAAAGGACACGTGTTCAGTTGGAATCATTGTTTCTAATATAAAATCGATTGTTAAGGAGTAAAATCCAAAAAGGGGAGTTCAATTTAAGGCCGATATGATAAAGTGTATTTGGGATAGCTTAGTATTTTGCACCCAAATGGTATTTATAATGTACCAGAGAACATAAATAAATAAGTCGTGATACAAGTTTCCATTCATACTAATACTAATTTTCTAGAAACTTCTATATATATTCAAACAATTATGTGATTCATAACAGTTACAAAAAAGGCTTATGTTGTTGATTCTATACATATTATAAAACAAAGTCGTCCTCCGCGTCTGTCTGTCTGTTTGGATGTTCGCGAGAAACTCAAAAACTACTGAACGGATTGCAACGCGGTCTTCACCAATAGATAAGAGTAATTCACGGGGAAGGTTTAGATATACAATTTATCAAGGTTTTTTTTTGTAAATTGGTTGAAATATAATAATAAACGTTGAAAGTATCGGAAAAAAGTCTAGCCGCCTTAAGCGTTTCATGCCCATAAGTATATATTTTTCTATTATAAGGGCAGGACAACGTCCGCCGGGCGCCGCTAGTAAATTAATAAAAAAGAGAACCTCTATCTATAATATGTTTTTCCCGTTGAATAAACATATTTTAAACTATTATAGATATTTTTAACATAATAATAAAAGCAACAAAGAAGACAAAATCTTTATCCATGTTTACATGCCAGTTGTCAACTGTCCGCCTGCATCCACCAAAACCGAATGTAATTATTTATAACTATGTTTTAAAAATGTGAGTTATAATGTGTTAATGAAAAGATAAACCAGATCGAGTTTCTTGCCGGTTCTTCTCGATGAATGGGTTGTTTTCCGAACCGGTGGTAACTTTGACGTTCATAAACGCCTTCTCAGGGCCTAAACTGAATAAAGTATTTTTGATTTTGATTTTGACTAATAACTATGTTTATTGCTTTATTCAAATTACGCCGTAGTCCGGTGAAACTGTAGCGGCCTTAACAAGCCAACAGTGTAATCAGTTCGAAGAAAAAAAAATACTTAAAAAATGGCACGTTGTGTAAAAAAAACACCTCTATCATTTATAACATCTGAACGCAGTCTATACCGATCTTCGAAAGCACTTAATTTTAATAAAATTCCCCACGAAATAGCTAATGGAACATTCTAGACTCGAGCTACATTCATTTGTTTCCTCCAGTGTGTTAGAATCTTAGGACACATAATTTGATATCAGGTGAAACAGTAAAACCTATAAAGTGTAAATAACTTAAGTTGAACATAGATATCAGTTCTGTGTAGGTGGTAGAGCTACGCTGAAGCTATTACTGGTTTCAGCATGAATGGATCGGCTCGCCCGGGGTAGTACCACCCTCTCACAGAAAACCGACGTAAAGTAACAGTGCTTGCACTGTTGCGTTTCGTTCGGTCAATGAAAGCGCCGGAGGCCCACATATATTAAAAGGCCGGCAGCGCACTTGCGACTCCCGTGGTGTTGCTAGTGTCTATGGACGGCGGTGATCACTTACCATCAGGTGACTCACCTGTTCCTTTGCCCCCTATAATATAAAAAAAAAAAACGAAAACTTGACAGACAATCACCAACCAACTTCATAGTGTCACTTTTAGGTGGTGGTTTGTGCGCGCATCGTAAATATTCATTCTCATCATTTTAAAAATATATTACAGGGCCGTAGTATATATTGTGCATTCACGTACTGCATCAATATTAATTTGTTTTTAACCAAGTTTCGGATAGACATAGTGCGTATTGCTAGGAAATAGTGATTCAAACTTATCGCCAGACCACAGGTAAGCGGGAAAATAGACGCACGTTGGGAATCCCCATTGAACAATGTTGCGCACAAACATCGTTATATATTGTTCCGAAAAAAATCGAGTATTTATGCGAAATTTATATTGTAACTGTAACTTAAAAAAAAATTGAAATCAATAACTAACTATACACATATCAAACATTATATTTTAACATTACTACAATATGTCAAAGATATACAGGTCAAAGGGTTCACGCATTTTTAATGATTAAATTATAAATAAGTTGACCTTACATGATGCTCCATGATAATATTCCAAGAATATAAAAATGATGACCTCAATTGATGACTTGAAGTGAAAGTGACTCATGATTATTAATTTACTTCAAGCATTGAAAAAGTCGAATAACATAGGAACACCATTAAAACATATGCATTGTTAATAAACAAATGTTAAATAGTTATAAAAAATAGAACAAAAACACATATTGACTATGGAAAGTCTAATTGACTGATTAACGAGTCATTGGGTTTTTTTGGCGGGATCGTAGTCTGTCATGTAGTGGTTTTTATATTTTATTCATAATCTTGTGTTATTAGACTCTATATTTTGTAATATTGGTGGTGTTTTACGTAATATAGTTCGGTTATTATGCACAAGTGAAGTGGATGGGAAATAAAACCACGGAGCATGCATTCTGAGATGCCACCAAAACTCCATGGAAAGTTCTAAATAACTATCGCAAGTCACTTACTTGGCAAAATCTTGTTACTTGACGCTGGCTAGTGCATAAACCGTGACGGAGCCAAAAAAAATATAGAAGAAGAAGAACGAGGCATTGACAATAATTTTACATTAATTAAATAGTTTTTCCACTGTCAATATTACTTTTGTTTTACTGCAAACCGTCATTTAATATGTTATTTCTTTCTAATATGTTGTGTTCTTTTCATCTTTATCGGGACAATTCAATTCATTCGGTTATAAAAATTATATTAACAATTTTTATATACATGTTGTTCTCAATTTATTTTATGCAAAAGTGATTTTTTTTACCACAGATATAATATGAATGCATTTATTTATAAAGAAATGTGACTCAAAATTTAGGCTTTAAATGATAATGGTATACTAATTAATGCATGTGACAATAATATCAAGGTATAAATAAATGGCCAAGTGCTGGGCAAAGATGATAAATAATGTTATAACACCCAGAGAACTTCAATTCTGTATATTTCCCAATATAAATTACTACGAGAACGTACCCGAAGGCTTTTAGGTTTCCTCGCGATGGTTTTTTTTTTCACCGCCAGCCGATGGTGTTATTAACTAAACTAAAATTAGTAAATTTATGCAAATTACGAAAAAATCCTTAACATACAATGATTCGAACTTATGAACACTGATCTAACTCTTCAATTATTATACCCTTTTTTCATGCGATATGTTTTTATATAAGTGATCTTTTTATATATGCCAAAACAGAAAGTTCCCTTTCGAACTCAAGTGGTTTAATATTCTAGAAGGAAACATTGAAGACCAAATATTCCAGTGAATGTACTAAGTGAAAAAAGGAAGCAGAGGAATTCAGGGGGATTCCTGGTACATAGGATTGATTTTGTTACATAAAAAAATACACAAGTTCTCTTTTCAAAAAACATGACACTCTCACATTTAGGTCTTATATTATTTTAAAACAGTGTTATGGAATTTTAGGAGTATCCTACTGATACTATAGATTTAAAGACAAGTCGAGTCACACCATCAAAAACAAAACGTAAATTGAGTCACATAATGACATCACTACCAAGAGTCCTAAAACTGTCCTAACAAATTCGACTGCGCATGGATTAATAATATAATAGGTATATCCTCCTTCATAACAAAATAAACAAGATGGCCGCCGAGAACGGGTCGACTGGTCATACATAAACAAAATTATGAAAACTTGAAAAAGTCACCGTATTACCAATACACAAAAATAATATATATATACGCAATGTATTTTTAACCCGCCGCGCAAAAGCGTTGAGCTGTAACCCTTTTAGCTCATAGTTAAATTTACCCTAATTAGTACGCGTACTGCATATGAACATCGCCTCCCAAAGCGAGTACAAGTTCATGAACCAATGTGGACGAGCCGCGGAGGTCGCTCGGATCGTAAATCTTATGACAGCATAATACGTGACATTTATGCAGCGCTATAATAAACGTTATGAGATGTTAATTCCAAATAAATAGAGACATGCGACTATCGTTCCAAAAGAGCACATTCAAATATGTGTTTTATTTCTATCGAAATTAGAACTACGTTCATCAAAATTAAAATTATAATAAACTGTGAGGAAGGCATTGTTTAGAGGGCGGCGTCCATTAATTACGCGAGACATTTTTGAGAATTTTTGATCAACCCTCTCCCGCTGGTGAGATGTGAGGTTTGTCTCAGCACCCTCCCCCATCCGACATCTTACGTGAGATCTTTCAAAATTTGTATTTTAAGTAGAAATGGGTAAAGAACACTATTTGCTTTATTATTTATATTAAGAACAGTAAGGACTAGTATATATAAAATTATAGTGATAACATTAAAGTTTACTTAAATGGGACTTATATATAAGAATTGAGTGACATTTCGACGCCATATTTTAATCTAGAACCATGTTATACTTTAAATTAATCTGATTTTTGTGATATTTGCCGAAACCCATTCTCTCCGCTACCACGTGAGATTTAGTAAGATACGGTTAGGTGGGAACCTCTGATATCCTCGCGTAATTTATCGACACACCCTTATGAGACATTCAAATCTTTTCTATTGAATTATGACAAGAGGACTGATTATGTATGATTCAAAGCTCAATTTCTACAAAAAAAATGAAAAAGGAACTGATAACAAATGATTCAACACTCAATTTGTAATAAATTATGAGGAACGCAATGATTACGAACGACTCAAAAATTATTCATAACGTATAGGACACACAATGATAAGGAATATAAAAGTTCTTACTCATTTATATCATAATAACTTTGTGGCCATAACACCTTGTTTATTTTAAGCTAAGAGAATTACATAAATATGAACTTATGCTCGGGGCTTCGCTCGCGTTAATGTAGGTTTGGTCCCTCCGGAACAGTACATTTTTTTCTGGATGGACATTAATGAACAACGTGTATGCAAAATTTCGTTATGATCGTTTGCTGTTAAGGCACGACATAGTAACAAATAAACCCACATTTGAATTTATAAAATAACTAGTTTTTACCGGCGGCTTCGCTCGCGTTTATGTAGATTTAACGTATCCCTAGGGAAAACAACTGTCTGTACCCTTGACAACCTATATGCAAAATTTCGTTATCATCGCTTGAGTAGTTAAAGTGTGTAAGCGTAACTTTGTAGTCCGGTGGAACTGTAGTCCGGTGGAACTGTATAGGCCTTGCCAGGCTAGCAGTGTAGGTCAGTTCGAAGAAAAAAAAAAAAAAAAATTTAAGCGTAACAAACACATTAACGTTTGTATTTACAATATCTGTTAAGTAAACTATTCTTTCCAAATATTTCTTATGTATATGTATATATACAACACACTGCGTTATATAAACCTACAGCGTCTTGCGCAAACAAAGCTGTTCATAAAATACGCGTGCCTATAATATTATTCCCATGAGTTACACCATTGAACACATTACAACGAGCGTAGTATTCGCATCCGTAACAGAGTTACAAGATTTGACATACAATTGCCAGTCTAATTAGAGTAGCCGCGTTATAGCCAAGGTAAATTTTCCTAGCATATTTTCCATAACGTTTATCACGACGTCATTTACGAAGCGACACGTAATCATACGATAAGAGTTACGTAATAATTATCGATTGCTTGATGTCACAGTGACACTGACCCTGTGAGGGTATCTGCATAATCTTTTTATATATTAGAAAAATTATTCAAAAATAGTTTTTAAATACGTTTTTAGATAATAATTATTATACTATTTCGGAATGTATTTCATGAAAAATAAAAGTTTTTTTTTGAACAAATTATTGTATTAGAAAATATGAACTATATGTTAAAAGGTTTATGTTATTTTAGTTTAAAGTCAAAGAGAATTACGTAAATATTAATTGAGAATTGGTTTTTAACAACACCCAGCAAAAAAAAAAGTTGCTTGACAAAAAAATTGCAAATATATTATAAAATTATATAAGAAAAATTTCATCTAGCCCTGTGTCCAAGATTCAGTTTCTCTTGAGGGTTTTTAATAATTTATTGAAATGAAATAAATAAATTAAAACCGTAAATTTTATACTTTGAATACTATGCTGTATCATTTTTGATTAATTTCCTTGTATCTCAAATAATGTTTTCATATTTTTTTTATATATAGATTTTTTTATTAAAATGCAAGACTTGTAGACATATATTTACCATAGCCATAATATTCTGTAAAATCACACACACAAGTTTAGATCTAATCAGTTACTTACCTAAGTACATAAGCGTCAACCTGCTCGCTCTGCGTGAATGAGATTATCTCACAGCGCACTATCTTCAATACATTCTCCCATTGTTGACTGAAAAAAAAAAATACATTGTATAATATTTATAAACAAAACTTATCAATTGGTTGATTCAGTATGTATCATCCTGACAGACAATGTAGAAATTTTAAAAAGCTTTATAGGAAAACCAGGCATATTGGTAGTAGATTCTATTATTGTGTTTAGAGGTTTTTAGTTCTAAACTAAATCAAATAAAACTTTTATCATGCTGTGAACATAATTGCTAATTGTTTTTGTAAGTATTTACTATCAGTATATGGGTATATATGCTGTTTGATTATCACTATACAACCTATATTTGATTTGGAATGAAAAGACCGTGTGATAGTTTCCTCCAAACATATTGCAATATATTTGGATCTATTTTTATATACAAACCATATAACATGGATATATATACTTTAACAAGGCATTTCAGTACTTTTATTTACCAATTTAGAAGATTATTTTATTTAATTGAAACAGACAGAAACCCCCTAATATTATTTATTACATAAAAATACATATATCTGTGTAAATTAAAACGGATCTAAGGATCAAGTTCTGTGTCTCAGTAGAGATTTTATCTTATACAATTAATTAAGAGTATATTATTATTTCTGGTATTACAATAAATCTGGTTGGTGCATATAAGTAATTATGAATTTCATCGAAAAATCTTTGCTTTTAATGTTTTAAATTAATTAAATATATGCCTTACTAAGTAAAATATGTTTAACAGATGATTTAAGTAGTATTTTAGTTTAACAGTATTTGCATCAGAGTAATATATTTTATGAAATAATCATACGTAGAGTTAATATTACTATGCAGATAATTTTTTTTTTTTTATAAATAATGTATAATAATAACTATAGTGAACATTGAAAATATATATAAATTTCTTTTTATGTTATTGTCCTCATTCTACAAGCAACACAGAATGTTTCTGTGTCACAACACTGTTTCATAATACATGTTCAATAAGTATCAAGAATTCAATTATATATTTTGGTTATTATAATTTTTGGTAAGCATAATTATTAGGTAAAATAAAAAAAATCGTCTATATATACATATGTATACATATACTATATATATTTTTGTACGTTTTCATCTTTACTCTTCACCCCTTTTTTAATTTATTTAGATAAAAAAATAAAAGTTTAATGTAACTATTGTGTATATATAAACCCTTTACTATTTATAGACCAAAATGAAATAATTTATAATATCAATATTTATGTGAAATTAAATTTTCAAACTTCGCGCGAGTTCATAGAAGGGTCCAATCGTATCCACAGACCAACCACAGCTTGCGACGGTTACGACGGAACTAACGGAGCGACTGCAACAGTTAAAACAGCTGACTCCAGAACCTTCCATCATAACTTATGAAAACACGGAAAACAATTTTTCAGTGTGAATTATTAATACAAAATCTTAGTAAAGTTGTTTATCGAATAAATAAGTTCTAAGTTAAAGTTTCATTATCGGCATTACACACTACGCGGTAAATTTACATAATGCCGGTAACCTTAAACCATATGGTCAAATCAGAAAGTTTTATATAAAGAAATTGGTTTTAAACAAATTATTGCTAAAAAAAATACTAACCGAGTGATTTTTCTGAGATCCGCATTTTTAGCCGGCGTAAACCAAATTTCTATTAGTTTTTCGACACCTTCAAAAAATTGATCACTATTTTCACTGCTAGATATAATCTCCGTTTCAGCCATTTCTATTTGCTTCTTTTAATCGTTTCCAACGATCAATTTAATTTATTATATATTTATTGCCACAAGACTCGACCCACAACCACGAACGATAAAAGTCGGAAGTTGACTGAATGAATGAATTGAAATTATTGGCAAAATGTGAGTGAAAGATGAGATAGAAATATCAACATCTCTTTCTATCAAAGCTAACAAATCGGCGCGCGTTTCGTTCAGAATCAGAAACAGAATCACTAGCTTTAAGATTATATTCTGCTCTGTGCACAACGGATACACGACTTTAGTTACATATAATAATTACTCGAAACCAATAAGATAATTCACGAGGATTTATGTTACTTGACTATGTATTGCCATATTATAACAAAAATTTAATTCGTTTTTTAAAAATGTTACAAAATGTATTGGGTATTTGAAATGATCGTTCTGGAACAAGTATTATAAAATAAAAACCGTGATAAAAATTGATGTTTATACATATTATGTAAGTACCTACTGTAATGAGTACATATTCTCTGCAAATATTTCTATTATTACAAATTGAAAATGGTTAAATGTTTTTTTTTGTTATTGAACGAAAGTAATGTATTTATCGAGTAACCATTAACATGATCTTCTGATTAATATGGATTAATGTAATAAATAATAAATATAAATCATTCCCAAACAATATAAACAGTTGTTTAGAAAAAAGCAAGGCATAAAAAATGGATCAAGATTGCTTCCTTTAGAGATGATTAAAAAAAACATCAACACCCAAAGCATAAAATATAAGGTTTAAGTTTGGTTTACTTTAAGCGAAGAGTGCAAGTTTTAACTATAGTCTTAAATAATTTGATTTCATCAGAGTTCCACTTTCATTTATATCTTCTTCTCAAACAGATTTCAGTTTTAAACTATGTAGCTAGTCGATACGGATGTATGAATATGCAAGTATTTATAGGCACAGCCCAATTTTTTTGAAGTGATAACGTCTTATAAATTGATGAACGCCTGCTACACGTACGAAAAAGCATGACTCGTTATCACGTTCCGACCGAGCTGACCGTGCAAGCGAGATCGTGGAACAAGCGATAGAGAGACGCGATCGACCTAAGCGTTCGGCTTGTGACGCATAATTTTTCATCAATGTATTCTTATGACGTTATCACGTAAAATTGTCGTTCGTAAACAGACTTTACGGAGAACCAATTTTATAAATATTTGCACTAGTTATACAAAACACGAAATGTAAAAGCATTTCCGGTCTTGTATTTCTATGCATGTGGCTTAACAAATTATGATAACTTCAGTCACTACCGAAAGTGTTATAACCAGGTACCTTTATTATCCAGGGTAGGATAGATGTGCTACACATAAGCTAGATATGATATTGATTATAATTGAATAGGAAAATTTACCAGTCTATTTATTTATCTCAATCAATCCGAAGTGATAATAGCGCACTAATCGCACATCGATTTACACAGTTGTGAACTTTTTTACAACAGGAAACAGCATAATGAACGTTGTTGTCAAATCTATAAAGAATAAAAGAAATATGTTCATTTATGACTTTTGCTATTTTATAGTTTAGGGGCATTCCCGGCTCATTCACTTTTTCAACGTTGTCCTCTTATTTATTATTGGGGGAACGCCTGACATATCCATTCGCAATTTAACTTACATGAATTTGTCGTTAATGGGAAATCTCATGTCTGATGTTATACATATTTAGTATTTTATTCAGAAGCGGCGTAAGGCATAGGCAACTTTATATAATGTATACTGCGAGGGCAACGTAGGTCATCGCCTACTAACACGGGGTGAAAAAGGCATTGCTCTTGGAAAGTTTAAGTAGGTAACTTGTCGTAATTCATAAGCAATATTTACCTAGGATCCTTGAAAGCCGTGGCGAGATGGTCCAATATGATAACACACTATACTCTGGCTGTCAATTTCTGCTGCCGAAACGTTCTTATACATTTGCAACAGATTTTCAACTTTGAGGGTGGAATAAACTAAAGATGAACATTAAAAAAACTGCACCATCATGCTGTCATTTTACTACAGTGTTTTGTTTCACTAATCGCTCCGCCATATTCTAACTTAGTCCGGTGAAACTGTGAAGGCCCCTCAGATCAATAGCCACTCGCGTAACTATGCAGCGGCAGAGTTGGTAAAATGCCACGGGCCCCCGAAACTTATGATCTAAGGAACTCTATGGAACGAGGTGGACTACGTAATTTGGAATAACTAAAATTAAATTTTGCTGGAGCCTCTATCCAATGAATTGCCCACAGGCCTCAGGTGATATAGTTACGCCAAATTGCCAATAGACACAGCTAGTTCGTGAAAAAATACAAATAACACATTGTATGATCAATCTTCGTCAATCGTATTCTATGGGGCGTAGAGATATAGAGAAAGAACCATTTCAAAGACAAATAGTTTATACAATTAATAAAAAAAATTATACTATCGCTAGATTGCTACTGATATTAATTGAGTACATGAAAATCATGTAAAAACAATTAAGTACTTCTATAAACACATTGAATCATAAAGAGGTTTCAATAGGTGTTGTCAGATTTACACTATAGATAAAATTCTTTCCTCAAAATGTAGTTCTTGAATGCTCTTATGGTTTCTGTATTGTATACCATGCCTGATGTAAAAATGTTCATATAATCAAAACAGTCAAGGATTTTAGGATGATGTTATTATATAAAATTCATTATATCTGTATATTATAAAATAAATTTCTTATAATCAGTGTTTAAAATGTAACTTTTTTTTCCTCCAGGCATGGAAATTACTGGTCATTTGCATCGTAGCTTTAAATTCAATACAGTTATATCAAAATATTTGGGATTGGAAGCTACCTTTTTGAGATGCAATTATTGCATGTAAACATGGCGATATTTTTTCTAGATTGTTCTTTTTGAAATATGTAGAAGTATATATAAAATAAAAATGACTATTTCTTTCTGTTTTTAAATCTTTATACATTACACTATAACAATAAATATCTTCCCTTTGTTTAGGTCTGAAACCTAAATTTTATTCCAGCTGCTAGAGATGCTGAATTTGTTTTTTTTTTAATTAATGTAGCAGAAAAATATAACTGATGCATGTTATATTCAAATTCATATTTATTAAAAGTATCAAGATGGCTCTATCTACAAAATTAATGGTAAAACTGAAACTTAAAAGTGATATCTCTACCAATAAATATCATAAATTTTCAAACGAAGATACTAATCTATGCAATTGACCAATTTCAACCTTCCGCACTGGTTTAAACTTAGGTTTTCTAACAGGTATGGATGGTGGGATATCTTCTTCTTTAAGATCTTCATAAAAATCCTCAATATTTGGTTCCACATCTCTCCTAACTGAAACAGAACTGCTCGGTCTTTTCTCTCTTTTACTTTTCAATTCTACTTTTGCATTCAATTCAATAAGATTTCTATATATTTTGTCATTAAAATTAAAGTTTAACTTCTTTGTCATCTGTAAAAAAAATATATATTTATAACAGATAAAAATGTATTGATCATAGATTTTAAAAATTGTAATTTTTCCCCTATATATTATAATTTCTTTATAGTAATATCAACAACTGTAATTGTACTTAAACGTGCTTTATACACTAATCTACATTATTTTACCTTAACACAACATTGTCCTTTATCGACGTTCAAATCATCAGCAGACAGTGGAGGTGGCTCTGATTTTTTAATGTCACACAGATAATTAGTGAACATTTCGCTCGAACATAGCGAAGGTTCATTTAGTTCATTCCTTTTTACAATATTAGGAGTGTTTGTTTCAGGATCTTTTGAAGTTCCCGCATCATAGACAGCTTGTTTTTTCATACCAGGTTTTAATTTTTGTTCACAATGCCTTACAAGAGTTTTCTTTACATTTGGGTTATTTTGAGTCTTATTCATTTTTAATAATTGAAAAATCTATTCATCTATCAAATCAAAACAAATTCAAACTATCAATGTTTACAAACCGTCCACTGTGGCAAATAGTAATCACAGAGAATTTGTATAGATCACAAACTACTAAGAAGATACTACGTATCAGACGGGAAACTTCATACAACCAATAAGGAACGAGTAGCTTAGATTTTGACGTTTGTTTTTTTTTTAATTTCGTCTCTTCACTTTTGGCAAAGGCGTTACAAAATTTACCATAGGCTACTTATAGGCTTTTTATTATTGTATTCTTAATTTTGACCAAAGCCATAACAAAATGTTCCTACTATCAATTTAAATTTATCACTGGATTAACAGAAACATATTGTGACAGTTGTGTGCTCTTTTTTTATGTAGATTTGCACTAAAAGTGTTTTTCACTGATAAAATTCCACACGATTAATAAATATTGGGCATATTTTGAAAATGAAACAAAACAAAATTGTTGTTAATTCGACATTTATTATTCAGTTCTTATTACATTCATTAATTACATATTTATTATATTGGACCCCAAAGAAAAGACTGATGACAGAAAATGAGTTCTATTAAAACAAAAGGTTTAACATTTCAGTTCAAGTAAAATTATCAGGAATTGAAAAATTATGCTACACTGCAAAAATCTGAATTTTTATTAAAACCTATAGGTTCTTATTTAGAATCAGAGCGTTTCTTGTCACATGAGCCACTTCCCGGCAAACAGAAGATAGAAAGTAATAATAATTAATTTTGAACTCAACGTTCGTAGTTGTATAATATATTCTATTTGATATATATACTCGACCACGGTAGCCTTTTACAGTTGAAAGATCGATTAGTTTATGACAATAAGAAACATAAATTATAACCTTGAATAACATTAGACAACGTAAAATATCTTTAACAGATTTCTTATAGGTTTTAAATGATCTTTATGTCTGCGCTGTTGAATGCAGAAAGATAATGTTTCTGAGATTCAAAGCACATTATGGCTGGAGCGAAAAATGATTTGTTCATTTCTTTATGAAAAATGTTATCTAAATTTTTATGATTTGTATTTTCACTTTACATTATGGACATGAAACAAAATTGTATAACTTATAAGTGCTGTGTTCGTAGACGTAAGTCTTTAATTCTAAAAGTTTTCTCAAATTCGTAAAATTTGAACGGTTAATGACATATAAATTTTACAATATTGTTTCAGTGTTCAATAGGTAAGATGAAAATGCAAACATATTTTTAATAAATATTTTAATGAACAAGTCACTTTTCACTCTAGCCCTTATGCGCTTCTAATCTAAGAAACATTAAATTTCTACATTCAACAGCGCAGACATAAAGGTTATTTAAAAATCCTAATAAATCTGTTAAATATATTTTACATGGTTTAATGCTTTTTAAGGTGATGTTTCTTATCTCATCTTATCTTCTTATCTTTCAGCTGTAACAAGCCACCGTGGACGAGAAAATATCTTAAATAAAATATATTTTATAACTACAGATGTAGAATATGAGAATAAGATATATTACTTTCTTTGTTATGTTTATCGGGAAGTGGCTCATGTGAGAAGAAATGCTATAGTCCTAAGGAATCGGCTTTTCTAATTTGATGATTTCAATTGTAAATGACATATTATATGCAATTACCTTGTATATAGTTTGAGATTAGAAGAGTTCGTATGTAGAAAGAAAAGAATGATAATTTTATTTATTATTAATATTTTTATTCTTTAATTTTTTCTGAAATATCTTTAATGCCTTTGCCTGCATACAAGGTAATTATTTATTCATTCTGACAACATCAACACCCCTTAAATTTTTTTTATTATGTTATACCAGTTGTAAATTGATAATTTTGCCGTCATGATAATAAAATATTCAAGAAGAGCTTTTTTATGAGTCTCACATGTTAGGAAGTCAAGCAAATATTTGGATTTTATAATATTTTTTATTACTTGAGATATAAAGTTCGTATTTAGCTTTGATTCCAAATATTCGTTTGGTTCCTTTACAATATATGAGAAATATCTCACGGCATACTCCAAGGGATGAGTTAAATTTTACTTATGTTTTAAATGGGCTCTACATGTGATCCACTTGTGTACAGTGGACTCATTATTTTGTGTTAGAGATTTCTTACAATCTGAACAATTAAATTCTATTATACATTTTCTTACAATTCATCCTGCAGAGTATGCATGTGAATGAATATCCAGTCTCTCTTTACGAGCTTCTGCTTGAATATTATCAGAGTCTGTAGTTGTCAGATCAATTTCACAGGAGGATACAACGGTCCTCTTCCTTGTTTCCTGATTCTGTTCAAATAAATTTTCAATTTAAATATTTGTTGACTCGTACTATCCTCGCATTTATAGCTATCTCAGTAGAAGTGCATAAACCTTGTTATTAAGAGAGAACGGAATATATTTTTAAATGCTTGGCAATTTGGATTATTATTGCTAAAACTATATGCACGAATTTGTCCAAAAATGTTTTCTATGAAGTCTGAATTAAAATAAAGAAGGCTCATTATATTAAATCCTGTTTCTTTGAAAATTTTCCTTAAATTTAACATTCTCTTGAGATTGCTTGTAATTTTTTTTGTGTGATGGTAATATTATTTTTTACCTTCTGTATTTAGGAATCGTATATTTTCCAATATTTTTATACCATTTCTCCAAAACATTTTGTGATTTGAGGAACGTGTAACGATTGGTCGTAAAGGTTTGTCCTTGTCTCTAATTAAGATTGTCGATCCGTTACAGGAGTCAAAATACTATCAAAAAAGGAAACTGTGTCTATTGTATTTTTCAAAGTTGTACTTACTTGCCTTCCATCCGCATAATGAGCTGTAAAAAAATCCAATATAGTATTAAACATTAATCTTTCTCATAGGATGCAAGTTCTAAATCAATAAATAATAAAGACGTTCCAATTATATTTTATTACATTTTTGTAACCAAGCTACATTTATAATGAAGAGTAGCACAAAACAATAATGAAATAAATAAATTACGTAATTATCATATTTAATATGCAATGAACTTACAAAATTGTGATGTATATGATAAAGCACTTGCAACTGTGACAAAACTATATAACTAATAAAAATATAGGCACTACATACTGCTGCACGTGTGGCATTATTTCTCAGGATTAGCAATATATGAATTATTGGCGCCATTTAGTATGTTAGCTTGTCTAATATTAGGTATAAACTGCTCTAAAGTCCATAATGAATACGTAACATAAGGTAGACTGCGTGCTTGTTTGTTACTTAATTATATAAAAATTCCATATTGCTTATATTATAGAAAGTATATAGAAAATATTTCATATATACAACATTCATATCAATCGGTGCATATTATACACATATAATAATAATATCAAATGATATGAACATATTTTCAAAATTATATTTTATTTCTTCGAGCCATGAATTGTATTGTATGGCATTGTATTCATTGAAATGATTATGAACTGTGTTAGAAATATTTCACATTATGTCTGGACTAAATAAACTGTTTTTTCTTATCCCCTAATACTTAAAATAAAGCATAGATGTTATTCTTTTTTATAGAATGTATATTCTTGAACTGATTTGAAGACCAAATTGATTTGAATTTTAGCTACTTTTGGAAATTAAAACAAAAAAAGAACTTTACTTAAAATAAGATTTCACTGATATCCTAGAAATACCCTATTACAAAATAATTAATGGTATTACATATATTTATTTGACATATAGCTAACCTTCATCTTTTTAATTTTATTTGGTAACACATATTCGTCATTTAACTTGTGAAGCGGCCGCATTTCAGCATGCTTGCAGTCTGTTAAATGTGCATAAACAATATCTGACCATTTTGAACATTTTCCTTCAAATTCTATGTTTTTAGTAATAAAATTATTACGTAGACTCTTAATGAGGTGCGGTGGATCATAAACCACCTGAAGACTATGGTCACTTATGTTAACTGTATCATCTGGAATAAAAGTATATATATTTTTAAGCTTTATTGATGAAACAAAACAAGAAAAAAAACTATATTATCTAGACTAGGTGTAATGTGTTTCACACTCTTTAGCTTACACATTTTCTTACTAATACTACCAATTTCAATGAAAATTATCAATGATTCGTGACTATGACATGACTCAAATGCTGCATTAATTGATTTTGATTTGAATTCAACTATGGGTATGATGTAATCCCATTTCTAAATTTAGTATGTCATAATCAGAAACATGTTTATTGAACATTAAATTTTATTTAATGGCTATGACTGACCTATGTAAAATGAACCAATGTGTTAAATAAGGATATGATCATACCAGTACTTTCAGCTGTCAAAATTTGTGTTCTTCTAGTTTGCTGCTTAAAATAATTTAAGGCAACTTGAAATTATGTGCCCTGATCACAAATCAGAGCTACAGGATGTAATCCAGTTTTAATAACTCCTGTAATAAGTTCCTTTAAAATCCCTTTTAGTATATGCCCAGATGTAGATACCTCACAAAAGTAAAATGCAATTGGCTGTTGCCATTTGTATACTGGACCTCTTATCATGAAGACTATAGCACGGCTAGCAAATGATTTACTCTTATTATCAAATTCTACTAAGCCATATAGGTTATCTTTATTTTTATCAAAGGTTAGGCGTGCTTCAAGAGCAATCTCATCAAATATTACTGAGCAATATTTCTTTGCACGTGGCCACTTTGATACCTGAAAAAAAACAATAAAATATGGCTTTATAAAATCTATCTATTTACATTTTGTAATGAAACTATGCTTAGGTCATAAAGGCTACAATATTTTATTCGGTTTTAGCTGATATTTATACTTCTGATACTTTGTATGACTTAGGGTAAGTAATTCAATAATATCTTGTATCAAAATAAAAAATAATTCTAATATATTTAAAAAACTACTAATGAATAATATAACACCAATTAAAGAATACAGGGAGGATATAAAATAAAGACTCATGCCTCCAATTTTGTTTCATCAAAAATCTGTGAATTTATCCCTGTTTCCCATTTTAAGTTTAAATAATAATTTAACAGAGCAATTTATTTCTCTTCGTCACTAAATCTTCTGCCCTTCATTGTTCTCCACAATGTTTCACTTGTAACCACAAGATTTTTTTTGCAAGTGGATTCATTTTAACAGTAAAATTTTCGAAATTCTCTCTCTTTAAACTTCAATGCATTTCTGGCTCTTTTAGTAACATGTTATTTTTTTTTTTGACATCTTAAACTCATTTAGAATTTTCAGATATCTAAATCAAATTCACTCAAAAATTCTAATTTTTTATTCTATCTCCGGAACAGCTATTAAAATATCCTTGAGATTTACATCATTTTCACCAATTTTGTCTAATAGCTATTGTTAAGGGAGCCATCTTTAACTACATAAAATATTGGAATTCTTTCACAATTATTTTTAGACTATACATAGATGAAAAATGTTATTTTCAAAGAGATATCAACTTATAGTATATATTAGTTTTAAGACATTGGTAGCCCCTTTATACTTTGTACTTGTAAGAAAAAATAATTATATATTAAAATATCATGGAGACTTACCAGAGAAGTTCTTGATTTGCTTTTTCACTATCTGGCATGCTGTTATCTACGTATAACAAAAGAGTAATGTTAACAAAATATCAAAACTTAAAAAAGTAATCATAATTAGTACTTTTCTATCAAGGAGACTTACCTATAATAAGTTGCTGATTTGTTTTGTCACTAAATGTATGCCTTAGAGATTTGGATGTAGATGCCATACTATTATCTGAATACAATAAAATAATAAATTTAATATAATACCAATATTAAAAAAAATAGTCATCGTTAGTATTTTTAATATAACATTAATTGTAGATATATCTATATAACTTTTTTCCAAATTTTGTTACAGGTATCATATGAAAAATTGATTACGAACAATGTTTTAAAATACTTTATATCTGCTTACTTTATTACTTACATTTCTCAGAGGTGTTGGAAATTATTACTTAAATGTTATACAACCATTTAGATTACTATATATTTATTCCAATAGAATTTATATTTACCTGATAAATCCTGGTTTTTGGGCATTTTGGGTTTAGGCATATGTGATTGATCTGTAATTATACAATTAATAATCAATTCTCTACTACATGTTAACAACTACTTGTAAACAAAATAGTCAATGAAATCAAAAAAGAGTGATAACAATATATTTAGATTGTGATGTTGTAACTAACTGAGTTGTTACTAATTTTACTAAGTTTCATAAATGAGTACGACTAAATATGTAAATCTTAACATATTCTCTTTGAAGTTCCAGTTTGCAGTACGAATGATCCACATGTTTCCTTTTTCTTGTGTAATCATGATGAGGGTTCTGATTTTCTAAAATAAACGAAACTTTCTAAGAAAATAACATAAATAGAAACCATAACGGTAACATATTTTGATTGGTAGTTACCTTTGTATGATAATATATAAAAGAACACGTGTTAAATGACTTACCATAACTTTCGTAAGCTTGAGTAGGTATTCCAGTATTTATTTCGGCATCCGTAAATTAGGTATGATATGCCGATATTTTCAGACGTAAACTATTATTTATAAATCTTTTTTCAAAATGTTTGTTACACACAAACATTTACTAAGATTTTTGAGTTTTTCACAATTGATATACTCCAACCACTTGAGTCCTATCTCATTCTTTGCGAAACGGTACAACTTAACACTCCTTCGCGTACTTGTGCAGTTAGGACCACAGCAATAATTTCTCATTGTTTAGCTGTTTAGTACAACCAAACTTTACAATTTTGAATATGTGATTGACGTAACTACACTCGATACTACCAAAACTATAATGGCGACAAACTTGCTAAAAACAACCGTCAAATTTTAAATGAGTGAGCGGTTTGGATTGAGACAGGATGGGAAAAACGTCATAATCTATTGGCCCTCAATTTGTCTATGACTGCAATTTCATTCCTTTCGTACATTTTGAAGATTCCACGCCATGGTATAGATTTTTAACTATTGACATGTAGTGATGTCCATAGGCTGATGTTTGATAAATATACTTTAGTCGAATGTACTAATACTTTGATCAGATATAAATTTATTGAATGTACTTTATGCAGTTGATTCAAATCATATCATCATCATTTCGTTCAATATCAGCAATAAGCAATAACGAGTTAATAAAAAACAAAGGGGATAAATTTAATATTCTGAGATATTTTAATCTGGTAAAAAAATTAACAAAAAATTATTTACTTGTAAATAGAATAACGTATAAATTAAAAGAGCATAGTGGTATATAACTTTGAGCATAACTTTTGAAGATTATTTGAATTAGTCAATCACCAAATTATAGAGTTTCGAGGCTGTGATTCATTCACAATACAACAAAATCGAAACAATATTTTAACCATAGTAATAATTTAAAGAAATACATTTTAATGAAACAAAAAGTCTGTTATTTGTAGCATTCAGTAAACACAATTAATGTAGGTATTACTGAAATAGATCGGATCTAGCCAAACTGGTTTTAACGAGGCACTCGGTTTGAAAATAATGATATATAAAAGTGGTGTAATTCGTCATTTTGCATTCGCCGCTATTTAACGATCAATTATTTCAATAATAGTTTAATATTGCCAAGCACTCCTACTACTAACATAACACCAGAAGTCATTATGTCAAAGTCAGCTGCATAAACAATTTCCGAACGAAATATAAAGTCGTCTACGACTTCAGTTTTTAGCTGTGTGCCGCAAAACCCTGAAATTATTACTGTAATAATAGATAAATTATTAGATATTGTTAAATTAAATTTTACATCACGTAAATATTTGTTTTAATAGAAATGTCTATGAACATTATTAACTTTGTAGTAAGTTATTGGATTTAATATTGCATACATTTTGAAAATTACCTGCTTATGAATTAAAATGATGTATATTTCAGAATACGGATAATTTACCAGTTGAGAATTTATCATTGTTAGTTACAAACGCAGGCGTTGTTCAACAAATTAAAGCTTTGGTGAGTTATTTGCGTTATTATAGTGTTGTGCAATTGACTGTAATGCATACAATCTGTAAATAAGGCATGCATACACAACCTGTTGCAAGTCTTTCATCGTTATCTTATTTATATATCCGTAGAATGTAAGAAAGTTTTACTAAACTTTTGTTAATTACCAGTAAATTGTAATTTAGCATTTATACAGTAATTTGGCTTTTTTCCTTTTTATAAAATCATCAATCTCTGAATTAGTATAGTTAATTACGATGCTTCTAAGCCGAGTAGACAACTGTAAAATATGAAGTCCCATTTGGGTTACTAAAAAAAAACATCACATTTGTATTGTTCACCTAAATTACTTTTTAAGCACATTCATTAATATAAGAATTGTTAATCACATGTCTTGTTTACTTTATTAATTTGCATAAAAAAACAATGAGAATTTGAATTATGATAAAATTAGCATAATAATAACTGTAAATAATAGAATACAAAAAATAGCATAAAATGCAAGTGAGTAATAGAACATAAGGCAATACTTAGTTTACAAGTATTTTACATTATGTATCTTATCATGTTTACGGTAAATACCTAATGTTATTTTGTTGACATTTTGAACAAAGTCGGTCAACTACAATCAGTTAAGGACTAAAAGAAAAATAGTCATAAATATGTACCCTAATATGTACTACATGCTAATTACTTATTTGAATCATAAAGTTATTTCACTAATTGAACACAAGTCAGCATGGCATGGTGATAGGGCTTTTATTAAATCTGCTTCGTAGTAATAACTATCAATTTGGAAATCTGTCTCCTAGTACCTGTTGGTGTTTTTTGGCTGCTACTGTTGAGAGCCAGACTCCTCTAGGTATAGCCATCTTATGCCCGGTTTCTGAAGCCGTCAGTTAAACTATCAATAGCTATTGATTCAATAACGTTATCCATAAGACAAGCGGCGTTTAACTCTCAATGCGTTTCTGAATACAGAATGAGAAGTAGACTGACATTTCTCGTGTCATTGTGTGTTCAGAAACCCAATTTGACAAGTTATCGAACCGATAGCGCTACTAAACAGATAAACTACAGTTAAAAATGCTTCAGAAACCGGGCATTAGACCACATTGTCATTTAATATAAGACAGGATCGTGATCAAACGTTAAAAACTAAATACAGAAAAATGCAGTCCACCTTATATTATGTGTTAACTGACCTAAAGTAGATATGGCCAATTAACATTGACACTCCCTTTAGTGTGGAATATAACAGCATAAGCACTGTAATTTTGTGATAGAAATAGTTTTGGCAGTCAGCTTCCCAAAGTCATACTTTATATGTTAGTGTTTGACCACAATCTTATCTGATGTTGAATGATGATGTGGTCTAATATTGTAAATATACTGAATCTAGAGGGGACTGGCTCTCAAGTTCGGCAGCTGTAATACACCAACAAGTGCTTCAACTTGAGGTGGACCTGGAAAAAACTCTGCCACCATGCAATCATTTCATGAAGATAGTTTCCTTCACCGAAGGACAGTTACAAGAATTCGCACCTCCATCCTTCAATGCTGTGTCCTAACACACTACTGACTACACCATCATTGCTTCAGAAATGATAAGTCGATTTTGTAATGAAACACATATATTGAAGTATTTTTAACATTACAGCATTCATACTGGGTAGAAAAAAGGTCACTTATAGTGTATGAAAGACCTCCAGTAGGTAATTCAATGGTTCTTGGTGCAGTTGATGCATGGAAGACTAAAATGGATATTTATAAACAAAATCTGAAGTGGTTACTCAGCTTGGAGTATCACAGGTAATAAATAGTTTTATTATTGGGTCAAACGGTCTAAATGAAATTGGATGAATGTGCTTTAAAATTAATTTATTCTTCTCACTCTCTGTGACTTATTAATCTAATAGAGTGCAAAATACAATAGACAAATCATATTCCTCTGTATCCTCCTCAAAACTTTTTTTTCAAGAATAATTTACGGAGTGCATATGTTTTTCTTTTATTTTTTATAATTGTTGAATCTATTTCCTGGAAGTCTGTAACCAATATAGTCTGGTGAAGCTGTGAAAGCCCAGCAGGCCAATAATAACATAGTTCAAAAAAAGAATACTGTAAACTGTAGTAAAATTAGATAATTTCAGAGATTTTATGGTAAATAAACAATTCATAGGAACCTGGAGACTGTAGATTTAAATTACATGGTATAAAAGTATTTACTCTACCTTTATTATCAAAAAAAAAAAATGTTTGTGTGGACTAAATACCACCACTTTATATCCTCTTAACAAAATTGGTAGTTACCGTGATAAATGTCATGATACCGTATATGTTTTTTCTTTAATTCACAGATTTTGGAGCACAGTATTGTATCATTCTCAGTGCATGGACAGTATAGTCTCATTTTTACAAGAAGCGAACCCACCTTACTTACCACCGCATGAAAGCAAAGATGTGCAAAACCTATACGAAGAGATTAGAAGGCTTGTTTTAATAGTCTTCAGTAGGTTAGTGACAAATAAGGAGAGCAGTGTAAGTGATTAATTACTTTCATCTAAAATTCTAAAACTGTCCTTCGTAGGTATGAGACGAACTTAAAAGGCAAATAAATTGAAAATATAGTTTTCTTGAAAGCTATTTGAAATGAATTGTGAAAATGTGTAAACATCTCATGAGAAGGATGTAGTTTCCAATCTACCATTATTAAGACAAAACATCCCTTCCATGAAGAAGAGTTGCTAAAAAGTATGACATAACATTTTGTAGAATAAGAAAATCATTTAAATAGTAATAAATTTATGTAGGAATCGTCAGTTTCTTGTCAATTCATGTAAATTCACTATATGAGTTATGTTAGTTTTTACAAATGATGAAACATAAAGGTTGTAAAGTCAAATCGTACATCAATTAATAATGTTCTATTTTCAATTTCATAGAATTACAATAACAATGTAGTTTATGTTAATAAATGTAAATAATTATTGTAACATAGTTTCATGAATGAATGCATAGATGGCACTGAAAACAAATCTGACAGATATCTGATTGCATGTACAAATGAATGTACTAATGAGTTCATAGTACATAAATTTATCATTATTTAATTGGTTTAATAAATTCGTTTCTAATATATCCCTTTCAGGCTAAGTGGATGACAAAAGAATATATGGGAGATATACTATATAATAATTTCATATTTACAATACCAATCATGTGGGACATTTGCCTAACATACGGAGTGGACAATGGACGTCATGTTGGCCGTGTATTAGAGAGTGTGTACAAATTGCAGCCACAATATGAAAATGATACGGCGGCTGCTATATCATTTGTTAACGAGGTACTTGTTCTATTTTGATAAACATCCAGTCACAATATCATTCCATATATCAGAGAGTTTCACAAGTACACTTCATTTTACCTAATACTTGAATTAAACTTTTTTTTTCCATCTGACTACACTGTTGGCTTGTTAAGGCTGCTACAGTTTCACCGGATTATGAATTAAACCTACTTACTGTGCTTATCCTACTTTACAATTTTCGTTGAAGTGATATGCCATGACATCATACATATTACTGATGGACCCAAGGTATATAGTTTATTAGCATGTAGGAAAAGATATAAAATAATTAAAAAAATAATACAAAGATGTTTACGTGAAAACCAACAAATTACTTAATTGCTAATAAAAACTGAATGTATATATACATTTTCATATTTTATTTATAAAGAAATCCATACTATTGTAAAAAATGAAAGGATAAAAAAAATCCAAATTTTTATCGATTTTCTGAATAGCTTTGAATCTTTGTTAAAAATGATCATAATGGAAAGAGTAAAAAGTAATTTGAAACTTGAAGTTTCTAGTTTTAAGGTATTGTGATGATAACATTTTCAAAGCAACGTGTATAGCGCAATCCTAATTAATATAGTCTAAAAAAATTGTCTGGTCCACAGACATGGATTTTTTTTCAATATATTCAGCCTATGGATTTTCGTGAAACTACGTATTTCTTTTTTTTCACTCGAATACGACCATTTTTAACGAAGATACAGAGCCATTCGAAAAATCGATAATAATTTGGATTATGTTTTTGATGCCTTAATTTTTTCCATTTGTGTATTTTAAAAAGTGTACAACGTATGAAGAGATTCGCAAGTCCCTGATATCCTATGGCTCAAAGAAATATCAAAATACCTATCAACTGTCTATAGTTGGAAATATTTCATAACACACACCTCTCCACAGGCTTTAAAATTCATAATACTCCAAGTAAACAGTGATTACGACAGCGAAGAACCGCCGAACCTTCCAGAAACGTTCAAAGGTTTTAGTGAAATTCGGCGACCGTCCACAAGTAAGCGGCAAGATAAGATCACCTTCGATGTTCTCAGAGACTTGATCATGCATCTCTTGGATACGGTCATGACCTTAAGAATATTTATTGAAGTACATCCCGAAAGTATAAAGGCGTTTAGAAAAACGAATTTTGTTTTAAGGTAACAGCTATGTGCTTTTCTATCAACATCATTAAAATGGTAAAATTCCGAGCTAATCTTTGTACCTGGCAATGAAATTACAAAAAAATATATGCAGGAATATTAAAAATAAGACACCCGCAGCAATTTTGTTCTCAAAAATCTAAAAAGTACAGACACGTCAGATTTACATTCTAATGCTACTCCCATACCTGCGTGTATCGGCACGAAGTTTTGTCTATGGTCAGAGTAAATGCAGATGTGGGAAGACATTATCGTTACGCGTTACGAACTATCGGATTGCGTGACGATACATGCAGCATGATAACTGGGGCCGTGGTTTCTACACACATCAAAGGAACTTGGAGACGCTAATGCAGAGTTACTATTGGAATGACAATGGTGTGCAAACGTTATTTTACGCCTTTATCGGAATTTATTTTTGAGGTTACTTTTTAGCGGCTCAAGTGACCGAAGCTTTATCGCGCAGATATGGGAGTAGCATTATTATATGTATACATTTTCCATTATCAATGGTTCAATATTAGGTCCCTATTTGAAATATATTTACAGTTTTTACATAGAAAAATAGCGCAGGCGAATTTAAAACTTAAATAATCTTAAATCCAGAAATAGTGGCTTAGTTGACTAGGAAACTCCTCCTCGGTTAACCTTTCGGCTGACTTTTTAAGACCAAAATCTCAAAATGGTGGATTATTAATTAATTAATAAATTTTTTTTATGACAAACAACTAATTTCATGGTTTAGTAAAGAAAGTTCGTACAAATGAAAGAATAATTTAAAAATACATTTTACATAAAATTACGATTTTACTATACATTATTTGTTATTTTTTTTAATTTTGTTATACATCTGGTATTTTTTTAAGCTTATGCTGCCAACCGTCTGTTGACCTGTGCCTCATGAGTTCAACATTCGTTTGTATGTGACTGAAACTTTTATTGTTTTGAATAGTCTAGCTCTAGAGTGACAGTAATGTGGTATCTCTGCCAGAGGAATTACCGTTGTATCTAGAAGCCTGTAAGAAAATCTATGTTTATCTGAACTAAAATTGTAATAGATTTTTATTATCGAGTTTTCTACACTTCTACTACTTACTATGATTACGCTCACACGAAAGAAGTTAAAACCTCTTTATAAAAAGTACAAAACAAGGCAAACTCCCCCTATCCGACACAGTGTTTACCCCCACCACTTTATGTCACATAAAAGGATGCAGATCAGAATTTCAGAGTCCTCCCATAAGAAGTTTCACTTCAAAACCTAACATGCAAACAATATATAGATTAGTGTGTCATGAAAATTATATTACAAACAGGTACATTTTTGTTTATAACACTAGATTATTTTTCCAGTATAGTCCAGCTGTATGAGCACGGCATACCGCAGTTGTACCAGCGGTTGGAGGAGGTGGGGGACAACACAAGCGTCACTTACACCGAAGTGGAAGGGTACATAGACTGCGCTAGAGTTGAGTGCATAGATATATTTAAAGAAATCCTGGCGATTTACAAAAACGCTATACTGAGTAGCGAGTAAGTGTGATTTATGGACTTTATTTTGACTCTTTTTTTTCCAACATTGTTTCAATAGAAGGTGGTATGATGGTGAGTGCATTGGAGTTTGAAGAACAGTCATGGTCATAATATCCATCTGCACATACCATCCTTCTTGATTTTGAATGTGAGACGTTAATTACACGTTTAGACGTAAAATGAAGTTAGAGGAAACTATTAAATAATTGTTTTAACGCCATCTATCCGCCAGTCACTTAAACTATACTGTGAGCTATTTATGCCTTAAATGTTTGATATTGCATGTTAATAATTATCAAAATAGTTTTTAACGTCATTATTTTAATTCTTGGAAAGTTTCTTTTTTTAATTGAAATTGTTTTCTACACTAGAAATCGACACTTACTATTAGTAATTGAAATACTATGAATAATTGTGTTCTTATTATTATTAATTAGTTAAAATGGTAATGATTATTTTTAATACAAATGTCTTTCAATCAAAATCATTTTTGATGTTTTGTAATTACGGGGCGTCTCATTATGTCTCTTTTTTGTTTTGTCATTTTTAAACTTTATAAACATTTATAAATGATTTTTTTAAGTCAAATTTCTACAAGTATGGTCAAACTAAAGCTCCAAAGTTTAATTTTACCGCAACATTTGTTGTTGCAATCTTTTTGACGGAAAAAGGACGGAGTGAGAGAAAGAGTAAGAACTATACTCTAAAAAGATAGAAGTAGACGAATGTGTTAAAATAGTTATCAGAAACGATAAAGTGTACTTTTGATTAAACTTAAAGTAAATAAGTTTGAAATTGCCTCATGATAGGCACACGCTGTTTTTATCTACATTGTGGTAGGGGCCCAGTGGGGTACGATAAAGCTGGTCCGTTTACCCATTTTTTCCACTATCCAGGGGTAATATTGCGAACCACGTTGAAGATTACCTCGCCGTAATGATGGACGGGCTCTCAGAGAGACTCCTGATTAAAGACTACCATTTATGTTATCCTGTAAACGAAGATCTAGAGATGCTAAAGCAAGCATACCCTGATATGTATCCTTTGCATAATGTGTTAAAATAAGCATTTGTTACAATTACAAAAGTTCACATATATATATATATATTTTTTTTTTTTTTTTTTTAAAGCCAAATCTGAAATTTTTATTGGAATCAGAAAAACAACTTATACAATTTTAAAAATTACCGTTATCAGCTGCATTAGTGAAACTGTGATGGGATATTGGGATGGTATTTTATGTCAGTTCATTATGACAGATAATTGCAAGAAAGTTTTTATTTTATTGTAATTTACCAATACGCTCTGAAATCACAGCAGCATTCCACATATTCCTACATGGTACTACCTTGTCAATTCAATTCTTTGCTTTTTTTACCTAAAAATACCTAATTACTCATTTATTAGGTTGTTTGATTTATTAAGCCCAAGTAACCAGATTCTAATGAATAGTATTCTTTAATATGTCACCAGTGACAATGTAAAGACAGATTTTATACTGCAAGCGATATACTCGAATTTAGATGAACCGGTACCGGAATTAAAGAGTGAACCAGATACAATAGTAAATGGGCATCTGACAACCATAGACGAAACGCCCAGTCCGTCTGTAGACATCGAGATACCAGATGATATAAGAGAAGAATCACTGATCAGTGAAGTGAAAGACATATTACCACATTTAGGCGATGGTTTTATATTGAAATGTTTGAAACATTATGGTTTTAATAGTGAGAGAGTAATTAATAGCATATTAGAAGATAATTTAGCGGAGCCACTTAGATGTAAGTACCAATTTTAACAAGTATAACATTTTAATAAAAATTCAAACCATTTAAATGAGAAAGACTGGAACGCCCTTGACTATAGTTAGGATTCCACCAATTTTTTTGTTTTTTTTTTTTTATATTATAGGGGGCAAACGAACAGGTGGGCCACCTGATGGTAAGTGATCACCGCCGTCCATAGACACTAGCAACACCAGGGGAGTCACAAGTGCGTTGCCGGCTTTTTAATATATGTAGGTCTTGGACTGATACAAACCTATTAATATCTTAATGGCTGAAGTTCTGAGGTAACAAGCATAGAAAAAAGATACAACCGAATTGAGAACCTACTTTTTGAAGTCGATTAAGGTCTAATGTCTCTCTCTCTTTTTATTAACTTACAAAGTGACGACGTTATGCCTCATTGTAAAGATAGTGCAGTCCAAAATCAACAGCGAATACTGAGAAATCTACAACTTATTGGTAGTCATTGATATCATGCCGACCTGCAAGCCTCTCCGCAGGATATACTCTGACTAGTCTCAAAACTCGAGTAACTATAACTAGTTCAGTAACACATACTGATATAGTTATCACCATGTGTAGGGTGGTTGCAAGTCATTCGGGTACAGATCCCCACCACCTCGGTAAACCTCTAAGTATAATTATGTTCAAAGCATTATTGTTCAGTAACTAAATATATAATTATGTTCCACAGTACTAGACCAATCATTACCAATCATCCCCGAAGATCCCCTAGACAGTAAGTTCTTAGAAACCGGTATCAAGAGATTAAACGTATTCGACGGCGACGAATTCGACATAATGACTCGCGATGACGTCGATCTGACGCGAATACACGTCGGCAAGAAGAAATCAAAATACCGTGACCTGGGACAGATGATGAACGATAAGACTGAAGTCAAACAGATGTCTGATATATACAGTAAATACAAGTAAGTATTCTACGTAAATATGTCTTGGAACGATATATAAGAATCTAAACACATAACACACTATCATTCTTTTACATTTTAGACACACACAGATATCAACAAACACACACTCGCACGGACTACGATTCTATTAATATTAAACTTATATACATCATTATCTCATCTAGTCTATTAGCTTCACGTTTTGTTCAGTGTAGTTAGTTTTTCTTTACGTTAAGAGATGGCGTTGTCATGATTTTAAACTAGACATCGTTTTGTTTTGTACAATTGATATAGGTGGTTTTAATTGAAAAAATAAATGGAGAGTAAAATAGTGTCCCCTTTGTCTGTCCGTTTTCTAAGTGCTATGTGTTGAAATGTATACGTAATTTAGTGAGTTTGTAAACACGTCTCGTTGGTAATACAGTCCCACAATTCGCCTGTGACGCCGTCTCACAATTAGCATATACTTTTGCATCTAATTAGTGATATAGCCTTGCGTCTAATTTGTGACATACAACCTCACGGTTCATCTGTGACGCTGTCTCACGGCTAATCTGTGATACAGTCAATTATCTTATTTGTGATACAGGTCTATAATACAGTCTCACAATTCGTTTATGATGCAGTCTCACGACTAGTCTTAGATTAATCTGTGACACAGTCAATAAAATTTTCCGTCTGATTTGTGAAGTGATACAGTCTCACAGGTTGTCTGTGACACCATCTCATGACTAGTCGTTGCCCCAGTCTCGCATCTGCTTTGTAATGCAGTACCACAGTTCCAGTGTAACGCAGACTCACGATTAGTTTGGGTCACAGCCACATGACTCCTTTGTGATACAGCTTTACGTCCGGTGTAGAACGCAGAACAAAATTTCTTTGTAAAAAATGTTATTCGCTTATTTCCTCTCTCCTACGCATGCACACCACATCGTTAGCTACAGTTTACACATCGTTGAGCAAATGTCTAAAAAGTATATTTAAAAAAAATATATCGAATGAAATTTAATAGTTTTTAATTGATGCGCACATAACGACCGACCTTTATCATTTTATTTATGTATAAAGATACTTTTATTTATACTTTATGAAGTTTTAGAGTTTGACACCACAATCTCACCTGATGTTAAATGACGATATGGTCTAGGATGGTAAACACGCTAAACCTGAAGGGGGCTGCCTTTCAAGTGCAGCTGTCGGAACATCCCAACGGGTTCTTGGCAATACATTTTTAAACCCGAGGGTGGTAGCTAGCTAGGTGGACTTTAAAGATGCCCTACCACGTGGTTCCGTCAGAAGCTCAGGCACCATAGTATGGCTTTATTACAATGTTTTCCTTCACCGAACGCTCCGACGTAGAAGGATTCAAACGTACGCAGTGTCCGAACAGGTTAAGACATCATCTCTTCAAAATTACCGTGTATTTGTCTAAAGCCGAGTCTGATTCGATGAATGATTCCTTTTTAGCATGGTTTGCGATGTCGAAGAAGGTATGTATTCGGACGAATACGACGATACATACGATTCGGACGGTGTTGCACCCGCGCCCGACTCCGAAGGGGAGGGCGAAGCGAAACGGCGACCGTTCGTCACTCCTATCGCTTTACGAACGAATGTACGGACATTGCCACAGGTAATATAAAACACACCCAAAAAGTTTAATTTGCCCCAACTAACTTTACACGTTTCATAAACAGTATGATCTATTACCACCATACACAGGGTATAACAGTCGTATTACTCGTGTGAAAAATATATAACATTAGCTTTTTTACCCGCATTTGGTGAGAGAGGAAAAACATAGAGCAATGTTAGAAACAAAGAGAGATAGGTGAGCGCGATAGAATAAAACAGGCAAATGCACACGCGAAGTCAAGCAATAAAGACTGGTAAAGTAATAGGAAAAGATAGTGTATGTTATCAAAAAATGTAACCCTGTAAGAGTAGCAAGTTGCATGTGCATATTTTCTCTATATTATTTTAAGAATAAAAAGCCTGTAAAAAACTTAGGGTCCAACCAGCATTCTCTTATATGGACTTGGACACTATATCATTATGTAAATTATCTTGAACCTTTGAAGGGCCATTATATCCAACGGTACCTTTTCTTTGTCATAGGATTATTTTAAAGTTTATAAATATTCCGTATTCAAGCGCGTTATTATGAGCAACTTGGTAAATTTCGACTTCTTTTCACGAGGGATCCTTTAGGCTCTTCTACGATCTTGAAAATATCTCTCTGGAGATTTATAATTTCCTAATGTTACCGGTACAAGAAAGGTAATCAAACAAAGCTTCTGCGACAATTTTTTTTCTCAAGCAGGAGGAGTCTGAAGAAGAATCGGATTATAAAGAAGAAGAGAAAGCTTCGAGCAGCAGAACCAGGATGGACTTCTGTGTGAATCCAGCGGAGATACGAGCGCGCAGAGAGGCTAACTTCCAAGCCAGAAGAGGAAAGGGGCATAGGCCTCCACCACCTGCAAAGTAATGTATCCATTCAAAATGATATACCTAATATTAATATAAATATTGAGAATGTTCTAGAAAACTTGTTGTGTACTGAAACGAGCTGATGTCCAATAGTATAAATATACTACATATAGTATATGCAGTATCAGAAGGAAGTACAGTACAGTTTATATATAGTAGTAGTATACATACAGTACATCGATATCTACTCTTTTTTTAGGAGGGATGACTTTATAAAAATAATCTTTGTACTGGAAATTTTAGAAGAGTTGGAATTATAATGAGGATCGCTGTTGTGGGTATTTTAGAAGAGTTGGAATTATAATGAGGATCGCTGTTTTGGGTATTTTAGAAGAGTTGGAATTATAATGAGAATCTCTATTGTGGGTATTTCAGGAAAGTTGGAATTATAATGAGAATCTCTATTGTGGGTATTTTAGAAGAGTTGGAATTATAATGAGAATCTCTATTGTGGGTATTTTAGAAGAGTTGGAATTATAATGAGAATCTCTATTATGGGTATTTCAGGAAAGTTGGAATTATAATGAGAATCTCTGTTGTGGGTATTTTAGACGAGTTGGAATTATAATGAGAATCTCTATTGTGGGTATTTTAGAAGAGTTGGAATTATAATGAGAATCTCTGTTCTGGGTATTTTAGAAGAATTGGAATTATAATGAGCATTTCTGTTGTGTCTTAATTTGACTATAATATTTATACAAATTATAATAATCCATATTATGGCTTTTCTAGAAAAGTATTACAGTTGTCGGACATACCATTGGGATCATACCCGCCAGATGGACCATCTGTCGGTTTATTTATCGAGTTATCACTTGAATGAAATTCTATATCCCCAGGAACCAGGATGTGACGGGCAAGCCCCGGGGACAGGGTCAAGAGAAGGAAGTTCTCGCGAACCGAGATAAGAAGGAGAAGCATAAGTCCTCGCGAGCCAACCACAGCAGGAGACAGGGCGCACAGTGGAAGCGGTCGCAAGGGATGATGCCTTCGTAACCGAATCACCGGGGGAATCACGTCAAGCTATCCAGAAGACACGCGACTGATTATATAAAATTATTAAATCGTAGACATAATTTTCCATGACCATGTTTTTGTATATTTTATTATAAAAGTGGAAGAAGTCACAGGGGATGAAGCCTTCGTAAAATTTGGTTAACCAAAATCCGGAAATCACTTTAAAATATTCAGAAGACACTTGACTGATTAAAGAAAATAATAAAATGGATAACAAAAGTGTCCATGGTTGTGTTTTTGTATATTTTATAATAGAAAACAGGGCGCACAATGAAAGAAGTCACAGGGGATAATGTCCTCGTTGTCCTTTGTAACTAAATCGCGCGGAAACCATATTGAGCGATCCAGAAGATGATACTCGACATAATAAAAGAATCATCATAGAAAAAATTGCCATGACCGTTTTTTTACATGTTTTTATTAGTGTCGAAATTTTTTATTTATTAATCGCTTAATAGGCTTGATTATTTCGCTTCGTATCATCAATTTTATTCCTACGCGTTTTTTTTCTCGATATGCTGTTAGATATTAAAACTGGTGTAGTTGAAGTGAATGCAAATATCGTTATTATTTCATAGCATGGTGTTTGAGACTAGGACCAGGCGGTTTCCCCTCCTCCACCCCCCCCCCCCCATTCAGAGGTTTCCAGGCACTAGAGGAAATTCAGGGTTAACATTTAATATTAGAACATGATGGGATAAATTCAGGTAATTTAGGGAGTCAACCTTAAATTTTAGGGGGATTCCGGTTTAGACGGGGGGAAGGCGAAACAATAATTTTCGCTTGCATCAATGCCCAGTCCACTTTGCTTAGGAGTATTAACATCCCAAATATAGTCACTTGTATGGCGCCATACTCTAATGTATAATAAAAAAAAATGATGAAAATCTATCTCGGTAAATTTTCAATTGCACGCCATATCAATAAATAATTTTCATTGAATATAATCAAAGTTCTTTGTACTGTTATCTCATATAGGTTATATCTTTACGATATCCCTTAAAAGGGATAAACGTTCTTAATTTATTCGTGTATACACAGCGTGCTTGTGTGTGTGTATGACATACAATAGAATCACGTGTGTTATATTATTTGCTAGGTAACTTGTTAAATGGAATATATGATTACAGTCGAAAATGTTTTATTTTTAACTGAAATATGACAAATGTTAAATTAAAAGAGAACACACTAAAAAAAACAAAGCAGTAAAATTGAAACACGCTGTATCGATTATTGTGGGCCCTAATTTGTCGTCTCATTCTAAGGCGCGTATATTGAAATGAAATATCTCCTGTTTAACTTTGTTACAACGTCTTAGCACTTCAATCCAAGTGTATTATTCCTTTATTCCGAGTATATTATTATATATTAGTCCTCTTGATAACAATTTAATAGATTCCCCATAAGAATGAAGTGATACTGGCTTAATTGATAGCGTATTCGGACTCGGCGTCCAAAGACGTAGGTTCGACTCCTGACAACTATCTCGGAGCTTTCACTGAATGAAAACATCGTGGTGAAACCATAGCAGGCTAGCTACCACCCTAAAGTTGAAGATTTGTCGCCAAACACCTGTTAGTGTGTTCCAGCAACTACACTCGACAGCCAGTTCCCCTCTAGGTTTAGCTTGTTTGTTAACATCAGATGAGATTGTAATCAAAGACTAACAACGTATAAAGTATAATAAAATAAACGTTGAATTTGAAGCTATTTTAATTTTGCTATATAGCAGTGTAATTATTTTTTTCGTCATTGCTATTTCATTTGTGATAAATGATAACTCACTATATTTTAAGTTTATTGTAATCGTAATGTTGGCGGTTTGGGTTAAATAAATTAAATCGACCATATTCTATGAAAGCGATTTTTTTCACACTTACAATACTTACATAAATGTCGATGGTTCATAATATAAAGGAGAATGCACGTATATATAGCTGCAGTATGAATACGAAGGTTATTTTGACCCTATACTAGCATTCAATACGCGAAAGCTTCCCGCCTAAACAACCCGTTTAATCAGCTTTTCGGCCTATACAAATACAAAAATATATAGCTACGGAAAACGTGAAGAACTGCTGCCGAAGTAATTCCTCAGTGTAATACATAACAGATATCTGAATTCTGAGAATTATAATTCACAGTGATTTTTTAATTATTATCATATAGTGACTAGCACGCTGTATACAAGATATTTATGGAAAAAAAAAATGCAATTATATGTGTAAACACTTAGCTATATTACAGAAGTACACGAATGTAATTCGTTATGTTACTTGTTTAATTAATAACTTTTTCACTATTTATATATAAAAAAAACTAGATATAGTAATAGTGATTATTATTTATTAAATGAAATAGCGTTTTTATTAATGTTTTGTTTTCATTTATCTATCCAATTTACCTAAATATTATACTAACATATATAAAAGTATTGGTGGTCCAGTGTTTTGACCGTTGGCATATCAATTCGATATCCGTAGGTTCGCACCCCGGCATGTACTAACGATTTTTCGGAATTCGCATACATTTAACATCGGACTCTGAAATAGCGTATTCACATCGTGTCACCCTATTCCCATACACACGTGTATCGCCTCGAAGTTTGTCTATGTTCGCTAATTTTGAAGAAACGTTATATAATAAAGAAAGGCTAATTTCGACTTATTATTGATATGAAAAGGCGTGCAAATATTTTACTGCGCGTTTATCGGAATCAATTTTGAGGTTAGTTTTTAGTGCGATAAGTAGCAGAAGTTTTGTCTCGCAGTTAATGGAATAGCATTATAAAAACTATCACTCTCGTTTACTAAATATAGCTTATATAATTTTTTACAAAAATATATCAAAATATTAAAATGTACACATAAGTTGCTCCTTCTTTCTCCTGACTTGGAAGGATGATACCCCACGACCAATATTTTGTGAAGTAAACTCTTCAACGCGGGATATAGCAGTGGGAATAATGCCGCTTTACAGTAGAAGCAGGGGTGATTGTGCCGCTCTAGTCGGAGCATTTACAAGGAAATTGAGGTCAAATACAAATTATCTCACAATTTTCATTGAATCATATAAAATTAAAAGCAGGGAATTGGTAGACTTAAGTAGGCAAGTGATAACCTAAAAATAATAGTAAAATATTATCACTAACCTTTATTGTAAATTTGATGGATCCCTATTTTTTTTAGTGCGAAAGATACACTATGTTTTTTTCTATATTGCTTTTTTTTCGAACTGACTACACTGTTGACCTGGCGAGGCCTATACAGTTTCATAGGACTAATTCTATATTGCTGACAACGTGCATTTATAATTTAATGATCATTCGTTGAGTAAAGTGTTAAAGCATTACAAAGTTATATTCATATTAATAAGGATTACGATAATAATCTATAGATGCAATTAAAATTCTACAGAATTTCTGAAGTGGAACTTTATGAGAGGGCTTTGAAATTCTGATCCGCAACCTTTTTATGTAACGAAAAGTGGTGGGTGTAACACTGTGTCGGGTAGAGTGTTGAGAACACCGGTTTTCATACGATCATCAAAGTTAAGGAATGTAGGATGCTGTCAGTGTTCAGATGAGTTTAGGCGGTCGCCTGGGAACATCGCGTGACGTTGGCATTTTGTTGTAGGTACTATTTATAAAGACGTTTCCACTACCTTCTTGTGGTGATAAGCGTGTGCTTATTTTTTTTGCACAGTTTTGTTTTAATTTGCTACATCATAGCGAGGATTCACATACATATTATGTATAATTTAAAAGGACCTCAAAGAATTAATTTGCAAAAAAATAACAACACTATTGTTCAAATCGTAGGCAGACGCGATGACGGCGGTCATCAAGAACGTCGGTCGTGAATAGTCGAGCGATAAGTTAAATCGCGTGCGCGTGTCCTGAATCGCAATATCTCATCTTTGTTAATACCCACCGCGGTGATAACGGTAATATCGTGGTCATAGACTTAGCGATTTGGGATATTACGTTGCACAATTTAATTAATAATATCATAATTGCCTTGTAGTATTTCACTGTGAAAGACCATACTTACTTATATTACAAAATCAGGAAGTTCAAGTACTTTACAATACATAACCTAGTTAATTATTAAACACTAACTTTCACAAATTCGGTATCTGTACTGTACATTTTTAATAAATTCGCAAATTTAACCTATGCCCGTAAAAACGTAGAAAAGCTAGATTTAGTAAAAAACCAGCATGATTTCAGTACTAGAAACAACCAGAGATTGCCCATCTTATGTTTCTGGCTCACTGAAACCTTTTATCACCCTCAATCGGTCTCTCTCAGCTTACAATATAGTTGTCTCTTTCTTTCTCTGGAACGAAGGATCTATTTACATTCTTTTTGCAACATAAAAGTGGCGTTAAAAAACTTTATATTAAAACTTGATAATGGGATTTTATTGGCATCGCACTCAAAACTGAATCACTTTTGAAATATTTCAAGTATTAGTTATATACTTTTCGTGTAATAAAACCGGTAACTCTTGAGTCAGGTGTGATGTCATTACTAACATATTATTAATCCATTTTTTATGCTTTAAATAATTATACTATTTGCATAATAGGAAATATTTTTTTCAGTTAAAAATATCTCAACAGTTTTCAGGTACTGTAAGTAGCATTACCATATGGAATTTATCCGGGAGGCTATCCAGGATTATTGCTTTGAACATATGTTCAGTTTGTCGTTTGGTGTAACGAAGAAACGCATGGTCTACATGTGTATACCGACTAACTGAATACATACATTTCGGCAGAGTTATTTCAGTTTTTGCATTGCCCTGATCTTTTTCCTGCTCTGTTTCTAAACTAATTCTATTTATTTAGTTTTTATTTATTAACCTTAAGTGTTATAATTGAAAAAAAAAATAGTTTTTTTGTACCATCGATAAGTCCAAACATTTATTTAAAGTCTATATTCGGCATACTCCATGTCTACAATATCTATATATCACGTGAAAAGACTGTAGGTGCCTCTTATTATAGTCGAATTTTAACCAATGTAATATCATTAGTACAATGTAAAATCGCCTGAAGTTCCATATTAATGTATAAAATATATTAAAATTAAAATAAAGTATTCAAGGTAATAAAACCACACCCTAAACACAAAGCAGCGCCGCTACCCATAAAAGCATAGCAAAGATAGACACTATAACTATGTCTTCATGTTGGATCATAAAGTTCGCGGATGATACCATAAATATGAGTCATCGTATCTCAACACTCGCTTATCTATCTGCCAGTTAACAATGGACTTGTTCCGCTATTCATCAAGTACTTTATGGTACGCGGTTTTGTAATTTTTGGAAATTCCCAAGGGGAGAAAAAGAGATGGACGTGTGTATAAATATCTATGTTCTTTTCCATCAGACAGTTGTTCTTTTATACATATAGATCTACATCTAATAGAATCTATAGAATAAAGATACGAAAATAATTGCTGTAAAGATAACGTGTGCAAAGACGCGGGAAATTGCTTAGTCAATTATATGTGTCTCGTCTTTGAACATTGATAATAAATAGCCTTGAAAAGTAATAATATTTCATTACTCTTGAAAATCGATTTCTTTATCGTGCTCGATTACCCCGAATTAGAGGAAAGGATTTCTGACAGTAGAAAATAATTCGCTTATATTTCTATACCGAATAAAATCCGATGATGTATGTACTAAAAACATAAACAGAATACAAATAAAGATTATGTATATCTATATAATGGTAAGTAAAACGTTCATCTCTGGCCGTTCCGTTGCGGCTGATGCGCACGTTTTATTATATTGCCTGTAATAGGGGAATTAAGGCGGGGCGGTAGGCTTTAATAAGCGAGCGGCATAACAGACCGCGGACACACGGGTAAAATTGCGATCTTCGGTGCGTACGCACATCGCTCCAGGCATCGCTTTCTAGTGATGTCCTTGAATTTTATCGATATTTCTTTTTAATACTATATATTGTCAATAACCACAATGCACGTAAATATACCAATTCTATCAATAACTTTTAATGTGATTGTTAAAACACTTTTTATTAATCGATTAATTTTGAAAATTTAAAATTTGAAACTATTTTGAAAATTATATATGTTTAGCGGAAGTGGTAGTATGGTTACCACTATGCTATTATCAGAAGGTTGGAGATGTACATGAAAGATCTGACTCTGTTTGTGCAGACTAGTCACCGCTTTGGCAGCTGCATTACGAATCTCCTTTTTTTTTTTTTTTTTTTTTTTTTTTTTTTTTTTTTTTTTTTTTTTTTTTTTTTTTTTCGAACTGACTAAACGCTGTCGGCCTAATGGGCCTTCACAGCTTCACCAGGCTTTTAGGGCGAGCGCTTAGGGCACTCAGCCGAGAGGCAACAAGCTCAAGGGTGCCAGAATGGCCGAACCTCGGCTTGGGCAGTTGCCTTGGGATAAACGTGAATCGAACTAAAATATCTACATAAAATAAAATATCTATATGCCATACATGTACACTTTAGTGAGACACATATGCATACCTTCATATGTGTCACACTAAAGCGCACATGCATATATTGCCTGATATATTTGGCTAAGTTTAACTAGCCAAAAAGGTAAAACGGTCCCTTACAGAACCAATGTACGTACCGTGTGAATGTGCACGTGTGTGGAGTGCAGTGTCGTGTGTGCAAGGAGCTAGTGAATGTGGTGTCACTGTATCGTGCTAGCAGCATGCTCGAGGGCTCCCGTCCGAGCGATCGAACCTAGGCTTAAGCTGCTGCCGAAGCAGGACGTGGCGGGTGTGCGGGAGCGAAGTTGACCGCCCGACCGTGTCGGCGTGATCGGTGGTTTCGGGGGCGTGGGCGCGAGCACGCTCTATTTAAAGAGTCGTCGGTATGCAGATCATTCGCAGCCGTTATGTCATCCGGGGGATCGCTGAAAATGTGTCGCGGTCGTCTTTTAGGATACTTTGCGGCGGGCTTGGGGGTGTAGTTTGCAGCAGATACCACTAACGGGTTGGGATGATTTGTGGCCTTGTCGAAATAATTAGCTGTGACGGACTTGATGTACGCTTGAATCGAAGTAATATCCAAATCCTTATGAAGATCGTCGTTCCGAACATAGTAGGGGGCGCCAACACATTTTCGTAAGAAGCGATTTTGTATGACCTGCAACTTTTCAAAATTATCTTTCGATGTATGTGCAAACACGGGGCAGCTATAAGTAAGAATAGGGCGGACACACGTCTTATAGAGAGTGAGCTTATGTCTGAGTGACATTTTGCTCTGTGAGCATAATAGCATATGTAATCGGCTCAAGACCATAGCAGCCTTGTTCCGCACTCTCTGGATGTGAGTTTTAAAGGTAAGTTTGTTGTCTAATGTGACACCGAGATATTTAACCTCGGTAGCCCAAGGGATGTCAGTATCGAATAGCCTGAGAGGTTTTAATGTGTTCTGTTTATTAGAGGAATCAAAAAGTATTGCGGAGCTCTTATCTGGATTAACTTCTATACGCCATCTTCGATACCATTCGCCGAGATTACAAACAGCACGTTGGATGCGTGCTCTGAGATGCACTCTCTGCCTGCCTGAAGCAAATATCACTGTATCATCGGCATAACAACCTACTTCGACTCCCGGAGATCGTGGTAGGTCGCTAATGTACAAGTTAAACAGGGATGGTGCAAGAATAGATCCTTGGGGAACACCTGAGTGTATTGGGTGTGGTCGGGAGAGTTCACCTTCCACTCTGAAGCGGAAAGTTCTGTTCGAGAGGTAGTCGCGAATGATATGAACTAATCTATCGGGGATTCGAAACTGAAGAAGCTTATAAACGAGTCCGGCGTGCCACACCTTATCGAAAGCTTTAGCTACATCGAAAAAGATCGCGAGAGTACGATATGATATTCTAGGTTCAGTAAAGTTATGCAGGATGTGCTCCGTGAGGCGGTGCACTTGTTGTGTACATGAGTGTCCAGCTCGAAAGCCGAACTGTTCATGTGGTAGCAGGTCTAAAACGGACATAGTGGTCTGGAGACGGTTCAGAAGGAGCCGCTCATAGAGTTTACCAAGTGTGTCGAGAAGACTAATCGGGCGGTAACTATCAGGAAGAGTGGCTTTTTTACCAGGTTTGTGAATACCTATCACTATAGCCTTTTTCCAGACGGCTGGAAAATAACCCTGGGCCATGGCCGCATTGAAGATGCAGACCAAGAGGGCTATGAGATGATCGGGAAGTAGTTTGAGAACTTCATTCTTGATACCATCAGGACCAGGAGATTTCCTGGGCTTCAGAAGTTTTATAGCGGCACAGACCTCATCCCGGGTTACCGGGGTTAGAGTATCCGTGGGGGGGAACAGGATTGCATTCTCCACCGAGGTTTCAATCGATCGGATATGGACTGGGTCAGTGTTCACTGTATTTGGAGAACATTGTTTTTCTAAGCTTGCTGCTAGGCATTCCGCTTTGTCTATACTATCGAATGCAGGTGACATACCTGGACCTCTATCGAGGGGAGGCATCGAAGTGGTGTTGTCCGCTTTTAGGGATCGTGCTAGCTTCCAGTACGCCAGATGAGACGGTTTGATGTCTTCTAAGAGCCTATCCCATCTTTCGCCACGGATCTCGGAAACGCGGGCTTTCACCGCTTTCCGCAACGTGCGTAAGCGGGCACGATTTTCTTCGGATGGATAGGTGTCGTGAGCTCGCGTCGCGGCGTTCTTTTCCGTGATCAAAGCTCTCACGTCATCAGGGAGTATAAAACGGCGGTCGTTCGCCGTTTGTACCTCTCTTGAGGTCACCCTGATGGCAGTCTGAAGGTGGTCGACCAGGGAATCGATAGCCAGGTCGGCATCAGCTTTGGACACTAGCATTTCCGGGATCTTATCAAGACTGGACGAGGAGGGGTTATCACTAAGGTACCTATTGAGCTTCGCGTAGTCAGGCACTCTGACGAAAGGAGGGCTGGTGTCATCCAAATGACCTAACTGTATTATAACTGGACGGTGATCAGAGTCAAGCTCGTGTATAACTTGAACGTGTCGTATAGAAAGCGAGACATTCTTTAGGAGAGCTACGTCTAACACTGTCGGTCGACAGTGATCCTGATAATGAGTAGGTTCAAGAGGAGCTACGACGTCAAATTCAAGCTCGTCTACTAGATCCTCAAGCAACTCTCCATTGCGAGAGGTACTCGAACTGTTCCAGATGACGTTCCCGCAGTTGAGGTCGCCCGCTATTATAACGGAATCGCCGAGCGAAAACAGAGCCTCGAGGTCAGATCTAAGTATTCTTTTGCTCGGGCGGAGGTACGCGGAAACTATTGTGACAGGTGGATGACCCGTCATACCTATTCTACATACTGACACTTCCATATGTAAAAGATCAAGAGGAGGGTCCATTGGCATGCAATATAGCGATCGTTTATAGTAAATGAGGGTGCCACCGCCTCGAGTTATGCGATCGTTTCTAACTATATTGTAATTCGCAATCGCGGGGTTATGATTACCGGGCTTTAGAAGTGTTTCTTGAACTAGAAGCACATCTATTTGATGTTCACGTAGAAAGGCAGCTACTTGATCGCGCTGGGGTTTAAGGCTTCGAGCATTAAAAAAGGAAAGACAAATACTACGTGGTTTTATTCTATCCATTGTAAAAGGAACTTACTTGTGGGAAGCACGGGCGAGGCGTTGGATGGTAGTCGCAACGTCAGGAAACTGCGAGATTGCATTTAGGAGACCGAGGTCCTTATTACTGTTTATCATCGCGTTGAAAGCAATGATCTCCTGTACGTCATGCACGAGGAGAAGCTGGCCCACCCACTCGATACCGGTGATGGAGAAAGAAGAGACCGGGGTTATCTGTGTGGCCTTCGGTGACTGGGGCATTGGAGCCCAAGGGGCCGAGGGAGCCGTCACAGACTGTTGTGGGGCTTTTGATGCGGATGCGGGTGTTGCCGAAGTCCTGAAATTACTTGGTAGAGCGGGAAAAGCCTCTAAGGACATTAGAGGTGAGAGTTGAGGATGAGTGGTAGTAGCAGGCACCCTAACCTGGTTAGCCTGTCTCGGCTGTCGTGGCCGCTTTGTGCGAGGCGCACGAGAACACCCGCGATAATTCGCAGGGTGACCCGCTTGACCACACAGCACGCAGCTGGGAGGTTCGGCAGAAGCTGGGGTACGTGTGCACTCCTTGGTAGAGTGGTCCTCGAGGCACTTCACGCACCTAGGGCGGAGATGGCAATTTCTTGCCGAGTGACCATACGCCTGGCAGTTGTGACACTGCGAGGGTGCGTAGGTTTTGTTCGGAGCCTCGACGGTCACACCTGTAAGACCGCATACGGAAGAAAGATTAAAAATGGCTTTTCCTTCTTTAGTTCAGTCAAGAATAACCAAAACCAGACTGAAGGGGACTTTGGTGCGGGGATGGTACATTCGGTGAACCTCCCGGACCGGAAAGTCTTGTGACTTCAACGACATCGCCACGTCATCGGTTGAAACTTCGGCCGGGACGCGGCGAAGAACTACTCGGAGAAGTCGTTCCTCCTCTAGTGCGTAGGTGAAGTAAGCATACTTATGCTGCCTGAGGAAAGAGGTAAGTTTGCGGTGATCATCGGTGGAGGGAACCTTAACTTGGATACCCGCGGGGGTATTCAGTGCCGAAGTGTATCTGATCCCCTTCTGATTTAGTTGACAGGAGATAGAGACCCAAGATGATTTGTCTTGGATTGTGACAGGCGGTGGAGTGCAGGGCTTCTTAGCCGTTGCCGCGGAGCCTACGACTTGGGCTTGGGCTGAGGCGGAAGTAGAGGTGGAGTCTACAGCAGAGGAACGTGACGTGTAGGTGTCACCTATGATGGCAGCCTTTTTCGGTTGCACGGGTTCCTCTACAGTTTCGGTGTCGGAAGAGGAAGGGGTGGTGTGTTTTTTCCGTTTTGGAACGCGGGTAACACTTTTAAATCCGTCATGGTTCGAGGAGGCAGCGGCGATGTCAAGCTCCATGTCCGAGCCAGAGTCAGAGCTCGAACTAAGAATTATTGGAGCGGGGGTGCGGGCGAAATCGGGCATTAGTGCTTCTACGGCGTTACACGGTGCGGTTTCCGTGTCTAGTATTGCGAATGAATTCGACGTGTGAACTGCAACGGCGGTTGAGTTGGCGTCAGGCGATTGTTTTGAAGGTGAGCGCACGTTCTCTGTGCGTATTTTTGAGCGGGAGCGCTCACGGGTCCTCGGAGTTTCGGTCAAATGAGAGCTAGAGGTCATGGTGTCACTCCTTTCAGCTGGGCGCGCGCGAGATGTTGCAGCATTTCCATTGGTAGCACTCAGTGATGGTTGAGATGACTGTTTGTCGCTTGAGCACTCGTTTTGGGAAACGTATATCCAATACGCTTTTAATAGCTGAGGGTCTCGACTTCCGACAAAACGTCGCAACCTAATGAGCTCATGCTCGGGAGATATTTTCAGAGCGGCCATTCTGGTAGTATTTCGATGTTCGAGCCTCCCTACCTGAGAGGCAGGGGGTTGCGCCAAAGTGATTGTAACGAGCTATCCGAGCTCGGTAGATAAAAGAGACACACACAGAAATGATTAACACGACACATTCAACGCACGAACGAATCTAACACGTGATTTTTTTTACCAAAATTACACTCTTCGCACTGAGAAGTGCGGTTTGAATAGTCGTACTGAAAAGTACGGTTTCCGAAAAATCGTATTCTAACTAATATCACTCGAAGTACTATGAACACAAGTATTCACGACACTACAAGCAACCGTAGTAGGAAAATCGGTCCGGACATCACCGACAGCGCGAACGGACACGTCCACTCACAACCGTGGTTGAGATCGAACTCCCTCCTTGAGATCGAACTCCCTCCTTCATTGAAGACGATCAGGCATATATAAAAGGTACAAAAACAGAACACGTGTAAAGGATTATAGTCGGTGAAAATACAAGCATAAAAATAAATACAATATTAGAGTTACAAATTAAAGTAAAACTAGGAATGGACGATAGTATTTGGGTAATAAAATAATATAAACAATAAGCTAAGATAATTCGCCGCATTGTGTAAGCGATCTGTCGTGAGAATACAATTACACCCAGGTAGCATGTAGTCGTCATCTGGGCGGCAAATCTCAATTAGTCGCGTTGTTAAGCCAACTAATTTCGGACTTTGTTGTGCCGCTGATTTTTCGCCTGCATTGTTGTTGTACACACATATCACGTTTGATGTAGGTGTGTGTGTCGCTACATATGAAATGAAGAGTAATTAAAAGTACTCTAAATATCTAAGTAAGTCATACTTATACAATGTTATTATTACCATGATTTATACGAGTAAATTATATGTGTAGATCGATAATAATGTCGATAAAGAATATCCACAACTCTAGCAGAATCGTGTGTAATTTATTTCTCATTCATTGCACTCCGCTCGATTATTATTATTGTTCCACGAAACCCGACGCGGGCGCATAAAATACAAGCGAGCAACAATGTCGCCGTCCGCCCCGATGTTATTGTTTGTTTCGCGAAATTACTGACATCATTGCGCTACGGTATTTATCGATGTTTTGCTTAGTGTTTTTGTAACCAATATTGTCTGTAATTTTACACAATAATCAAATCCTTTCTCAATCTGGAAGGGTAATAATGTATTCAAAAATATTATCCGGTATACGAAAAATACTTTGATTGAAGTATCTTCGGAAAACAACCCAGTCATCGAGAAGAACCGGCAAGAAACTCGATCGGTTTTATATTTTCATCAAACATAATATGACACATATTTTTAAGAATATTCATATAGTTATAGACATAGACAATAATTACATTCGTTTATGGTGGATGCACAGAGAGAGGTGTCGTTCCCGGACTTCACTATCGCTCACATATTGATCTATCTTATAATAAATAGTCTTTAGAGTGTAAAGTCAAGACATTTTAAAAAGGTTAAACATTAAAACTTGCCTGATATAGTGTTTGAACTTTGTATACGGCATATCGGTAATGTAATTTGGAATTTTATCATAACACCTAACTAACACTATTAACTTATTACCTAAAAATCATTTACCGGTCCTGGTGAGCCTAAAACAAAGTAATGACTGTTATTTTAATCATTCATAAGCCTGTGAACAAGCTCGTAAATGTTTAAAAGGTAAGTCTTTAAAAAATGATGATATGACGAATTAACGCTTGCTGTGTTAACCGACTGACGTAAAATTATCTGGATATTTCGTTATTCCCAGGTTTTATCTTTATTATTAAGCTTATATTAATAAAACTTTAAATATCAATTCATAAATAGTCAATATCAAAAATGAGGACATATTTTGTTTTAAACACAGTTACAAAAATATTCTTATTATCCTGCAATTGGCAACAGGCGAATTGGTCGTCTCGAGATAGTGTAATAGAGAACAGTGTATAGGAAAACATATGATGTACTCAACAATGGCGTAACAGTACACACGTATTCCGTTAGAGCATGGCTCAGGCCCGGTCGTGCAACGTACACTGTAATTGAAGCCCATTACCTTAGGTTACTAGCTCTAGGGTTGACTAAAGGTTTACTATTCACGTTTTTTATCGATTTATAGATTTGACCCATATTCTCGCCTGTTATCGTGTAATGCTAGTACCATACCTGCGCGACGAAGCTTCGGTCGGTTGTGCCGCTAAAAAGTAACCTCAAAATTAATTCCGATAAAGGCGTAGAATAACGTTTGCACACCATTGTCATTTCAATAGTAACTCGAAATTAGCGTCTCCGAGTTCCTTTGACGTGTGTAGAAACCGCGGCCTCAGTTATCGTGCTGCGTGTATCTTCACGCAATCCGATAGTTCGTAACGCATAACGATAATAACTTCCCACATCTGCATTTAGTCTGACCATAGACAAAACTTCGTGCCGATACACGCAGGTATGGGAGTAGATCAAAAATACTTTATTCAGTTTAGGCCCTGAGAAGACGCTTATGAACGGCAAAGCTACCACCGTCGATTCGTACAAACAACCCAATCATCGAGAAGAACCGGCAACAAACTCGATCTATCTTATCTTTTTTTTTTTTTTTTTTTTTTTTTTTTTTTATTTGGTCTACGAAACTGAATTTAATTTTTTACATTGCGAGATACTATGTATTGTATAATTATACTTAAAATTAAATTCTTCTCGACGTAGACACAGCCTATTTTGTTATACATGCAATAAATTTAAAAAAAGAGAAAAAATAAATAAAAATAAGATACATAAACAAACATGGCGCGAATTTTGGAAAAATATACAATAAAAACAATTAAAACTAAAATTTAACACTTAACAAACAAATTACGGTTACAAAAAATAATAATAATAGAAAAGTAGTGAACTAATGAATCAGTTATATAAATAAAAGGAAAAGTTATAAGTACGGAAAAGTATCAAGATGCTTTAATTTGGATTTAAATGAGGCTACAGGACTACAAACAAATAGATCTATATCTTTTTGAATGTTATTATATGACGAACACATTCGATAAATGGGAGAATGCTGACCTAAGTTGCTTCTCGATTGTGGTAACGTGAATGTTTTGCGGTTACACAAACGACTTGATGGGCGTGGAATACAGAAAGATAATCTTTTTAATATCTCTGGAGCATCTACATGACCATGAACTAACTTGTACAAAAAAACAATATCGGCTATTTTTCTACGCACTTGCAGTGGTTCCACTTTGTAATGGAGTAATCGTTTATTGTATGAGTCTAGAGTTCGACACTGATTATCAAGGTATGTAAGGTGGTATAAGAATTGTTTTTGTACTCGTTCAATTCTGTCAATGTGGACCTGATAGCAAGGATTCCATACAGTACTGCAGTATTCTAAAATACCGCGGACAAATGTATTATAAAGTAAAATTGTTACGGCTGGTTGTCTAAACAGTTTCGTTTGTCTATTTATGAAACCTGCTAATTGCGACGCTTTTTTAATTATATTGTTTATATGGATTCTAAAATTGAATTCGGTGTCTATTGTGATACCTAGATCTCGAATCGAGGATACTTCGGTAAGTGTAGTCCTATTTATGTGATAGACCGCTGGAGTTGGTATTTTTTTCCTTGTAAATTTTATGTGGACACACTTATCGGGATTAAGTATCATATCATTTGACTTACACCATTCCTGAATATCATTTAGGTCGTTTTGCAGTATATCGATGTCAGAGTTATTCATGACTGTACGGTATATTTTTAAATCATCGGCATATAATTTGTGGTTGGAATGTATAATACTGGTAATGTCGTTTATAAAAACTAAGAATAACAACGGTCCTAAATGCGAACCTTGTGGGACGCCTGAAGGGATTTCATACTTTTGTGAAGTGAAACCTCGAATCATGACTAACTGTGATCTGTTTTTAATATATGATTCACACCACCTAAGTAAGGAACCGTGAATACCAAAGGATTCCAATTTTGTTAGCAGATAGTTATGATTAACCAAGTCAAAAGCTTTTTTAAAATCCATATAGATTGCGTGCACTTCGTTTTGACAGTCAATGGCTTCTATGATATCTGATGCATAATCGATTAAGTTAGTGTTAGTTGATCTTTTCGGAATGAAACCATGCTGATTCATATGGAATGTTTGTTGAAAATGAGCAAACAATTGATTGTGTACAATTGACTCCAATACTTTACCGGGAGTAGATAATATGGATATAGGTCTGTAATTTGTGATATTTTCTAATTTCCCAGACTTAGGAATAGGAGTTACGTATGCTTCTTTCCACTTAGCTGGAAATACATTTTATCACACATAATATAAGACAAGACATATTTTTACGAACATACATACTTATAGATAGTTGCATTCGACTTTGGTGGATGCACAGAGAGGGGCCTCATTTTCATACGTCACCATCGTTCATATATTGATCCACCTTATAATAAATAGCCTTTAGACATTAAAACCGGCATAACATGGTGCTTGAACTTAGTATCCGGCAAATCGGTAATGTGCATTGGAATTTTGTTATAAAACCTAACACTATCACCTAAAAAATTGTTACCGGTCATGGTGAGTCTAAAACATGGCATGGCTACTTTGTTATTGTTTGGAATATGTCGGTCTTTTACTAAATCCGGCTTATCTATGTTTTTGCGGACGCACATTAGATTTTCGAGAATGTATTGGGAGTTAAGAATCCGATAAGATCATGCAATAGTCGTTTTCATGGGCATCCTTTGCAGGACATTAGCTTCCTTCTTTCATTTTACGCCATTCAGCCCTGTTTGATGTTAAACGATGTCTAAATCATTCAGACAACGTTTTAATCTCGTCGTTTTCTTTTACGGGCGTTTGTTCGACTCTTCATCTATCCTTTCACGAACGCCGTAGGGTTACAATAATGTAGTAAATCATGCAGAGTAAATTTTCTACATTTATTATTTTTAATGTTAATATAGTAATTTGTATCGACATTTCGATATGTTATTAATAAAGACATTCATTTTGTAGGTGGGAGAGCTACGCTGAAACTATTACTGGTTTCAGAATGAATGGGTCGACTCGCCCGGGGTAGTACCACCCTCTCACAGAAAGCCGACGTGAAGTAACAGTGCTTGCACTGTTGCGTTTCGTTCGGTCAGTGGGAGCGCCGAAGGCCCACATATATTAAAAGGCCGGCAACGCACTTGCGACTCTCCTGGTGTTGCTAGTGTCTATGGACGGTGTTGTTCACTTACCACCAGGTGACCCACCTGTTCGCTTGCCCCCTATAATATAAAAAAAAAAAAAAAATTTTGGTAACCCTATCGCAATAATATAACCAGCAATCGTTGGAAACTTGCCAATCGCCGCTACGCGATTAAATGAATTATTTATTGTTGAGTATTATTATTATGTTTATCATAATCACGAGGATGTTGTGAGAAAGTATCTAGTACTTACTTACGTTCAAGGTCCGTGTAATATTATATTTTATTTTATTAAGTTTTTCTTTTTAGGTGAGTTCTTTTCGGGAGTATATTTGCCCTTAAGGTATATTTTGGACCGTAACGAATGGACGTTTTGAAAACGTCAGTTTAGGCAAGAGGACAAAATACATACATACGAACGTACAATAGATCCTATATTTACGGTAGCTTTAAAATAAACTTTTTAAAAATGGCCTTCTTGTGTAATAAATGAAAAGCCGTATATATAGATAAATAGATTGATTTATTAAAACAACATCTATTTTGGTTCTAATAGGGGCTACGCAGAACAAACGGAGACTACAAAAGCAAGCTTACGCAATGTGTTTTTAACGTCTGTAGTAAGTTTTTATGTTTTGGTGGCTTTTCGAAATCAAAATCAGAAATATTTGATTTTATTTAGGAGCTAAGAAGCCGCTATTGAACGCCAAAACTACCACCGGTTCGGAGAACAGTCCAGTCAACGTGAAGAGCTGGTAAGGAACGCGATCGAGTGTAAACGTATATATTTTTATAAAACTAAGAGAGGGATTAATTCCAAACATCAGCATCGTTGAGAAATTGATCAACCCTGTAATTCTTTTTACATCGAAATTAGCTTGATGTGGTATTTGAATATAAAGTCCCGCAAATCGGTAATTAGCTTTGGGACTTTGTTGTAAAACCTTATTACCTATAAAAACTTATTGAGTCTGAATCATGGCATGATATGGTTTATCATAATTTCTAATGTAGCTTTAATAAATCTTTGTGTCTATACATTAAATTATCAAGAATGTATTGGATGGCCAGAGTTAAGATACCGATTTCCTGAAACTTATTCTTTAATGATTCGCGAGGTTCATTATTTTAAATGTAAACTTCTAAATCTAATAGCCAAATTATCGAGACCACCTAATTTTACATTATACTTTTGTATTAAAATAACAAGAAAGCAAAATAAAGTAAGTAACAAGAAATTATCGTATCTGTAAATAGTTGCATGTAATTTTAATTTGTGAAATGGGTTTTATTTTTGTTTTTTGTTTATTCGAACTTGGTAAATCAGGCGAACAAAATACTTAATTAATGAAAACATACTTTACCATTCACCGTTACGTGGTTTGCGGGGAAACATCTGTAAATAAAGCTTAAACTTTCCGTCACAGAAGATCAGACAAAAAAAATGCGATACAGCTTGACGTACGACAACGTTAACGACTTCAAAGAGACCGACTTAAGTAAAATAATTAAATGAAATATTTTTACTCGTTAATATAAATTGAATAAAAATTGTAATCTTTTATTTATAAAGCAAAAGGTTGCCCGTCCGTTCACAGTTGCGGAGTGGAGCGAACGGAGAAATACAAACTACAGTCGCCGACAAACTTTTTGACCGCTTTCAATATAGCTGCATAGAACATAATTTTAAGCATAAATATGTATTTTATTATATGTATAACATCGAGACAACTTAAGGAAAAATAAATGCCACTTTTATGTGCCTATAATGATATTTTAACTTTGTCTTATATTAAACTATTGGCGATATTATGCCCAAGACCGATCTTGCGGCTATATTCGGGGCGCCTAAAAATATTGACGAATACTGTATGTCGCGTATCTTTATTATCTTTACCTTCTTTATGATATGTAATAAATAGCAAGCAACTCTGATTTATATTAAATTGTCGCTAGGTATACAACTAACCTCAATCAGACGGCAATTCTTCTACCATTTTAATAAGGTCTATGTGTATAATACGTACTCTCATTGTCGAATCTGGCATAAGTTAGGCTCTCTTGTGATAGTTTTGGTCGCCAGATCCACTCTGGATGCCCTGACCCTCCTAAAGAGGCTCGCCACTGAGGCGACCTCCCAAGGTGAGAGACTCTTGGCGGTGTCCTTGGACATCGCCAACGCCTTCAACAGCCTGCCGCATGGTGTGATCCGGGAGGCGCTCCGCTTTTTCGGAGTGCCCCCGTACCTGCAGCGGCTGTTGGAGGTGTACCTGGAGGAAAGGGAGGTCGCCTACATCAACAGTGGCGGGCAAATGGTCCGACGAAGGACAGAGTGTGGGGTTCCACAGGGGTCGGCCTTGGGCCCACTCTTGTGGAACCTGGGCTACGACTGGGTGCTCCGCGGCGCACTCCCTTCTGGAGCGCGCCTCATCGCGTACGCGGATGACACCCTAGTCGTAGCCCGGGGAGGTGGAGAATGGGTTGACCTGGTGCGCCTGGCCACGGATGCCGTGACTCTCGTGGTCGGGCGCATCAGAAGGCTGGGCCTAGAGGTGGCCCTCGAAAAGACCGAGGCCCTAATGTTCCATGGGCCTCGGCGAGGGCCACCTCCTGGGGCCCACATTTATGTGGAGGGTGTCCGTATCAGGGTGGGGGCCCAGATGAAGTATCTGGGCCTCACTCTAGACGGACGCTGGCGGTTCGAGCCCCACTTTGAGGGGCTCGGACCGCGCATAGTTAAGGCGGCAGCGGCACTTGGACGACTCCTCCCCAATACGAGGGGGCCGGGTGCTAGCTGCCGCCGCCTCTATACGGGAGTCGTGAAATCTATGGCCGTCTACGGGGCACCGTTGTGGGTCGACGCCCTCAGCGCCACTAACATACGTGCACTACGTAATGCGCAGCGCACTGTGGCACTGAGGGCGATACGAGGGTACCGAACGGTGTCCTCAGCGGCGGCCATGGTGCTCGCCGGCTCCCTTACCTGGGAATTGGAGGCAGAGGTGCTTGCCGCCGTATATAATTATACGGCGGACAAGAAACGGATGAAGGAGCCTCCAGCTCCCAGGGAGGTAGAGGTTATGCGCGGGAGACTCCGCAGGGAGTTATTAGATAGGTGGAGGCAGGACCTAGCGGACGCGCGCTACGGTAGATACACTATCGACGCCGTCCGCCCGGTCCTGCCAGAATGGTGTTCGAGGCGATGGGGCTCCCTGTCGTTTCGTCTGGTGCAGGTGCTAACCGGGCACGGGTGCTTCGGTTGGTACCTGCACCGGATCGCACGCAGGGAGCCAACCGCCGTGTGCCACGAATGCGGCGTTGAGCCGGACACCGCGCAGCACACTCTGTCGGAGTGTGCTGCGTGGGAGGAGCAACGCCGCATTCTGGCTACGGCGGTAGGTGTGGATCTCTCGCTGCCGAGCGTGGTAAAAGCCATGCTTGGCAGCGAGCGTATGTGGAAAGCAGTAGCCTCCTTCTGCGAGGAAGTCGTCTCGCAGAAGGAGGCGGCGGAGAGGGTCCGCGAGCTGGACCCTCGGAGTGGCCGTCTCCGCCAACGGAGGACCGGTGGGAGGAGGGGGCGTTTTGCTCGCCTCCTTCCACCGTCTTAGCTGGACCTGGGAGGGTGGGTCGGGGGACCCATCTTCCCATTGCACAGGTCCGGCGGACGGAGGAGACGACCGGTGTGTACATGGTCGTCTCCTGACAAGGTCGGGACCCGGTGACGCTGTTTTTTGACACCGGGCCAACCGCTGGGGCGGCACGATGAATGCTTCAGAGATCTCGTGCTGCCCCAATCCCATAGCGGCAGATGTACACCGTGGGGTTTTAGTGAGTAGGAGTCTCACACTACCCACCCTCTCCCCCGGGAGGGTGGCGTGTCCATATGAAGGATTTCCCCACGAAAAAAAAAAAAAAAAAAAAAAGTTTTGGTCGCCAGCGGATTCATACTTACAGAAGCAATAGAGAAAATGTTTAAATATTCATGTATTGATGAAAGTTGTTGCAGAACTATTGTTCTTTTCTTTAAACGTCTCCAATTTTCTGGAAATATATAAACCAGCTACTAACTTACTAAATTCGTCTACGTTGTCTATTACTTTAACAATGTATTTTATGTACAGAAGAAAAAACAAAAGCACCACACTGATTGCTCCACTTCTCCACTGCAAGAAAACACGTGTTATTGAACTCGTAGTATACGTAGTATTTGTAGGTGGTAGAGCTACGCTGAAGCTGTTACTGGTTTCAAAATGAATGGGTCGGCTCGCCCGGGGTAGTACCACCCTCTCACAGAAAGCCGACGTGTAGTAACAGTGCTTACACTGTTGCGTTTCGTTCGGTCAGTGAGAGCGCCGGAGGCCCACATATTTAAAAGGACGGCAACGCACTTGCGACTCCCCTGGTGTTGCTAGTGTCTATGGACGGCGGTGATCACTTACCATCAGGTGATCCATCTGTTCGTTTGCCCCCTATAATATATATAAAAAAAAAGTGTTTTTTAATGAAGGCGTGAAAGTGTAAGAAATCCACAAACTAACATTCATGATTATGTGGGATATGTGTAATTGGCGTACCGTTAGTAGACCTACCACTAGGTGGGCCGATGACCTGACGAAGGTAATGGAGCTCGTTGAATATGAAAACTTCACGATCGGCCGTTGTGGTGATCTTTGTAGGAGGTCTATGCCCAGCAGTGGACATCTTTTAGATGAATGAATGCATTATGTTTAATGGTTTAATCATTGTATATCAACCCGTTGGTGCGTCTAATATTATAAAGAACTTCTAAAAAACTTGGCGAAATGAAGTAAAAAGAATGGTTCCCATTAATAACAAAACTATTTTCACGAGTGCAAACTAGTTTCAGTATAATTTTGCTTGCAAAAATGAGATGCGAACTTTTATCAGTGTTAAAAATAGACTCCTGGATGCGATTCCAAGCATCATCTATCAATACAAGTTCCTGTTCAAAGGGAACACGCCGACGCAACGCGACTCTTCTTGCAACCGCTATACACCTATACTGAAACATGGTAAATGCGTTAGTAAATTAATTATTCCTGTGTTTTTCATTTTGGACGATTTTTGTTACCATTTTGGTGTTTGCAGGTGGTAGAGCTACGCTGAAGTTATTACTGGTTTCAGCATGAATGGGTCGACTCGCCCGGCGTAGTACCACCCTCTTACAGAAAGCCGACGTGAAGTAACAGTGGTTGCACTGTTACGTTTCGTTCGGTCAGTGAGAGTGCCGGAGGCCCACATATATTAAAAGGCCGGCAACGCACTTGCGACTCCCCTGGTGTTGCTAGTGTCTATTGATGGCGGTGATCACTTACCATCAGGTGACCCACCTGATCGTTTGCCCCCTATAATATAAAAAAAAAGTTATTTTTGGGCTCAACTATATACTTAAAGTTAATACTGTACTAAATAATACTATCCTATTAATATTATAAATAAGAAAATTTGTGAGCATTGATTTTGTTACTTTTTCACGTAAAACGTTTAAATGATAATTTACAATAATGTCGTCAGAATAATATATTCTAATCGTAACTAATATTATACCAAACATCATGAAATTTTCTGTACATGTTGTTAGATTTACAAGAAAGAGCAATTGGCGTATCCCATTCCTCCCGAAAACAATACTGTCCCTCAGTGATAGGTTGAATTAACATTAAAAATTAATTAATAATTTAATTTAATATTTATTAATTATTGAAAAGAATAATCCTCTATTTCATTTCAATGTTGTAATCTTATCTTTTTGTGTGAATAGATATCTTTTTTTTTTTTCGAACTGACCTACACTGCCACCCAATAAGGCCTTCACAGTTTCACCGGACTACGTGAATAGATATCTGTACTGTACTGGTCAATAGTATTCTTAAAGAAACATTATGCTTAATAATTGAGTACAATAGTGTTGCACTACAAAAAGATTACTGATAGAGCAAAGTAGACAAAATTATAGTATTATTATTTGTCTAAAATTACACTTGAAAATGCTACAACATTAAAAAGTTCACTTACCATGTTCCCGCGGTCAATCGGCAGTCGGCGCAAGCGCACCGCAAAGTCCTTCGTCTGTAATAAATACTTACATTTATCTCACTGACATTTATCGCATTATAATTACAATCCTTTATGGATACATAATGTAATGAGGTATAAAAAGCATTTTATTTAGTAAAATAATAAATATTCAACGTCATTAGTGACTTTGTTTCTCAAGGTTTTCTTGACATACCTTTAAAAGTATTTTGCTTTTTACTGGACTTATTAATATTATTTTAATGGGGATATTTCTTTTTATTAATATTTCGATTTAAACTTTAAACTATAAGTTACATAAAAGAGAGTCTATCAATGCGTGAAGTTAAGAAAAACAACCTCCTATCGCACCACACCAAAAATTTGTACACGGACATAGTCACGAGTTAACAAATATTGGCGTTTATAACTTCCCCGAAAAATTGCAAGCATATTTCATAATAAACTTTAAGGTCAGACCGCAAATGTTATCGGCCTAATTTGTGAATTTTTAACTCATCAACCCGTCATTAGGAACCCAAATAAATGTCATCTACGTATAAAAAAGCATTTCAGTCGCCTATTTCACTGGAACTTCGACAGAATGACAGTGTCCCTATAAAAAGTATCGTCCGCGACCGCACCAAATTACACCGGCAATCTGTACTTTTATTTAGTTAACACGTGAAGGTAACGGAGCGTAAACGACACGTAACATTCTTAAATTAATAGATAAATTCCTTCATAAGTTTATATAAACAATAACCTTTATCTGCGTTATTAATTATCTTAACCATTTATTTTATATACAGAGGGGAAAAAACATAAAAATAATTGAAATCAAAAGATATACTTTACTTACAACTTTTCTTTAGTCTTTTCTAGTGCTTAAAACATCGTAGTTTCTTAAAAGAATAAAAATTTTGTGTTAAATTAAAAATAGTGATTTTTTTATATAAAGACCAAGCGTCTAAGAACTAAAACAAAAAAAAAACGATCGAACTCTATCGAGTAGTTTTTACGTGATGCGCACAGAATGCCACACCTCAATCATTGAATTTATATAAAAGATTTATAAATATTACATATATATATATATATATATATATATATATATTTTTTTATATATTATAGGTTAACGTTTGACCACAATGTCATCTAATGTTAAATGATGATGTAGTCTGTGATGGTAGTCACGCTAAACATAGAGCGAGGCCGGCTCTAACCAATAAGTGCTTGGCGACAGACTTGACAATTTGAGGGTGGTAGCTAGCCAGGCGGACTTAAAAAAAACCCTACCACCATGTGAATATGGATACATTCTTTACTGAAGTAAGCTTTTCTCAGACGTTCATTACTTAAACACATAACATCAAGTGAATTACATATCTCTTTTGATAATTAACTACGTCATGGTAGCGTCCGGTGTAGTGCGGCGACATGACCTTTAAACTTTAATCGTTACGTTGTCGTATCGTGAGGTGTAAGTAGCTCTGTGCGCTGTGCCTCGACGCCGCACGGGTACCGGCGAATCAGACAGCATAGAGGGTTAATTATTTTTTTTAGTGACGACATTTTTTAGTGTTATTTTGATGACACATAATAAGTATAAACTGCATCCTGTCGCCGAATAGGTATTTCGGATTCGGTTAAGTTGGCGTTTTTTATTGCGTTTTACTTCGAGATAATTATTGAATATAAGCATTAAAAACATAAAATAACTTTACCGCGCTGTTATTACCGCAGATTGGAAACGAACGAAAGAGATTGGTTTAACTTTTGTTTATATATAATTATGTATGAATATTGTTTTGTTTTGATGAACGTTGTTATGATAATAAATATTTTAATTGTATTTTTTATATTTTTGTTTTTTTTTTTCGATCGATTTAAATATATTGTCTTATATAGTACGTAGTGTAATACTATTTCGATAATAAAAACATTTCTTATCGGGTACTTCCCTATCCTTACAAATATAATTGTTACGATTCCATGCCGTAACTGCTCAACCAATCATCGTTAAGTTTTACATATATGTTGTCATGGGCAGAGAAAATAACATATCATTCGGAAAATATATACTGTTAAGGCTAGATAAGGCTAGAGTAAAAGCTAGTATAGAAATATTTACTATCATCGGAGAGTATGGATTTCTTTTACATTAAATTATTTTTTAAATTTAATATGCTTAAAATAATGATTTTTATAATATAGTTATTGATAGAGTTTAACTAAAATCATGCTACGAAGTTTAAGTACCTCCGTATTTCTCCGAATTACCATACAAATTGTAGATTAAAAATACGATAAGTGAGAACTAAGTAATATATCAGGTGTATTGGGGATCGGTCTGGGCGGGAAAAATTAAAGCCAAGTGAAACTGCGGAGTACAGCTAGTTAACGTATAGAATGTGTAATTGTCTTTAAGGTACTAATTTTTATAACATTTTTCAAACGGGATAAATCATATCTCGATTGATGGGGTACGTGAACTGTCAAAAATATTTTAAGATATCGCAACAAAAAAATTTTTTTTCATTTCGTATTCTATGAATATCTTCATGATTTTTTTTACAAAACAATAATAAAAAAATATTTATAATACTTTTAGATTTTATACAAAATTTATGACTATAAATTAATAATATGTATCAAATTCTCAAAAGGTTTTAATATAAAAAAAAATTGATGGAAAATTTATACTAGGGAAGTATAAGTCCTTGTAGAATTGATGGTCAGTGAAGATTTTCAATAATAGTTTCATATTTTGTAAATAACAAAATATTACAGTTACGACTGACCTTAATAGAAAATATATAGAAAATGATAGACATTAAAAAGTATCATTACAAATCTAAAAAACAACATTAGAATGAACCAATTTCAATTTACACACACATTGTACACGGGAAGCCTATATCACTTTGTCAATAGGGTTGTAATTATGTGGAATGTGGATTCATCGTCATCATCTGCCTGTATCATACCCCCATTTCAGGATTACAGGCCTCTTCTCGCAGGAAGGTATGGGCATAATCACCACGCCAGCCCACGACGTATTTACGATATCAAATTTCGAGAAATCCATAGTTCTATATTTTCCCACAAACATTTCTCAGGCTTGCTCCCGTTTTCCTTGCCAGTCTTAGCAATTTAAACTAGTAAATGTAACCGAATTTCGAAATATTCACAAGTATCGTAAAATGCCCGGGGTTCGAACTAGCGGACATCAGATTGATATTCCACCGGTCAAACCGCTCGACTACCACGACTTTTTAATGAGGATTTTTTCGTCATGAAATACTTTTAATTTTCTTTGAGTTTAAATCGGGTGAGTGCCTTAAGCGCTCCCCTTAGTAGTCTGGTGAAACTGTAGAGGCCTTGCCAGGTCAACAGTGTGGACAGATGTCTATGTGAAAATATAGAAAGAGAGTTTAAGTTGACGACTAAAGAAATTAAAGCGTAAGAAGCAATCAGCGCTAATTTTCGGCTTCAACCCAGAGCAAGTCACAGTACATAAGAAAACGAAACGAATCATACATTATTTTGAGAGATAATCGCGGACCGACAAAGAAGAAAATCCTTGGCTTTTATAATACTACTAGGTAAAGGTAATTATTTAAGTGTAATTTCCCGACTTTGTAAAACAGTTAAGATTTACCTACAATTATGTTTTTTTAAAGCCAAAATAAATGAACTTACTGCCAAGTAACGACTTTTAATTACCAAAAATATATTCTGTTCAAAAACAAAAGAACGAGCGAGCCTTACAGTAGCCGCATATGATGTATAACATCTGAAATGTTATCCTACTATAAAATTAAGATGAAATATATTTGAAGTCAATTTATGCTAGACCATGTCAAGCAGGTTTTAATGTCTAAAGGCTATTACAGGGTGGATCAATTGTGAACGATGGTGACGTCTGGAAATGACGCCCTCTCTGTGCATCCACCAAAACCGAATGTAATTATCTATAACTATGTTTTAAAAATATGAGTTATAATATGTTTAATGAAAAGATAAACCAGATCGAGTTGCTAGCCGGTTCTTCTCGATGACTGGGTTGTTTTCCGAACCGGTGGTAACTTTGACGTTCATAAGTGCCTTCTCAGGGCCTAAACTGAATAAAGTATTTTTGATTTTGATTTTGATGCTGATGCATTCGTCTTCTCTTTCTATTTCTCGTTACACCCATGCATACTACATTACGTTGGCCGACAATACGTCGTGGTACCAACCTCACGCAAAATGGGTTGGCACCATCTCATAGCCATCTCTCCGCCGCGCTACCGCCGCGCTGTTGGTCAAATCAAATAACGCGCGATTCTCAGGTTTCCTGTTACACATTTCCGTCCCTTTTCCAAAATCACTCCCCCAAAAACAAACCAGCAACCGAGAGGAAAGACGTTACACATCAATAAATAAACAAATATAATAAACCATTTTAATTCTATTTCTATAGCATAGAATAAGTAAGTGTGAGTTTCATAATTATACGGTTTAAATGCTGTTGGCCTTCAAAGTGCTAATTAACACCCGAGTATTTATTACATTATATCTACATAATATTTTATTCATTAGCAACGTCTGTTATGAGTATATATATACGGAATGTGTGTCAAACACTTTATTACACCCGGTGAGATAACGCGCAACAGAATGCACGCGATGAGGTATTAAAAGGCAATATCTGTTGCGGCATCTAAAGCTGTTTGTACACTGTCAGATTTGTCGGACAGCATGTTGTCTAACTTTTTACCTACTTGCTTTTAGATTTTATAGTTTGTGAAAAATCGTACGAATAACGGTGTTAACATGGTAAGCGTAGCGTGGGCCGACTCTCAAATGTAGATATAGTTGCTTTCAGAAAGAACCCTTGGGGTAGTGGGTAGCCAGGTGAACTTTTGTAAATATACTAAGGTCATGCTATGATTTTCATACCGATGTTTTTTCTATACGATAGTCACAGAATAACCACAGAATAGTTCGCGAGTTTTACTATCCAATTTGACATACCTACATGATTGCTTAGGTATAAGACCTACGTCACAAAACATACAGTGCGATAAATTGAAGCAAGCATATTACATCCATCTGTTCAACCAAAGGAAGTATACTGCCTAACAAATGGTCTTTCAAAACATAGCGATAAGGGTACATCTTGCACAGCTCGCATCCTTCCTCTTTTTGTAACCTCAACCAATTCAGCCTATGTTGCGATGGGTCTGCCCACTCTACCTCTTGTGGTGAGTAATTGTTAAATGGGAACTCTGCACTCCGTACTATAGCAATTGTGAAGGTTATCATCACAACTACCTCTAAGAGATAGAGACATACAAAGGGCATTCCCGAAGGAAGGTATGGACATAATCAAGACGCCAGCCCACGACCTATTGGCGATTGCACACTCTGAGAAATCCAGTTCTATATTTTCTCAAATACGGTGGTACTACTAAAACATTTCTCAGATTCAGTTTTTCTCATGATGTTTTCCCTCACCGTCGGTCGATAGTGTTACCAATTTAAATCAGTAAATATTCGCGAAATCCGAAACGGTCAAACCATTCAATCACTACAACTTTTACAATTTTTAAATACATAATATATACCATTTTTAATATATCATATAGTGACTGTTCGAACATAATTTAAATTGTAACTATTTAGAGTACTTATAATTAATCATATTATCTGCAAGTTTCAAGATCCCATCATAACTTGTCGAAAAAAACAATAATTTACTTAAGATCAATAATCCAACAAGTTGGCTGACAACCAGTGTGCAATCGCCTTAAAAACACGTCTTGGCCCCTTCACGGGAGCGGACCAGTCGCCTTTAATGACTCGTAATTACGCCAGCCGTAATGGAGTCTATAATGTCGGCTCGCCACAAAGCTCGATGCCTCCATTTTGTGAGGTTTTTTTTCCCATCCAACCGCGATAATGTCTTGGAGCGTTTTGCGTTTCGTTCGACCGAACAAAATTTTCGGTATCAAATTTTGTTAGTTTTTCTTATTGTCTTAAATCTAATTGTCTCGTTGTGGCATTTATTTATCTTCCGCGTCGAGGGCTTGGTTCGACTTTGATATTTAAATTTTTGAAATGATTGCTTACACACATTCTAGTAAAATCCACTCCACAAGCCTGTATTAAGACAACAATTGTTGGTAGGCATTCGACTTTAGTCGCTGTTATTTTTTAATTTATAACGCACGGATAGTATTTTTTATAAATATTTTATAGGTATTTAGCATATGATCATAACCTCACCTGATGTTTAATGACATTAGACATACACCTATACAACGACGACAAATTTTCAACTTGAGGGTGGCCTGGGGGTGGTTTCAAAAAAACTCCTACCACCATGTGAATACTGGATAGGTTCTTAGTGATGTAAGCCTTATCTTAGTTCTTCTTCCATTAAATTAAATGAACAAATTTGTAGAAACTATCAATAGAAAAACAAGATTCAGTATCTTCCTTAGGTTCTTCTTTTCCTGTATTGTGCCGATGAGAATCCCACAGTTTGTCAGGGGGGTCTAACGCCCACCTTTCCTTTCGAGGGGTCTTTCGATCTCTCGGACCGCAGTCGTGGCCCCTCAGGAGGGGCCAACACCTGTCGGAGGAGCAGACGTAATGCCTGTAAGGCAGTCCCAGCTCCTCCGGCGAAAAGATGTAAGAAGGCACCATGGGGTTTTAGTCCGTGCGAATCGGACATAGCCCACCTTTGCTGCCCGGCAAGGTGAGTATCCGTTAGGGATTTCCACATGTAAAAAAAAAAAAAAATGCTACTTTGACAACGAAACCTCCTTATTGAAGTACTGCCATTATTAATTTGATAAATATATCGTATTTAACAACTATTTCACTACTCTATGAAAATGATTACCGTACCGCATTATTATTTCTAATATAATTAATTCTTGCTCGATGACTGTACAATATTACTCAAAATACTGTCCATAATAGAGGGTTAAATAATACAAGTTTATGTATAGAAAATAAATACCACTACCATATGACAGACTAAGATCAAGTTAAAAACTTTGAAGCGACACTGGCGATGAAATGGTTGTGCTCGAACAAAACAACGATCGACATGGGATTCAAATCATGATAATGCATCGGAGCTTTCGGTGGAGGAAAATATCGTGATGAAACCATAACATGGTGGGTAGGGTCCGTCTGGCTAGCTACCACCCTCAAGTTGAAAACCTGTCGCCAATCACCTGTTGGTGTGTTCCGGCAGCTGTACTTGAGAGCCAGTCTCACTAGGCTTAGCGTGACTTACCATCTTAGACCACATCATAATTTAATATCAGATGTGATTGTGGTCAAAACCATTAACCTATAAAGTATAAAAAAGCTATACTTGAGTGCCAGGTCTTTCTCTAGGTTCAGTGTTGCCACCTTAGAGCGCATCGTTATTAGCATCACTTGAGAATGTGGATGACATTACTGGAATGAATGAATTATCGTATGAATGCTACAATTTACAATGTATAAAAGAATCTTAAAAAATTTACTTACTTACGTTATTTAAAAATCATTTATCACACCGGGAAATACATTTAAATATATTACAGTCCTACATTTCGATTTAAATAAATGCAAATGAGTACACTTATCATGCATTTCAAGAATAATAACAATAAATTATTATGAACTACTTAATTTAAACGATCCGTATCATTCAAACGAGGTCGAAGCCGTTGGCTACAAGCTAAAACAAAACGCAGACAGCATTCAAACAAAAAAAAAAAAAATATCCTATTCGAAAATTTTCTTATGATTATAATGTTTTATAATGAAACCAATTTTCTAAGAAGTTGCGTGAAATGGAACGCACCGCCACGCCCCTAGTGATGTTTTGCGGTGAGCGACGATGAATCCTATGTTTTTTGTTTGTGGATGTGCCACAAAATAATTATAATAACCGCTTAATAATGATACCGAAATAACGCAACGTTTTTTTTAATATAGTCCAAACAACAAAGCACATTCGTTGTAATTCTTCATACTTTATGCGATAATTGTTTCATACGACTACTCTTGTCACAATGTTTTTAAAGAAATCACTCGACCATGAATTTTTATTGCCAATATTTTTATAGTTAAGTGCTCGCGGCGCCGCACGCGTTTTTTAACGTTTGTACTATTACACTTTAATTATATACTATCTAATATTCGCGACTTCGTCTGCGTGGTTATTATCTTAATTTATTTTATGTACAGTTGGAAAAAAACATAAGCACTACACCGCTTGCCCCACTTCTCGGCTATAAGAAAGAGCAGATCCCTGCACGCGTTGTATTTATAGAAGCCCTACCACCAAAAAACTATTGGATAGATTTCGATCAACTTTTTTTTTATTTTTAAATTAGACCTCGAGGTATAGGTCTAATCTAAAAAACGTCTAAAAAAACACTTAGATAAGCAACTTCCAAGTTGATCGCTCAAACGGTGTTAAAGTATATAGATCTCGTATATATGTAGATATCATAAATTATAAAAATCATAGACAACGATTTATTAGAGCGAATAAAATATTGGCAAACGAGTGTGAACGGCAATTATATATACTCGTATCAGTTTTACAGTTTGGTTAGAGATTGGAGAGTTTTTCTTCATGCGTGTTTAGTAAATGCAGTGGTGACTGGATTATAAAATCACCTCTGTTCGTAACATGATATGGTAAAAAAACAACAAAATTCAAATAAGCCTATAAATATCGAAGTATGTACTTGTTTATTTTTAAAATAGACTCTTATTTTTGTTACATTGAATAGCTGGCTGCAAAACTGTATTAGAATCTTCCAAACTTACACCGTTTTAACCACAGAACATAAAGATAAGTTTCGTCCGTTAATACGATTAAATGTAGTATGAATAAATTTAAATAATTACGCCACCATAACTCAATTAATTAAGTGGTAAAGGATTCAGAAACACTATATTATATATGAATAAAAATCATATTATTGTTTCAAAAGTTTTATAAAAAACACCATAACCATAATTTTAAAGTTCACGCGAGCGGAAACACGAGCGTAACTAGTTTACAAAATAAAAAATTACCAAAACGAACACTTTCTTTTTATTCCATAGATGGACACGCTTTATAATTATTATAAAAATATAACCATTAAAATACACTAAAAATACCTACAACACAATTTACACGGCGGCCATTTGTAATTTAATGTCAAAATAAATTCCTTCCGAAGGGGCGCTTCATGCGGTTTGAATAAAAGTAAATATCATTTGTATAGTATAATCCGTCCAGTGGGCTCTATCATAATAAGTGTCTTTGCAACACCAGCTTATCAGCTCATCTTAATTGTATAGATTGACAGTAAACAGTCCGCAAATGACCGTCCAGTGGCTACTTCGAGTCCTTGTGTGACGTTAATTACACCGTAGCGTGGATAATTTTAAAAACACTAAACTTTGTACAGTCGGTTTAACTTCACCTGCTTTGCAGGTTCGGGTAAATAAACATCGTTAAGTGCTTTAAATTCGGGATGTTAAGCATTGGCCGTATAAAGTTAGTACGGATGTTACTAAAAATTTGTATTTAGAAATAACCTAATAAATAACTTAACCTTAACAACAATATCTGATTTGATTACAGAGTCTTCTTTTTGGGTACTCTGAATATAGACATAAGTTCGGGCTTACGAATAATAAAGTCAAAATATTATTATAAGAATCTATAATTAGTATTTGTTTATTTCTAAATTGTCTCGATGTTATACATATAATATAGGTAATAATTACACCTAAATTTGTGTTCTGTCGTAACGCAGAACGGTCAAAAAAATTTTGGCGACGACCGTTTATGATGTTTTATAGGCGTACAAGCGGACTCGGTGGGCAAACGTTTCAGGCTGTATTGAAATAAAAAATATTAAAGGTGCTCGGAGGCTGTATACTTGGGTTTACATGTGCGTTATGAGATTGTAAAAAAAAAACGAAATTATGAACATATGTAAAAAAAATTGGTCGGAAAATTTGGTAAATTTTCTAAGACAGTCACACACTGATTCTGTAATCAGTTGGATGAAATTAATATTAAGTAAGAAAAAAAGGAAATATTTGAATGTCTGCATATAGAAGATTTATGGGGCCCACATATTTAAAAGGCCGGCAACGCACTTGCGACTCCCCTGGTGTTGCTAGTGTCTATGGACGGCGGTGATCACTTATCATCAGGTGACCCACCTGTTCGTTTGCCCCCTATAATATAAAAAAAAAGAAAAATATTATTGCCTAAAGCACAATTTGTTAACTGGTATATACTTACACATATTTTTTGAACTGATTAACGTTTAAACACATACTTATCTCGGGTTAAGTGACGATGTAATCCAAGAAGATACGCTATAAGCGTCTAGAGAACTGGCTCTAATGTTACTGATGTTCAGTTGCTAGAAGACGTCTACGGCTTAGCGACAGATTTACCATGTAATATTAGCTAGCCAGGCGTGTCTAGAAAAAGGGCTACCACCATACTATTCACTCATCCTGATATTTTCATTCATTTAAAGCTCAGGGCCATTATAGGAATTGGAATCAACGTTGATTCACGTGGTCTCTGAACGTGCCACCACTAAGCCATCATTATAATTTTGATAAGATATTGAAAAAATGGTAGGTATACCAAGATATTAATACGTCTTACATCTCTACTTTTTAAGTATTTATTGTTTGTTAACTGGTATATACTTACACATATTTTTTGAACTGATTAACGTTTAAACACATACTTATCTCTGGTTAAGTGAAGATGTACTCCAAGAAGATACGCTATAAGCGTCTAGAGAACTGGCTCTAATGTTACTGGTGTTCAATTGCTAAAAGACGTCTACGGCTTAGCGACAGATTTACAATGTAACATTAGCTAGCCAGGCGTGCCTAGAAAAAGTGCTACCACTATACTATTGACTCATCCTGATGTTTTCCTTCATTTAAAGCTCAGGTCCTTTATAGGAATTGGAATCTATGTCGATTCACGTGGTGTCTGAACGTGCCACCACTAAGCCATCATTATAATTTTGATAAGATATTGAAAAAATGGTAGGTATACCAAGATATTAATACGTCTTACATCTCTACTTTTTAAGTATTTATTGGAAAATGTAATGCAAGTATATGGAGTAGTATTCATGAATGAAAATATAATAAAAATAGTGTGTATGTGCTTATGACCACACGAAAGAAGTGAAAAATTCTTCATAAAAAGTACAACAAAACAAAAAGACATCGTCACACGGTTTTCCTAGGTGGTCACCTGTCTAAGTACTGATGGCGCCCGACGTTTCATAACTTCGATGATCAAAAAAAGTTCAACACTCTACCCGACACGGTGTTTACCCTCGTCACTTTTAGTTAGACAAAAAGGTTGCGGATCAGAATTTCAAACCACTCTTATAAAAAGGTACCACTTTAAAAATTTTATAGCCATCACTTTTACTCGTGTTGATGTACATTTGATCTATCCCTATGTCCTTCTCTGCAGGTTTGACGAGGTATTTGTAAAATTGTATGATAATTGCTTGAGTAATTAAGAGGTAAAAGCGTAAGAAGCAAACAAACAAATTCATTTAATTCACTGTAGCATTTATAATATTAAATAAGATTAGAATTTAATAAAAATGAAGCTGCAATTCCCTATAGCGAACAATTGTTTTAGAATATATTCTGTTCTATTTAGTAATGATTTTGTAGAAATTAATAGGTATTGCATATTTATTAACACGAGAAAACAGATTAAAAATGAATGAAAGAGATAAAAAACTGTTACAGTTATTTCAAGATCCCTATGATCTCGAAGTATGCAGTCCAAATATTTAACTTCTTCGAGGTTCATAATTTTTTAATTTGTTTAAGGACTTTTATTAAGGCGAACATCTCAGCTCTATATTTGCAAATGAGAAAGCTGTTCACAAATCTATTATACGCCCCACAATAACTACCACTTGTCTATAATAAATAGATATATATATAAAGAAATGTATTGCATGACCTTAAAGAGAAAAATTAAACCTACATCCGGTACAATACAATGCAGATACAAAATCACGTCTTTTGTGTCGGATCCCTCGATTAGTTCCCAGAGCGTAGCAGAACCGACTTTCATAGCTTTAAATTATTTAAGCCGATATCGAATCGATATTAGACTGACTACCCGAGAGATGTTTTTTTGTCGATAACAAAAAATGTGCCTACATCACCGTCTTGACCACGACCCAAGCCGGATTGCTTGCCACTGGATGGGAATACAGAAAAGTTATCTAACGCTTAACTACTAATACCACAGTCTCATGCTACGTAGCATTCGATAAAGAATACTTCTTCTTATTTATTTTTTTTGGCTCCGTCACGGTTTGTGCACTAGCCAGCGTCAAGTAACAAGATTTTACCAAGTGTCTTGCGATAATTATAATGTTCTAACAAGATGGTGGTTTCCTTGTTAGAACTTTCCATGGAGTTTTGGTGGCATCTCAGAATGCATGCTCCGTGGTATTATTTCCCATCCACTTCACTTGTGCATAATAACCGAACTATATTACGTAAAACACCACCAATATTACAAAATATAAAGTCTAATAACACAAGATTATGAACAAAATATAAAAACCACTACATGACAGACTAAGATCTCGCCAAAAACCAAGAAAGAATACTTTAACAATACGATGTGTTAGTAAGGAGTAACAATAATAGAACTAATAAAATAATAAACCATTGTCACGCGTTGCAATATACTCTGTGCTTAAACATTATTTTAATAAAGATAAAAAATGTTAATTGACAATAAAATAGAGAGTCAATTTAGCTATTTATTTGCATAAAACATGCTGCCATTAATAGTAAAATAATTTTATGACCCGATATTAGTGTTAATAATACTATAGCGATTATAATAAGTAAGTAAGTATGAAAAAGAGCGAGGGGTCATAACGTCGATGTTGATAGTTTGTAGTACAATTGTGATAGTTTAAATATTCATAGTAAAGAACAATAGATGTTAACAATCACAGCTACGAAGGGTTGATTAATTGTTATATTTAAACGCTCCTGTAAATTTATATTATATAAATAAGTCATGTTATTGAATATACATAACTAATGAAAATAAGTCAGTTAAAGTCATAATGCCTCAGTTGATAGTGTGTTCGGACACAGCATCGAAGGACGTAGGTTCGAATCCGTAGCATGGAGGTAAGGCTTTTTCAAAGTCCGCCTGACTAGCTACCAGGCTCAAGTTGAAAATTTATCCCCAAGCACCTGTGCACCTGTGTGTTCCGGCAGCTGGACTAGAGAGCCACTTCCAGAGGTTTAGCGTGACTACCATCTTAGACTACATCATCATTTAACATCAGATAAGATTGTAGTGAAACGCTAACCTATAAAATAGAAAAAAGTCATATTATGCAGCCTATAGCCTGATTATAGAAAACATTTATAAGTATTAAATATGCATAATTTGTATTGTGTTCTAAATATGAAAATGTACAGTATAAATCCATACTCATTAGTGAAAGGTCGTTGATCATCATTAGCCACCTCAAAACAAAGTAATATGGGATGAAGTTCTAACTTTACCCCATTCCGTGTGTTAATTAAGAAATTGCTCCAGTATAAGCAAACATACATTAGTCTTCATTTTAAACGACATATGTACGCGTTGTATAATTACGCTTTCTAGCAAAACCCCATTAAATTCTATGAATACATTTTCATATATAGACCCAATGTGAAGTGTACTAGACATTTAATGTATACATTTTGTATTAAAAGACCAATTTTAAATTCTTTAAAGATCTTCATTCTCAACTAGTCAGTCTAGAAACAATCGCAAGGTTTTTTTATAATTTATTTATTTTAACAGTCTCATCTGATATTAAATGACGAGTGATTTATGCTGGTAAACACGCTAAACCTAGAGGAGGTCAAGTGTAATTGATAGAACACATCCACTGGTGCTTGGCGAGAGATTTTCATCTTGTGTGTGGTAGTTAGCAAGGCAGGAAACAACATGTATCCGCAATCTCATCTCATGTTAAATGGCGAGTGATCTATACCGGTAAACACGACAAGCCCAGAGGAGGTCAAGTGTAATTGATAGAACACATCCACTGGTGCTTGGTGAGAGTTTTTCATCTTGTGTGTGGTAGTTAGCAAGACAGACTTAGTCAAAGCCCTAGCAATGGTGGAAAGGCTTGAAGCTTTCTTTACATCATTCACTAATTATCTATCTATTGTAAATTACCAGTCGACCAACCAAAGACCATATTCCTTATGGTACACCCATATCTGCGTGACGAAGCTTCGACTACTTGTCGCGTTAAAATTAAATAAAAAATCATTCTGATAAAGGCACAGAATTCCCGTTCCAACACCTGTGTCTTTCCAATAACTTGAAATTAGCGTGCGATAAATGCCTTTGATGTGCGCAAAAGCCGCCGACCCTGTTATTGTGGTGCGTGTATCGTCACGCAATCCGATAGTTCGTAACGCATAACGATAATATCTTCCCACATCTGAATTTAGTCTGACCATAGACAAAACTTCGTGCCGATAGACGCATGTATAGGAGTAGCATTAAATCCAAATAAATATAAACCAATTGCAGAACGTATGTAAGCGCTTAACTTCAGAACAGCTGCATCGATTTTTCGTTACTATTTTTTTTTTGTTTTGTTTTTAGTTATCAAGACTTGGTTTTTATGAAGGAAAATGTTTGAAAAATCATATGGAAAAGTAAAAAAAAAAATAGAGTTAAAAACCTCCATTGAAAAAATGATTAAATGAGTGAAACAGAATACAGTAACTTCTAATAGTTCAGTTGCCGTTTTATTTCATTACATGGTCGTACTGTTTTTTTTTAATATATAAACGTATTGATCTCCTCTTCATGAGTACGCTCATGCGAAACCAAGGTGGGCAGCTGGTAACAAAATAAAATTATCAATATATGAACTGAGCTATATTTTGGAAATGACGAGCAACTATCCAGTGTTTAAATAATCCGAGGTGACGAGCCGAAAAATAAAAAATGAACATTCATTAGTCGCCATTGAAAGCTCACTCGGACCAGTTTGATACCCGGCATTACAGCGTGTTTTGTTCTTAAAAAACATACTATATTTCTAATTATTCCCATCTATATTTTTTTGTGAGTGAGACCTATTCATTTCGACGCTTTAGGTTGGAATAATGTTTGATGTAATTTAATTGAATTCAGCTTGTATTATTGCTAGGTGTAAAGTCTCTCAAAGTATATACAATCTACTGCCATTCTTTGGCAAACATGAGCAGTCAAATTTTACTGCAACGTGTTGTATGTTGATTTCGGATTCTGACCTATAGAAATAATATTTGCCAACATAACGAAAGAGACGGATGAGAAAAGATTACATGTGTGTTAAGATGGATGTGTGGTATGTGGCAGAAATGGGAATGTTAAGATGGATGTTTGGTGTAACAAGAAGGGATAAGATTAAGAATGAGTATATCGGAGGAAGTTTGAAAATAGCACCAGTGACAGAGAAGTTGAGGAGTAATAGGTTAGCGTGGTGCGGGCATATTATGAGAAGAGATGAAAGTCACGTAACAAGAAAAGTTTTGAGTTTGAAAGTGGATGGATATAAGGGTAGAGGAAGACCGAACAAAGTATGGGATGGATTGTGTGAAAAATGATATGTGTATAAAAGGTGTGAATACTGAGATGACATTTGACAGGAGAGAGTGAGGGAAAGAAAAACATGTTGTGCCGACCCTACTTAGGTGGGATAAGGGTAAGATGATGATGAACGCAGTACCAGTAAAAGGGCAGGTAAAGTCTGAGAGTAGTACCTAATGAGTATTATTTATACTAGTAATCGCCCACGACTTCGTCTACGTTTGTATTTATATTAATGATGACCGTATTCTATGTCATCGAATAACTCTAATGGTTTATAGAGCACGTATAGCTTATAGTTAAAGAGTTTTTCCAAATTTACTTGACACTTGTTATATTTTTGTCAATTTAAACAGTTTAAAGCGATGATAGCTCAGTTTCATACCGTGCTCGGACACTGGCGTCGAAGGACAAGGATTCGAATCCTAGCAACCCAGTCGAAACTTTCGGTGAAGGAAAACATCGTGATGAAACCATAGCACGGTGATAGAGTTCTTTCTTAGCCCACCTGGCTAGCTAACATCCTCAAGTTGAAAATCTATCGTTAAAAACATGTTTTGGTGTTCCAGCAGCAACACTTGAAAGCCAGTGCCCTCTAGGCTTAGCGTGCTTACCATCTTGTACTACATCATCATTTAAAATCAAATGAGATTGTGGTCATATGCCAACGAATAAAGTAAAGAAAAAACAATGTCTTTATAAATCACAGCCTATCGCTTAGTTCAAGGTAAGCTATATATAATGGTTGATCAAAATCTATGCTATGGGTTAGTTTATGCGTGAAAGAGAAAGAAACATCGATTTATTCTCACATTTTTTCTCGTTTGTAAATAGTAATGGCATATACAAAGTACATACTCTAAGTGAGAACGCAATAGCCGAGGTCGGGTTGGCCGCCCGACGAAAAGCGAACGTTACCGAGAAAGGCCGAATTGTGAATGCCTATGCTAACGAGTTGCAATGCCCCATTATTATCTTCGTACATAACAGTCACGCTGTAAAGAATTAAGAACGCACTAGAGCGTTGACTGTAATATAAAATGTTGAGAACGAAATACATTTGACACTGCAGTTCTCAGCTACCTCATAACGACTATAAATGGGAGTCATTCCACGAAACGGCATAACAATGCTTTTGCTTGTCCTTACTGTTATTATAAATGCCCAACAAAAGACCATATAATTATACATACACGTTGTCAGAGGTACAAAAGTAAGGGTAGGGTATTGTAGGGTACTTTTACCCATCTTCCCATTGCACAGGTCTGGCGGACGGAGAAGACGGCCTGTGTGTACACTATCGTCTCCTGACAGGGACGGGGCTCGGTGGCACTATTTGATGCCGGGCCAACCGCTGGGGCGACACGACGCATGCTGATGAGATTTCGTGTCGCCCCAACAAAAGCGGCGGATGTACACCGTGGGGCTTTAGTGAGTAGAAGTCTCACACTACCCACCCTCTCCCCCGGGAGGGAGGCGTATCCATAATGGATTTCCCCACGTTAAAAAAAAGGGTAGGGTACTTTTATTCAGAAAAAGTGTACCGTTTCCGAGAGATAGATCAAGTCTACATTAACGCGAGCGAAGCCGCGGGCAAAAGCGAGTTGTAGGTGTTTGCGCCATATAATGGTGCTTCTTTTTCATTCAATAATATTGTTCTTTTCTATATTTCACTACTGTCCTGCCGCTCTTAGATTGTCTTGGAATCTGCATGTCATTGCGGGCAGTCTACGTGCACCCCGGACGGAGCGAGGACGTTGCAACCGCATTAATATTGTGCAACCGCTATAATCGCATTAGTTGTCGAAGACCCCTTAATAACTACCGGAAGGAGCTTCGCAAACACCTGGTGATCCTAGTGAATCCCGGGCACCAAAAACAAGGGTACAGAATTAAGGTCAGTGATACCATCCGTACCCGAAACCGACGTACACGCAAAATTAATTTCGACTCCGCTTTAACAGTAGGAGTAATCAACAATGGTCGCTTGTTACTGTTTTACGTAAAAAATACTTAAAAGAATAGATTGTCATGAAACTTTATGCAGTCATAATACCTAACATTTAATTTAAATTGGCCAATCTTGCCACCTAGCTAGGGAACCAGAGAACTAGCTCGATCTGTGCTGCAGAATTATATAATCTATACATGTAATAAAAATGAAGTGTCTGTATGTAATATGAAAATAACGACTTTTTACTAATTGGATATGAACGTATACACGATACTGATAACAAAAATACAATTTTTTAAATTTTTGTCTGTCTGTTTGTATCTTTTGGGTAATCTCCGAAACTGCTGGACCGATTTTGATAGAAATTTCACTGACGGATAGTTACAATTACAGCGGGTGACATAGGCTACTTTATTTTAGACTAGCTGTCATCCGTGGCTTCGTCTGTAGTACTATCTCCAAAACGATTGGACCTATTTTCATGGGACTCTCACTGACAGATAGCTAACGTTATAAAAAGTAATTAAAGCTTTTTTATTTTAGACTAGCTTTTACTCCATGGATATGTTTGCAGTATTATCTCCAAACGTTTGAACCATTTTTCACGGAACTTTCTCTAACAGATAGCTGGTCTTATAAGAAGTAATTTACAATTATAAAAAACGCATGTGGAGCTGTGGGCAACAGCTAGTACATAATATATAGTGTCATCGTTTATAATATGATGAAGTAATTAAACGCAGTCGCGGGCGATCACTAGTAATTTATTTAAATAAAGGAAAACTACAATTAGATAAACAATTTCATTCTACTTCCATTATAGAAGCACTCACGACAGAAACTGTGGTATTCTCACACAATCAAGCCAAGACAATTTTATTCTCCTAAGGATGTTTTTTTTTGTATTTTATTTTATTAATTCCTTTACAAGAGACGCAGCGCGCGGCATCTGAGAGCGCAATTTACTCGGCGCGGTGATGTGTGTCGAATCGATTTCGTCTCGACTTCGCGGTACGTCGATTCGAATCGGCGACCGCTGCGGCAACCATTACCGACATAATGAAGATACGATACAATTTTGGCTTTTCGACACGGAGTCGCGGTGCGCGCCGTCCCTTCTGCGGCAATGAATTTGGTCATAAGAAATACTATATTTCTTATACTATAAGTATAAATACATTTGTTATTAAAAAGTTGGTGTTTATTTTTGGGCACTTGCGTCTTTAGCTGTCTCCGTACATGGCACGATAGTCGTCTTCCACTTGTTGCAAGTGTAATACGAATAGAGCTGCTGAGCATTTATATAACTGTACTAGTTGACCCAGCGAACTTCGTACCGCCTAATAGTCAATTCATTTTTTTTATATATTTATTCTGCTATTCGGGACGCTATATAATGTTAAATATTACCATCGTATTAATATTGACATTAATATTTATACGATACTAACGTCACTCAATTGTTTTGCCTTCCCGGAACACCTCTCCACTAACACTGAAACTTTATGCTATAGTATTAAAGTTCAAATTGAAAAGTAATATTACGAATCATTTGTATGGGAGTATAGAAAAGTGTTGTTTTTAGACTTTTTCAGGCAATTTTTTTAATTTTTCTCTCCGTGAGGTTCATCCTCGTACTTCTAGAAATATTCTCTAAAAAAAGAATTAGCGAAATCGGTTCAGCTGTTCTCGAGATTTGCGCTTAGCAACACATTTAGCGATTCATTTTTATATTATAGATAATAACGTTATTAGGGTACGTATTCTGCTTTATTTTTCATACATATTCTTTATACTTTTGCATAGCAAGAAAGAATACTAAAATACTTTATTTGGAATTTCTAGAAAATATCTCTTATATGTTATCTAAGACCGCGACCTCCATTTTCACTATGTTTCCGATATAATTAACCTCTCGGCTGATTTTTTAAGACCCCCAGATCTCAAAATGGCGGATGACTTTTTTTTTTTTTTTTTTCATGACATCGGACTATGTACATTGAAAGGTTTAGTAAAAAAAAATTTACATTTTAAATAAAAATGATAAATTTACAATACATGATTTGTTATATTTAAAAGTTCTGTATTAAATCAGGTAGTTTTTTAAACGTATGCTGCCAACAAATCTGTTGAACTGTGCCGTATGACTTCTACATTTGTTTGTTTGGAACTTAAATCTTTAAGGTTTTGGACAGGGAATAATAAAAAATACTTTATAGTTTTTTTTTTTTAATTTCAAGAACAATGATTTTTGCGTTTTCTAGAAGCACAAAAATCTATTAAGTCCACATTTAACTTATTCGTGGATGATTCATAAGGATATGAATAGTGTTATGTTTTACAACAAATCCCAAAGCATATTACTGTTGTGCCGGTTAGTGACTTCAAATACCATTTTCAAGCGAATTATTTGTCAAAAAGCTGTTAAGCTACTATGTTTGGAAATAACACTGTTTTCTGTGTACCCAAAAAAAACGACTGTAACTGTAATGTAATTTTTATAAACATATGAAATGATAAACCCGATTCGAGTTTCTCGCCGGTTCTCCTCGATGGTTGAGTTGTTTTTAGAACCTGTGGAAATTTGACGTTCAGAAATCAGAAGGGTAATTTTTGGGTGTAACATTGAACAAAATATTTTTGATATTGAAGTGGCCTATTGGATTCCCACACACGCACTGGATTTTCGTACGATAAAGATAATACATTTTTTCTGTAGGTGTAAGAAATTATAACTGAAATACTAATTTATAAATATACTAGCATGACCGGCGGACGTTGTCCTGCCCTGATAATAAAAAAAATATATGCTTATATGCATGAAACGCTTAAGGCGGCTTGACTTTTTTCGATTCTTTCAACAATTATCATTATATTTACACCAATTTACAAAAAAAAAAAGCGACGAATTATATACCTAAACCGTTCCCGTGAATTACTCTATCTATTGGTGAATTTAAAATCCGTTCAGTAGTTTTTCAGATTTTTCGCAAACATCCAGACATCCAGACAGACAGACGCGGCGGACGATTTTGTTTTATAATATGTAATGATAATATGATAGAGGTATGTTGTTGTGCGCGCATCACGCAAAAATTATTGAATACATTTCGATTAATATTGAAAAGATTTTAGAAAGCAGAGAAGTTATGTTTGTCTTTGTAGGGTACCCTATGTGCTCTAATGGCTCGGCAATGTTTTTTTTAAAACTGACTACGCCATAGGCCTGGCAGGCTTTTACAGCTTCACCGGACTACTAAGGGGAGGAGCGCTTAAAGCACTAACCCGAATTTTGTATCGGCAAGCAGAACAAGGGCGCACAGTGCGCCTCGGCTTAGACTATTACCTAGTATCCCGAATCTAAATGAGCTAAACTAAGGTAACTATTCATACGTATAGGGATACGTGCCATATACATGTGTGCCAAGCGTGTATACCTCATGAACTCAAACATGTATTTCGAATGTGGCAACTAAGCTAGACTAACCTCTCAGTTCGAATAAGGGGAAAAAAATAAAACCCTTCCACTGTGTGTATCTACTTGTGACTCGGCAATGCCCGCATATTAGTTAGTATATATATAGCTCAACCTAGCACACGCGCCTGCGGCTGCCGTGACAATGACGTTCGTTATACACTCACCAATAGCAACACGAGATAGCGTGTGTACGGTATAGTACTACAGACTTTTCAAGTAAAAAATTTGTTCGGGCTCATCTAATAAAGATTTTCAGTATAAAAATTAAAGAAAATGTGTACTCTATTGTGCCCCCCCCCCCCCCCCCACGGTATACCGACCGCCGCTTTGCTTAGGGCGACATGGGACCGTACAAAGCTATCACCATGTCGCCCCTGCGGTCAGCCCAGCGGAAGTTGGCCGCCGGGCTCCGTCCTTATAGGGAGGTAGACTGGGTATACAACCAGCTACCTCCCCTCGTCAGCCAGACTTGTGCAATGAGGAGATGGGCCCCCCGGCCCATCCCTTCTAGTTCGGCTACGGAGGTGGAAGGAGGCGTGCAAACCGCCGCCTCCTTCCACCGGCTCTTCTTTGGCGGAGAGGGCCGCTAAGAGGATCCAGCTCTCGGGCCCTCTCCGCCGCCTCCTTCTGCGAGATGACGTCCTCGCAGAAGGAGACCATCACTTGCCATGCCTCTTCGCTGACGAGCATGGCCGAAACCACACTCGGCAACGATAAGTCCGGCCCTACCGCCGCAGCCAGAATGCGGCGCTGTCCCTCCCACGCAACACACTCAGACAGAGTGTGCTGCGCGGTATCCTCCTCAGCACCGCATTCATGGCATGCGGCGGTGGGCTCCCTGCGAGCGATCTGGTGCAGGTACCAGCCAAAACAGCCATGGCCGGTGAGTACCTGCACCAGTCGGAATGTCAGGGAACCCCACTCCCTACTAAGCCATTCCGGCAGGACCGGACGGACGGCGTCAATAGTGTAACGCCCGTACCGCGCGTCCGCCAGGTCCTGCCTCCACCTCTCCATTGCCACCTCCCGGCCCTCCCTCCTCTTGGCCTCAACCTCCCTGGGAGCCGGAGGCTCTCCCAGCCGTTTCCTTGCCGCCGTGAACTCGTACACGGCGGCAAGAACACCTGCCTCCAGCTCCCAGGGTAGGGAGCCGGCGAGCGCAAAGGCCGCCGCTGAGGCCACGGTGCGGTACCCTCTGACCACCCTCAGTGCCACAATGCGCTGCGCAGCGCGCAGCGCCCGCACATTAGCGGCACCGAGGGCGTCGGCCCACACCGGAGCCCCATAAACGGCCATCGCCCGCACGACTCCCATATACAGTCGGCGGCACCCGGCACTCGGTCCCCCAATGTTGGGGAGCAACCGGCCGAGTGCCCCCGCCGCTCTTGTGATTCGCGGTCCGAGCCCCGCAAACTGGGGCTCGAACCGCCAGCGCCCGTCCAGGGTGAGGCCCAGATACTTCATCTGGGTCCCCACCCTGATAGGGGCACCCTCCACCATTATGTGGGCCCCAGGTGGTGGCCCTCGCCGAGGCCCATGAAACAAGACGGCTTCTCGAGAGCCACCCTGAGGCCCAACCTCCTTATGCGCCTGACCACGAGGTTTGTGGCCGTCGTGGCCAGGCGCTCCACCTCCTCCCAGTTCCCCCCCTGGGCTACGACTAAGGTGTCATCCGCGTAACACAATATGCGCGCACCAGTTGGTAGCGCGCCGTGGAGCACCCAGTCGTAGCCCATGTTCCACAGGAGTGGGCCCAAGGCCGACCCCTGTGGAACACCCCGCCGCGTGCCTCTCCGGACCATATGACCGTCGCCGTCTATGTAGACGACCTTCCTATCGATCAAGTACGCCTCCAACAGCCGCCGCAGATACAGAGGCACTCCAAAATATCGGAGTGCCTCCCGTATCACACTATGCGGCAGGCTGTTGAAGGCGTTGGCGATGTCCAAGGACACCGCCAGAAGTCTCTCCCCTTGGGAGGTCGCCCCCACAGACAACGACTTGAGGTGGGTCAGGGCGTCCACTGTTGAACGCCCCGCCCGGAAGCCAAACTGCGCGTCCGCCACGTTCGGCCCGATCTCCTCCATGTGCTGGACAACCCGGGAAGCAATAACCCGCTCCAGAATCTTCCCGGCGTCGTCCAGCAGCACCAAGGGCCGATATGCGGAAGCGCAGTCCAGAGGGCGGCCCTCCTTTGCCAGCAGGCATAGCCGCCCTCGCTTCCATGGTTTCGGAAACCGCCCGACCTCCAGACAGCGATCGAGCAGTCCCCGAAATCACCCTCCCATATGGCCCAAAGAGAACGCGAGCACCCGGCCTGGGACCCCATCCGGACCAGGCGCTCTCCTCCTGTTGCGGAGGCGTTCAACTGCCCTCCCCATCTCTTCCTCCGTTATATGGGGAGGGCCTTCAACCACCTCCACAACTTCCGCCCGAGGAGGAGGCATGGGAGGAGATGGCAGCTCCGGAGGGTCGGGGAATAACTCTCCCACGACCCTCGCCACCACCTCCGGCTGGAGAGTTTCCGTCACTGGGAGCGCCCGGGACCGCAACTTCTTTCTCACTAACTGGTAAGGGCGCCCCCATGGATCCCCCTCCAGCGTCTGTACAACTCCTCCCATGCCTCCTCTTTCGCCCGGCTGATGGCAGCCTGCAGGACTTTCCTGCACTCCCTGTAGCTGCCATATAGCCGGGCCTCCTCCTCGGGGTTCCTCCGGCTCCTCCGGCGGCTGCGCCCGAACAGCCGCCGTGCCGCGGAGCAGGCCGCCCGGAGATCGGCAATCTCCGGCGACCACCAGTACACCGCCCTTCTGTCTGGGCGGTGTACACTCCGCGGCATCGACGCGTCGCATACCTCCGTGAGGGCCACACAGAGGCGGGCAGCGGACGCGTCGACATCTTCCCCCGTTGGTGAGGGCATTGCCCAGGCCTGGACGATGGCCGCCTCCTCCGCCATTTCCCTGTCAAGGCGGCCAATCGTCCAACAGGGGAACTTCGCGCCCCTCCGGGGGCGGATAACTGCATCGGCTTGGGAGGTGGAGATCTCAAACCTAATATACCGGTGGTCCGATAAAGCCTCCACCTCCTCAAGCACATTCCACCCCCGTACACGGCGTGCGACGGACGGCGTGGCGAACGAAATGTCCACCACAGAGCCCCCGTTCCATCGCACGCACGTATGGACGCTCCCCTGGTTGAGAAGGGACAGCCCCAACTCGGCTGCCCACTCCTCAACGGCCATGCCCCGCAAGTCCGTGGCCACCGCTCCCCATGTCCTCGACTTGGCATTCAAGTCTCCCATGAGGACTACAGGGAGCGGTGACAGCCGCCTTACAGCCCCCTGCAGGGAGCCAAGAAACCCCTCGAACTCCCATAGGGGTCTGTTTGGGGAGAAGTACGCCCCTACAATGGCGTACTCTCCCCAGACGGCTGCCACGAATCCGGCCCCTGACTCTCTTACCACCAGGGACGAGCCCGAGCCGGACACGATCGCCACGGAACCATTCCTATCCCCAGCCCAGTGCGGCTGAGTAGGAACATAATATGGCTCCGTGGCGACCGCAAGCCCTATCCCCCACTCCGCCACTGACTGGATAAACAGGTCCTGTGCAGCAGCGGAGTGGTTCAGGTTCGTCTGAAGGAAGCTGAAATGGGCGCGGTCCATTACTGTTCCATTTCAGCTTCCTCCGGCCTGGCGGCCACCCTCCTGTGGCCTGCCCTCGGTACTGGGGACGCCGTACTCTATTGTGCCCATTACGTCCTTTTTAACCCCAAAGTAATGTAGCGTGATGATGTAACATAATCTCTTAAATTCTTTACAACATAAATTGATATGAGCTGCGACGTGTAATCCAATTGCTTTAAATACCATATCCAAACGGAGCGGTTTCTTTTTAAAAGAAAATGGCTAAACTTAATTTCAGACTATAATGGATGGACTTTGTTAATTCGATTACCATAGCTATGGTAGTGATGCATTTATGGCGCCAACTACCAGGTACAAATGTAGCTAAGAACTATCGAAATAACCCAATGAGTGTTATTAAAATTAGTCAAACAATTTAGTAGAAAAGAATTACGAATATATACAGACACACCGAAATGTTATATATAAAGATGGCTAAACGCATGATATCCTAACTAATATCATAATTTCAGGCGAGCAAGGCCGCGAGCAAACACTAGTGCAGCATAATTTATACTTGTTATCGTAAATGTTTTACTAAAGTTACTTTATAGAGATAAGGAGCACGAAGCAAAATGGCCGTTTAACAATTATCCACCTACTTGAAACGTACAATTCATAGGATTTAGAAAGAATGTTTCGGTATAAATAAAAATATATAAATAACCAGTCACAGGCATAAGAATACCAGGAAACGAAAAAAGAAAAATGAAAATAACATTCAACATTAAAATTAACTTAAAATGACTCGGAGCGATAACGCTATTTAAATAATAAGTAATAAATAATAGAAAGCAATTATAATAATATGCCGGGGCGCACTGCGCAGGCGCCGGGGAGGGCGGAGCACGGCGCTAATGCACGCCCGATTGTTCCCCCTGATGATAGGCTTCGGCTGTCCGTGCGCGCATCACTCTCCCGCCGGTTAGTGATGTCCTATTAACATTTTTATATCGAGAAAACATTTAAAGATTAAAAGTTTTATTTCATCCATACACACCATTTTCTAAAATGAGATAATATAAATGAAGAATAATCATTTCGTAAACAGACTTTGTTTATTATTACAAGTTACCGACTTGCCGGATACTAAGTTCAAGCATCATGTCAAGCAGATTTTAATGTCTAAAGGCTATTACAGGGTGGATCAATATGTGAACGATGGTGACGTCTGGAAATGACGTCCTCCCTGTGCATCCACCAAAACCGAATGTAATTATTTATAACTATGTTTTAAAAATATGAGTTATAATATGTTTAATGAAAAGATAAACCAGATCGAGTTTCTTGCCGGTTCTTCTCGATGACTGGGTTGTTTTCCGAACCGGTGGTAACTTTGACGTTCATAAGCGCCTTCTCAGAGCCTAAACTGAATAAAGTATTTCTGATTTTGATTACTCTCTGTTTAGTATGTAATTAGAATTCGATTGTTATTTCCGATTGTATATAAACATATCACTAAATAATTATCCTTATGTATGAATGTCATGCATGCCTGTCATCATAACGATTATACAATAACTTTATGTTGGAATTAACAATATGTTATTGTACCTATATATATGTAATATTTTTGTTGGTGTTTTAAACGTATAAAATAGCCTATATGTTATTCTAAATTCAAAATCCGTCGAGTTATTTATGCGTGAAATTGTAACAACCCATCCGTGCCCTTATATTTCCTCGTTTATAATATTAATAGGATGTTTATTATTATTTAATCGACAGTGTCCCAACCCAATCGCCGTAGGGCACGTCCATCTCTGACTGTGCATAATACCGACATCACGACATCCCGGCTACTATGTTCTTAAACTGTACCATTTTATAATATCAGGTTCGCTTTCGAAATGTCGTTCGATGTGGAAAACAATTTTTCCTGTACAGCTAAAAGGAAAAAAAGAATTTTTGTTTCCCGCAGGCATTTCAACCTATTTAAAACATCTAAAGCAGAATTTCTATGTTGTTATTTAAAATATTACAAAGTAAATTCGCTTCTCGTTCAGGTCCGTCTCCACCCGATGAGTTCATCAGGTGTACCTCTAGGATCCATACTCGCGCCATCACTCTTTAATACGTTCACCATTGACCAACCTAGATACCCGGTAGTCGAGGTATGTTGGTTCGCTGATGATATAGTCATCTACGCCTCTAGCAGGCAGACATCCAACCTCAGAGGGCCGCATTTAATGAACCATTCGTAATCTCGACGATACGTAGATAACGTAGATGTCGGATCAAAATCAACCCTGATAAGAATTCTGCGATCATTTTCCACCCTGTTTTTTTTTTAATATATATTATAGGGGGCAAACGAACAGGTGGGTCACCTGATGGTAAGTGATCACCGCCGTCCATAGACACTAGCAACACCAGGGGAGTCGCAAGTGCGTTACCGGCCTTTTAATATATGTGGGCCTCCGGCGCTCTCACTGACCGAACGAAACGCAACAGTGCTTGCACTGTTACTTCACGTCGGTTTTCTGTTAAAAACTGTTACAAATGTAAGCCCATCAATCTATACTAAATAGCTATCCCATAGGTCGTCAGCAAGGTTAAATACCTAGGTGTCACTCTCCATATGCAACTCAAGTTTAGGCCCACATATTTAAAAGGCCGGCAACGCACTTGCGACTCCCCTGGTGTTGCTAGTGTCTATGGACGGCAGTGATCACTTACCATCAAGTGACACGCCTGTTCGTTTGCCCCCTATGATATAAAAAAAAAAAGTTTAAAGCTTAAACCGCGCATCGAAAGAGTGCAGAACAATGCTGCCATAATCTTGTAACAATGTGAGTGGTTTTGAAACAACCTCTGTTTAATTTAGGGGGTTAAGAAAAGGGTGATAACATAACCTAAATAATACTTTGAGAATACTCTATCTGCAAACAAATGTCTCTTCGAAATCGATTCAACCGTTTTTGAGGTTAACTCCAAACAAATAATAAAATTTTACTTTGATTTAAAGTTGTTAAATTTTATGTACAGTTGTAAGTATGACTAGAAACCAATCGTAATCCATCTCGAATTGTCAGTTGTCGTGTGTCGTGGTGAAGCTGATTTTATTTCCTTGAACAAAATAATCGAAGTCGACAACAATACGCCGACTGTCGTGCATAACGTATTCTATCATTCTAGTTAGTTAGAGTCTTGATAAATCAAAGGCATGTAGGAGTTAACTTCGTACATATTTCGTCTCTAGTAACATTAAAATGAATCGATTCATCACTAGATAGTATAAAACAAAGTCGCTTTCTCTGTCCCTATATCCCTATGTATACTTAAATCTTTAAAACTACGCGACGGATTTTGATGCGGTTTTTTTTAATAGATAGAGTGATTGAAGAGGGAGGTTTATATGTATAATAACATAAATTAAATAGTGGAGAAATATTGTTATTTTTGAGGTAAACACCAAATTTAACGCGTGCGGGCCACGGGCAGTAATGAATAAATCAAAACTACTGGATCGATTTTAATCATTTTTCCAGTGAATGACATATTTTATATCCGTGCGAAGACGGAGCGGGCCGTTAGTATGGAATATGCTAGAATCAATTTAAGTGGCAATAAATACTACCTTTTAAGTAGAGCTTAACTATTAGTAAAAAAAAAGAACACATATAAATGCATTATGCAGATTGTGTTGTCGATGGAATTTCCCATTGGCATCACGTATACATCGAATTTTTAATTATACACTTAACCCCTCTTAAGGAATGGATACATTCTTGATAATGTAATGTATGTTCGCAAAAACTTAGTAAAGCTGGAGTTTCGTAAAAAAAAAAAACCGGCATGATCTTAATACTAGAAACTGTGACAAACTGGTCTTTCCATGTTTCAGACTCAGTAAAACCAGTAACAGTTCTTTAGATATTTTTTATTTAGTATTTAAATAAGTATTTTTTGATTTAAAAAAATCCTTCGTCAGTACCGATCTATGTAATATCAGGAACTCCTATCTAAAAGGTCATGCTTCAAGACACATCGTGCGTTTTTAGTCAATCAATGTTAAGAATGCCAATAGTAAAAGATTATGTACATTAGTAACCCATTCAATGGTGACTCCATGAAGTTCACAGTTACCACATTCGCAATTACAGGGATTCACGAAGATAAAACATTGTGTGGTTTTAGGGCATTTTCTAAGTCCCCCTGGCTGGTTACCAGACTTAAGGTGGAAATGTGGCGGCAAGCATTTGTTGATGTATTTCAACCGCTGTACTTAAGAGCCAGCCAGTTACTCTCTAGATTAACGTATACTATTTTAGACCACATATTCATTTAACATGAGAAGAGATTATGATAAAGTGCTAAAACCTATCTAATTAAAAAAAAATCTAATTAAAAAAAAACAATGTAAATTGAAAAAAAAATAGACAATAATTGTTACAAATATTTTGTAATATGTAGTACTACTTACTATATGACAAATTAACAGTAAATTTTTACAAAAATAAATTTGAACTAACCCTAATACATAAACCCAAATAAATAAAATTAAAGTGTCTGTTCCGACAAAATAACATTGTTTTTGTTAAATTATTGTGAAAGAATATATAGGGCACTTAGGAGAAAAAAGTGACATATCAATAAACATTTGTCTGTCTGTTGGATCGATTTTCACGGGTTGTCACCAGTAGATAGATCTTGTAAAAAGTAACTTAAGCTACTTTAATTAAAACAAAATGTGCGGGGTTACACTTAAATACAATAATCTAGCGAAGACGTGTTTAGTACTATGTGCACTCCATGTACACTTTTACACTGAAGAAAATTTTTTTTTGCTAAGTCCCATGCGAACGAAGTCGTGGGTAAGAACTAGTTTAATAATTAAAGCAGACATTGAAGGCCGTCGTCTAAACTGGTATTACGAAACGTTTCAACGACTGCTCTCTCACACGATGACGCTAAATTAACGCGAATTAAAAGTAATCTCCTTGATCAATTCGGTACTTAGAAAGAAGTCGGGAAACCTGTTTAAAAAACTATGAACAAACGAAAAAAAAATACCGACATTATTAAAATAAACACGAATCCAAATAATAATTTATTAGCTGAATAAATTGCAAATTATCAGTTTTATCTTGGACACTTTAAAATGTATCCGCGTAAAGGACTGAGACGCTATAAAAAATAATGTCAATGAGCATTAGCGCTGAGATATCTTGAAGCTCGGAGTAAAGGTTTACGATGATTTGGGCAGTAAAAACATTTGTTCATTTGGGATCAGCCTGTAGCATTGTCGCGGAGCTCGACTGAAGGAACGATACGTTATTTGTATGAAAAAAAAATTAAAATTAATAATAAGCACAATTATTGTATTTACAAATAAGGTACCTAATATTTTATACACAAATATCTTCCCAAAAGTACACAACAACCACAATAAAAAAGTATTATGCCAATCGTATATGTAATTACCGAAATAAAAAACAAAAAATAATGTTCACAAGGAATTCTTTTTTGTTTTTTGAACAAATCAGTTACCGTGGCTTCGTTCTCTAGAAAATAGTTTTATTGTTTTATGGGAATTTGTGTTTCATATAGATTAATTTTAAGTTACTTTATTGTTATTATGCTATTTTTAATTTACTCCTACACCCATTTTACCGATTCTAATATATTTCGATTATTTTTCTTCTAATTACTACTTGATTTCTATAGAATATTATGATTACATAAACACTAAATAATACTCTGAGAAGTCGTCTATCGTGAGTAAAGGTCACGTTAAAATCGGTACAGGCGTTTCGGAGTTTGGCATCGACAAACAAGAGACGCTTTAAGTTCAATCATCACTTCAGTCCACATATACAACAAAACATTATTCGATCTATTTTTTATTGTACAAACAGATTCTTGCTACAAAACAAAAATAGACAAATTTATTCAGTTACATATTATTGTAGCATTGTCTCCCAGTATTAAATAATTGTTAAACATAAAAATAATATGTTTTTAACAAAGAAAACAAATTTTATTAAAATTTACTGTCGACTATAGTCACTACAGTTTCTACAAAAGTTAGTAATTTAACGATATTAATTATCTGATCTATAATAGATACTGTTAACGTATTTTGTAATTATCCTAGTAGCCATGAGATTGCGCTGAACATTACGTTATCATGACAACGTTTTTTATTATCAAGCAATGATATGATTGAACCGGTGGTTTTGTTTTTTTATTTTGGTTTTTAGGCGGGATCTTAGTCTGTCATGTAGTGGTTTTTATATTTTATTCATAATCTTGTGATATTAGATTCTATATTTTGTAATATTGGTGGTGTTTTACGTAATATAGTTCGATTATTATGCACAAGTGAAATGGATGGGAAATAATACCACGGAGCATGCATTCTGAGATGCCACCAAAACTCCATGGAAAGTTCTAACAAGGAAACCACCATCTTGTTAGAACATTATAATTATCACAAGACACTTACTTGGTAAAATCTTGTTACTTGACGCTGGCTAGTGCACAAACCGTGACGGAGCCAAAAAATAAAGAAGAAGAAGAACCGGTGGTCGTACAGTGATTGAAATTCAAGAATAATAAGGGGTATAAACTTTTTCTTTCGCGTGATAATATATATATATATATTATTATCTATTTTGCAAAAATATTGTAGATCGTAAATGTAAGAAGCGTAAAGTATAACGAATATAAATTTATAAATAAAGTCTTAGTGTACGGGATATTTATTTTAATTGAAACATCGGAAGACTTTAAATCGATATAAAAAATATACGCTTATGATAATAATATGAGTGCTTTCATCAGCGCTCAGTCTAAATACTCTCGGTACACTGCATCGAATCTAAACAATTCTACTACAAGACCGAGACGACGCGATGTGCATACGTACGCAGCTGAAATATATAGGGTTGGCCCGTACACTTAGACTAGTCAATGGTATGAGAAAAATAAATCTACTATTTCGAAATTTTATTTATAACATTAAAAACTCATCAAGATACTAATGAAAATAAAAGAAATAACAAAGACAAAGAACCAGAGTAGAAAAAGACACTGAACTGTTTCATGTTCGCACACTTATATACAGAATAGTGGTCACAGTTCAACAACGATTAATTCATTTTTCAAGTTTCAGTATTAAGAGAAAAGAACGAACAGCTTCAAATGTTTTTTTCTACTACTAACACTAAAGCTCTTGTATATCTACTTACCTGTTTTGTCGATGCTTAAATAGATAATTGTCATCTAACACATATTTCAGAAATTTTATTGTAACCGGTATTTAAGTATAACTGACTCGGATTCAATACAAATTTCATAAAATATTTAATTCACGAGAAGAAATAATAAGCAATTTCGAGAACTCTCCGTAATTGCCGACGCGTAATTATTATACATTTTAAAGATAGCATCACAAATTACATCAGTACAATTATACGGTGAATGTGTTTGTTATAACAATAATAATTAGTTTAATTACTCCTCTTAACAACTTTTAAAGTCGTTAATTATGTTTTTGTGGCCCTTATTGTGTTCAAGTAATGAGGTATGTTACCTCTGTATATGAAGAAAAGTACGATAAAGAATTGCAGATCTTTATAAACATGCTGACTTGTACAGAGTGGTATGTTATGTAAGCAGAATAGGAAATAAATTCGCTAAGCAGCAAATGACAGATTAAAAAAACACTTTGAACACATACCGTAACTAGATGAAAAAATGGTGTGTGTACGATTCACACACGATAAAGTGAAACTTCAGTAATTCGACAAAAGAATGAGATGAATATATATAACAAGGGTAGGATAATTACAAAGTTTGTTTGTTTAAAAATGAAAGTATTTTGATTAAATTTAAAAGATATTTTATATTTTATTTAACATATGTTACATAATTTATTGCCCAAGTTCCATATTTTCCGATTCAACAAACAAGATATAAAGATACTCACAAACACTGTTAAATAATAACACACCACGCTGACTTATTACTAAAAAGCTGTAATACGCAGCCGCATACAGTGTACAGTAGTACACGTACTTTTCACATATACTAACACCCGTTAAATGCTCAAATACAAGCAAGTATTAAACAGTGTACAATATACATACACACCGACATTTGCTCTCTCGCTCTCGCTCACTAATTCACTTGAAAAATAGTATGTATATTTCTGTCTTATTCTTTGCCGGCTTCATCCTACACATTTTTGTATTTGTGTCTCTCACCTGTCGTTTTTTCCGTTGCATCCGGTTTGAAATCACAACGATTCTAAAGAAGTTTTACTTCAAAAAACACCTTGAACACATATCATAACTACATGAAAAAATTGGAAATACATAAGTTAACAACAGTCAAACGATGTTATTATTTAAAAACTAGCGGCCGCCCACGACTTAGTCTACGCTTGTATTTTTTTAATGATGACACCATATAATTTGTTATCTCGTAACGTTTTTATGCAGCACACGGTGACGTAGTTCTCCGATGGTGGGGTTTTATTCAATTAACGTAATTGTTATCGTAATATATTTTTTTATATATATGTTATAGGTTAGCATTTGACCACAATCTCATCTGATGTGAAATGATGATGTGGCCTAAGATGGTAGTCACGCTAGACCTAGAGGGAAATCGGTTCTCAAGTGCAGCTGCCGAAACACACCAACAAGTGCTTGGTGACAGGTTTTCAACTTGAGATTGATAGTTAGCCAGGCGGACTTAGAAAAAGCCCTACCACTGGTATCATTACGATATTTTCCTTCACCGAAAGCTCCGACTGCAGTCCAAACACACTACCAACGGAGCCATGAACGAAGCCACGAGTAAAAGTTAGTACTTGATAAATGTAGTAATTTATAATTGATATGAATATCGTATTCACTTTTTTCATTATAGCATTTTTTATAGCTTCTCTCTAATAACAAGCAACAGAGCGGACAGAGACTCCTACCATCCTGTTTGATTTCTGGACATACATATATTCTGACCTACCATCTAGTGCAAGGTTTTATTATTCGAAATATTTGAGCATAAAATAATCTTTGAGAAATTGTAACAATTGACAAGATACCGCATAAAACTCGCTCCCTAGCTCCAAGTAAAAGCGGCATTTACAAAGCGGCTCACCGTAATCGAATTGATTCGTTAATTACTAGCCTTTATCTGGACCAGCCATTAGCGGAGCCCGATCCGTCCCACGCGGCCGATTTAATTGCTATCTCTCTTGAGTTACGACCGACTCGAATCATTCCGAAACTTAACACTAGCATTAATTCGATGATATTATTCGTTTTTTTTTTTTTCATTCAATTTAAATCGATAGTCTTTTACGATGCGAATGAATTTAGGCCATTTTACTCTTTTAATATGATTATTTCGTAATATAAAAATGTACAGTATCCGGCATTTGATTTGATTGGGCACGTCGCGTTGTAGAGTCGAGTGGGACGTCCGGCTAAACTCGGTTTGCTCAGGTATTGTACAGCTAACTCCATATAACACAGCGCAATTAATGCGATAGACAAGGATAACGCTATACAAAACCTAACTTAGCCCACTATCTCGCTCTACTCCTCAACATGCCAAACCAAATGCCGGGTACTAAATTGTAAAGACAAAGATAATTTAGTAAACATATCAATGCTAAGTAAAGGTTCCTCCAAAGAGGGCATCGCCTTATTTACTGTACACATACATTACAGGAGATTTACAACAGGTGAAAAAGCTTAAATTTTGATTTAGTTCTGTACATACACACGTTCAAATCCAGTAGGCAGAGTCACTATAATATGGATTTAATACAAAAACTATACAAATATAAATAATATATATTATATTATATTATATTTTAATCTTCCCGAGTGAGGTCGCGTTTGGAACACTAAGATATACACACAAACAAACAATCTTCTTATACATAAATAAAATGAAGGGGTCTAACGTTGCGCACGTATCACGCAAATACTATAAGATCACCTCAAATTTTTTCGTCCATCTACCGCATGTCGTATTACAGTCTGCTGCGGAGTAGAGGTAAAGTCAAAGGCGCTCAGCAGAGCAGCCAAGGCTAATATGGCGGCGCCTATGGCTCAATTCAGAAATTTCATTTACATCATAGTTTACGTTAGTCCTTATCTAAAAAATATATGTCTATATCGTCAATGAAGATAAGGTTTATAAAAGACTACGGTTTTTATAAGTCGTACGAGTTCAGCAATGTATGGCGAAGTGGCAAGTAGTGTGGTGCCCATATGCAGAAGAAGAGAAGTAAACGGATAACATTGTTTACAAAGAAACTTTGTTACCATTTTGTTTTGTTTTTTCCTCTATACGTATAATAGTATATATGGTCAAGATAATAAACAACGCAAAAAAAATCTCAAACATCTATTTGCTTCGAATAAAAACTCGTGACATCATTTCACAACGCTTGAATGAAGTGCGAGTTTCCGAGGTCGCTGTAAATTCATTGGCGAAGCTCCTCACAACTAACGTAAAAGAATAAGCGAGTTTAATACTAAAATATATGTACAGTTCTTTAATGTAATGTACTAATGTAACGTAAGTGCCTACATGATTTACATTTATTTATTTTTGACGCTTTATTTACAGTTCGTCAAACTTAATTAAGGAAGCTTTACACAACTTTTATTGTTGCGCGTATTTGTACCGAGACAAATCAACCAACGTCGCGTTCAATTGTTCTTTGATGTTCCAGTCACTACTATTTCACTATATCTATTACTAGTTTCAGATTTAACATTTACAAGTACATGCCGCGCAAATAAATTAAAATTTTTTCTGTTGTAATGAAACCTGGTAACTGGTAAATGAATTCCACGAGGAAGTGTAAAGTAACGTCCACTCTAATATTTAAGTATGGAATTCGGCAAAGTAACGCCTTTATTAATCAACTATTCAAAATATTGAAAGGACTGTTTTGACCTTCATCAAATTTCTAATATTAGTAATATATTCATTTCGACAGAAATTACTATCACACTAGTCAAAAAAGCGTCGCAAGGGATAAAAATGATTCCTTTAGGCTATCCTTAGAAGTTGGACATATTTTTTCTTATTATGCTACTCCCATATCTGCGTTTATCGGCACGAAGTTTTGTCTATGGTCAGACTAAATGCAGACGTGGGAAGACATTATCGTTACGCGTTACGAACTATCGGATTGCGTGACGATACACGCAGCATGATAACTGAGGTCGCAGTTTCTACACACATCAAAGGAACTTGGAGACGCTAATTTCGAGTCACTATTGAAATGATAATAGTGTGCAAACGTTATTCTACGCCTTTATTAGTATTAATTTTGAGGTTACTTTTTAGCGACATAAGTGACCGAAGCTTAGTCGCGCAGGTATGGGACTAGCATTACTATAAGAACTAAGAAAGCACAATCATGGTATTTTAAAAACGTATGAATATAATTACTAAGTGACAATTATGAAATAATGGGTTTTACATTTCATATAACGAAAGATTAAGTGTGTGGGTTACTTTGGAATATTGTGGAATAATTAATTTGACGCTTGCACGCGGACCTGTAAGTACGTGTGTCTGTGCATCTGTGCGTGCGTCTGTGCGTGCGCCTGTGCGTCCGTGCGTGCGTGCGTGCGTGTGAAGGTTGATATTTGATTGTTTTTATTTTTCCTTCACGTCACCTGAGTCTAACTTTGTGCTGGCCGACTTGAAAATCTGATTCTGAGTTTGGTGGAAAATATGAATGTCATTGAAGTATTTATTGTACCCCGTAGCGCAAATGTAGTGTAAATTATGGCATTTTTAGCATATAAATATGCTATATTTAATAAAGAGTATTTCTGTGGGCATTATTAATATAGATAATTCTGTACATTATTATTTTGATGTATCTTAGCCACGTTGTTAGTGATGTGAGTACCTGAAAAATACGTTTTACGTCTTGATTATAATCATACCACTAATACGTTTCTCTACTTTGTAAATTAATATATATGGGCGCGTACGAAAAAACGAAAAATGAACAAGAAAAAAAAGGCTATGAATGGTACAAAATGAATTTATTATTTCTCGAAATATTCTCCCTTAGCCACAGTACACTTTTTCATATTATGAATAAACCAATTTTGAATACATTTATGCCACTCGTCTGTGGTGACCTCAGAAACATGTTTTTTATACACTCTAATAGCCTCTTTTGGCGTTGAAAATCGTTGAGCGTATAAATAATTCTTAATAATAATTATTAAGAGAGTCACAGTTGTGTAAAGCGACTTTATTTTATTATAATATTTCTAGATTAATTATTGTAAACTCATATAAGTGTCTATATACTGAACATAACAACAGAATTATATATGTTTGTGTGGTTCTCCTTATACGAGTACTATAATACGATCTATGATAAAAAATACACAATTAAGAGTTCGCAAATCGACAAAAACCAAACCAACGCAACCAATTTTAAGGCAATTTGAAATAAAAACCCAGGCTCGGACATGCTCATGCTCGTCGGCCGCATTCACTTACGTATTTAGCTACCATTTTATTTAAACCTTCGCAAAGCGTCGTCTAACTTCGATTGTCTTCAGGATAGGGAGGTACGATTACACTGGCGTTCGTTAATATCCAGTACAATTACCAGTAATTAAACTATCGTTAAAGTGTTGTTTTTCCGATGAACAGCAATTTGTCACGGAGGCCGTCGGCCGCGGCACCTGCCGTTCTGAGGGAAGAATTAATTGAAAAGATAGCTCGGTCATAAAACTTCTTTGAAATGCCGCGGCGCGGTGTAGTAAAATAGATATAAAACTCTATTACCTACTCACAACAGCAGTCAAGGGGAATTCGCAGAAGTATAATAAATTTAACATACTCTCTATTTAAATTTATCTTTGTATTAAACCAAATAAAACGAAAACAGCGAATGATTGTTTTTCTATGACATTTTGACAATTTTCTATTATACATTTAAAATACTAACAGCCGCCGTCGACTTCGCTTCTTTAGAATGATGACCCCATTGATTATTTCAATGTAACTCTATTATACAGCGCCCGACCATCATACAATGGCTTCATCACGAAATTTTCCTTCACCGAAAGCTCCGATTCAGTTTTTTTTTTTATATTATAGGGGGAAAACGACCAGGTGGGTCACCTGATGAGAAGTGATCACTGCCGTCCATAGACACTAGCAACACCAGGGGAGTCGCAGGTGCGTTGCCGGCCTTTTAATATATGTGGGCCTCCGGCGCTCTCACTGACCGAAAGAAACGCAACAGTGCAAGCACTGTTACTTCACGTCGGCTTTCTGTGAGAGGGTGGTACTACCCCGGGCGAGCCGACCCATTCATTCTGAAACTAGTAATAGTTTCAGCGTAGCTCTACCACCGATAAACAGTTACTAGGATTCGAAACTACGCCCTTCGACGATGTGCCCGAACACACTACCAACTGAGCCATCATCGCTTTAACATACATATTATTACGTTATTATATATAATATGTTACGCCATGATAAAATATTATTATGAATGAAAAAGTTGGCAACCTTAGTTATGATAAAAAATTGAATACGAATTATCTACAGATATATAATAATTCAGAGGGAAAACAGTTAAGTACAGCTTTCTCTTTTGTTTCGCAACCGATTAACTTAATTATTTTTTGTTCAGTAAATATTGAAAAACTTTGAGTCTTCGCGTTCGAACGCTTTAAACAGAACGCGTTCCTGGCCCACGTCAAGGCGTAATAGCGTCGATTTTTTTCGAACTTACTATACGCTGTTAGCTTGAGGCGCCCTCACATCTTCATCGGACTAATAAGCCGAGCGCTTATGGCGCTAGTTGTGTTGCGTTGCAAGTTGATACCTGTCAAACAGAACGCGTGCGCTAGTAGGTAGTACGCGCCGCTAATACGCCATGACGCGCGCTAGGATCGCGTTCTGTTTGGCGTAGGTAGCCCTTAGTGTTATTGACAAAATAAATGTTAAAAGTTTTTTTCTCTATATTGACGCTTCAAAAATTGAAGAAGTACAGTCGAATATTAATCACCATACGACCACTAATAATAATAAAATTACACACCAATAACGAACTATGCTATCCGCAAATATGAACATTTATTTTAATTTTCCGTCCATACTGCATACAACAAAACCCTTTCAATTTTATTACGACGCAATTGGGAACAGAAGAGTTTTTTTTAGTCATAAAATTTATATTCAATAACAAAAGGCGTCAGACGATAGTACGTAGTGTAATTTGGGCAATGTTAACAGAATTATTTACCGTTATGAACGTCGGGGTAAAAAAGTTTTAAGCTACGAAACTTTTTTGTTCCAACAAACGAAAGGTTCATGGTAATTAAAAGGGGCGAATTTGAAATTTTAATTTCTAAAGGGTTTATGCTTTTGATTTTTTTTATATCTTTTTAACAAGCAACGGCTAATTTTTTTGGTAAAACCATAAAGGCGATATAATAATAGTCATATTTATTTTGGAATTATATACTTTTCCCGGCACGTCGTCTTCGTATTTTACAGTATATTTAGAACAAAACTTAAATATATTAAGCTATTTCTATGCCAATTTCATTACGATCAGTTCTGAGGTAGTCCAAAAGTAACAAATCAACAGAGGCACTTTTTGATTTATACCTTGTATACATATACCCACGACTTCTTTTGCGTTGTTTATTATCCTTACAATATACGAAAAAACAGAAGCATCACACCGCTTGCCCCACTTTTCCAGGGCACGAAACCACTGATGGCTGAACCCGTAGTGTTTACAAAAATCATAGTTTGCTAATACTTTAACAATATTATATCAAATAAAGATATCGTGTTATTTTTACTTAAGGCCTAAGTGTCTAGGAAGTAAAAGTAAAAAAAAATCATCAACATTCTTGCGTGATGCACGTACCAACAGAAGACATCTATAACATTATTAAATACGTATATTATTATTGTTTATTTTAATTATAGAGAGAGTATATCAGAAGGAGCCAAAATAATAACAGTGACAGAGAAGATATGTCGCCCCTACGCAATATGGAATAACTCGAACAGCAAAAAAATTACACTGTTGTAGTAATAAAATGACTGTAATATGATATAAAAGACTGTAAAATAATATAAAATTATCTATATAGTAGTTCGTAAATCAATATATATAAATGAGTCCGGTGAAACTGTGAAAGTGCGTCAGACCGACAGCGTATAGTCAGTTTGAAATATACAACACAATATTATAGTATGCGACCGATTTCCACGTCTGTCTGTGTGCGCTTAGATCTTTAAAATTGGAGTTTGATACGGTTTTCAATGACATTTACTGCGTTTCTTTCGGAAGATTTATGTGTAACCAAAAATCACGTCGGCGTGGTCTAGTGGTGAAGCTTGCTCCAGCACACTCGCCGCGGCCCCCCTCGGCAGAAGCTTAAATCTAGGCCCGATACCACAAAGTGGAGCCCTCGAGCACGCTGTTAGAGAGATACAGTAACACTAAATGTTTTCAGTCATATAACGTGCACACACACAGATATGTTCACAAATGGCAGAAGAGTCTATTTTTTTGTTTGTCAAAATTGACTGGTATAGTTTAACCGTGTGGAGAAATACAAAATACATGTTTGAATTCGTGAGGCATACATGTTGGTACATATGTGTGCTTCACTAATTCCTATACGTATGATTAACTTAGCTAGATTAGCTTACATAGATTCGCATTGTTGCATCCGAGGCAACAGCCCAAGCCGAGGTTCGGCCACTTTGGCACCCTTCAGCTTGTTGCTAAGCGGACGAGCGCCATAAGCGCTCGCCCTATTTGACTATCCTTTTACATGCTGCACTTACAATAAGCATGTAATATAGATCACAATTAACGTTTACAACATATTAAATATCATATCAATAAATATATTACAATATTACAGATAAAAATTACGCGTAACAAAAACAAAGCGATATGAGTGAAAACTTTTACATAACTTCTATGACTTTGAAAATTCGTTATTCGTTGATTCATTAAATATCAAAAATCAGTGTAAATAATTTAAACTCGTGACGACACATTCTGCATCCATGCGAAGCCGGACGAGTCGCTAGTATTATATGAAGAAAAATTTTCAACTACATCTAGTTTACAATACCATTTTTTTTTATTCATACAGTTAATTGTTTTTTTTTTAATCGGTTTATCTAAATACTTCCCAAGTTTCAAAAGTTATCGCCTCACAATCTGTACAACTCGCACGTTACGTGTGGCCGCGCAGCTCGGTGTAAAATTAACTATAGTCAACGACTTCCAAGGCGCCGGCCGCTTTGTTCCCGCCGCCTATTGTTTCACACGCGATGTATTCGATGCTCTTAATTTTCTGTTGTCATATTAAATGTTTATTACCTTAAATTTGATCACCGATATGCGATTATCGACTTTACTCCCTTGCAATAAATCGGATATAGTGTCTGCCCTTTTTTAATTAACAGCGTACTATTTTCCTCCGAGGTGTAATTTTTTTTTTAATTCTAATATTTGTTTCAAGTTGAACCGTATTCCATTGGGATACAGTTGTAAGTTATTTGTAGGTGTAATATGCGAGCGGAAGTGTTAAAAGGAATTCTAAACAGAGATTGATATTTGATACGTGTCTTTGATTGTCTGTTTAGATCATAATGTAGGGTCGTAAACAATGTTTTATGTTAATGGACATTTTCCGTTGTGTTTTTAGATACATTTTATATTATTTTCACTTTATTTGTTACTAGCGGCCGGTATAAAATATATAGCCTATGTCATTCACTGAAATAATGATTAAAATCGATCCAGTAGTTTTGATTTATTCATTACTGCCCGTGGCCCACACGCGTTCAGTTTGGAGTAACCTCAAAAATAACAGTATTTCTCCACTACTTAATTTATGTTATTATACATATAAACCTTCCTCTTCAATCACTCTATCTATTAAAACCACATCAAAATTCCGTTGCGTAGTTTTAAAGATTTAAGCATACATAGGGATATAGGGACAGAGAAAGCGACTTTGTTTTATACTATGTAGTGATGGTAAAGAGTCGTACTTTACTTGTGAAATTATATATGTAGTAGATATCTTGATTCACTTATTTTTTTCACCAATTTTCGTTAAAAACTGTTACGAGGACGTAGGTAATTCACTCATATTTTTGACAGACGTTTTTTTTTATGCTACTTTACTATAAAGGCAATTTTGCCAGTGTCAGGTGTGACAAATTCACAATTTAAACGGAATTGTCAAATATTTAGTGCCCAGCAAAATAATCTAAGAATAGAACAACACGAAACAGCCGCAAAAGAGAAATATATTTTTATTATTAGATATTTTTAACATTCAAGAAAAAACACAGTTTACGTATTCCCAGTATTAAGCGTAATAAACGTTTCTATGCCCCCTTATAAACTAATAAAAGTCGTAGTGGTTAAGTGGTTTGGCCGGTGGAATGCAATGCTATTTCCGTAGGTTCTGTGAATGAATGTTTTGGAATTCGCGTACATTTACTAATTTAAAAAATTCTTAACACTGTTGGGTGAGAGTGAAGGAAAACATCGCGGGAAAACCCGAACCAAGAAATGTTCTTGTTGTACCACCTTTTTTGTAGGTGGTAGAGCTACGCTGAAGCTATTACTGGTTTCAGCATCAATGGGTCGGCTCGTCCGGGATAGTTCCACCCTCTCACAGAAAACCGACGTGAAGTAACAGTGCTTGTACTGTTGCGTTTCGTTCGGTCAGTGAGAGCGCCGGAGGCCCACATATTTAAAAGGCCGGCAACGCACTTGCCTCTCCTGGTGTTGCTAGTGTCTATGGACGGCGGTGATCACTTAACATCAGGTGACCCACCTGTTCGTTTGCCCCTTATAATATAATATAAAAAAAAACCTTGTATGGAGAAAATATAGAACCTGTGTTTTTTTTTTGGAATTAAAAATTCTCAATACGTGGGCTGGCGTGGTAATTACGCCCTTATCGTTCTTCGGGAAAAGGCCTATGACCCTACAGTGCTGTGTCTCTAACAGGCTCATGATAACTTTCATCCGATTCTCAGACAATTCTCAGAGTAACCGTTTCTTAAAAAAAAGATAAATAATTTAGAATTTTATGATATACATTTTTAATTCTTATTTATTTCACAACACAGTTCTTAAATCGCATTTATATTATACAACAATATTTAAAGGTTCATTTGCGTCAGTCAATGTAGGTACGTGAATGTTGCATTGATGAATTGATGTCTGCTGCTTGTCTAAGCTGATTTGTATACCTGATATCGCATTAAAATGCTACAATATTAACTTGTATCATGTGTTTAAAGCTATAATAATAATTTAGCGCAGGTAATATTGAAACAAATAAAGTATAATTGAGTAAGTACAGATTTAACCAGAACAGTAGTCCGGTGAAACTGTAGCGTCCTTGCCAGGCTAACAGTGTAGGTCAGTTCGAAAAAAAAGAAAAAAAGTTGTAACCAGAAGTATCAGTAGAAAGTAGTAATAACTAACAATTTGTTGATAACATAAGGTTACTAGAAAAGACGGATTACACACAAACATACATAATATTATTGAAGTTATACTTCTTTTGGCGCGTTAGGGAAAAATGATGAGAGTAAATTTGACGATGCGCGCGCCGCGCACCGTCACGAATAACCGACATCCTGAAGTTAGCTGTAGTCAACATTTTATTCAAAAAAAGTATGTATGTATTAAATACCTTTTTTCTATTGTTAGTGTCGTTTTTTCTACAAACGTAGAATAAGGCGAAAAATAAAATTTTTGGAAAGATTTTTATCTTGTTACGTTAAAGAAGTTTAACTTCTACGGCGTGTACATAAGTACACACACACACACTTTTTTTTTTATTATTATAATACGTTATAATAAAAATATACATTATTGGAATGATGCACTCTTTGACAAGTGTCACGTAGTAAACGTAGTTGATGACGATGGAGTCGAGTATATATACTAGTATATAATTCGTAACCGTCCCAAGCGGGACGGTACCTACAATTTCGTTCACTGTTAAATGCGCCTAAAGAAATATTAACTTCAAAAAATAACAGAACCATAAATATACAAAGACACACACTAATAAACCGAAAAAAAAAAAAACCATCGAAATCTAACAATAATAGCGGTAACACGCATGTGTCATTTTCTCACATCACCGCATAAAGTTACCTTTATAAAATTTTACAGCCCGAAAGAGTTTTACCGCCGGACCGAGGGACACCGCGCCGCGACGAATTCAACACTCCGCTACATTGTCAGTTTTACAATGAGCCATTGTGTATGAAAACGTGTAATACTTACCATCACAATGTTGTAAGGTTTTTTTCGTGAATATTGCTACAGTCAACGATGTTGTTTTAGTGCTGCCATGCTGAAATTATAAAAATCACAATTTTAAAACTGGCAATGACAGGACATTCTATTTTGAAAAACGAGAAACAGTACACTTCCATCATCTGTCGCCTTCGTTTTGGTCATTCTTGTACACCAGTGCATCTATCTAAATTAAGGATTAGGAATCATTCTCTCTGTGAATGCGGCCTAGAGGACGGTTCTCCCGATCATATATTTTTCAATTGCTCGAGAAACAGATTCTCCCTGTATGATATCCTTCCTGCTTATATTCCCCGTCCTACTAACCTTATGTGTCTCTTAGCTTTAGTGAATAATAACTCTTTAATTTTACACGCCTTTTCCTTATTTATTAAAATTAACAAAATCAAACTTTAATCTGAATATCTATGTCTCAATCGTTATATATCTAATTTTGGCTGTATCTATTTTTTTACAATAACTCGGTCTGAATATAAGCTACACTAAATAATAATTTTTTTTCAAAAATTACATTTTTTAATTGCTCTCCTTCGTTTATGACACTATTTGCCACAGACAACGCTCACACTGAATCTACATGACATTGGCGGAATTGTGTATTACCTACACACGGCGTCACAAATTAAGAAGAAGAAGAAGAAACAGTACCGAGATATAAAATAGTGGTGTGGCTAGTTTTAAAATGGCCCGATATCAAAATTGCTTAACCACAATGAACACTTAGGAATATTATTCTGACCTCCACTATTAATTAATGACATAACCCTTTCTAATAAATAATTAATACAACCTTGAACCGCTACAGTTACGAAGAGACATCGCCTCATTAAGCGTGTTTTATCGGCAGTATCATGGCGAGTGTTCTGAAGAATTATTCAACCTCATCCCATCTTCTCCTTTCCACAACAGAACCACACGGACGGGTACGCGTCTCCACAGATTCACAGTAGCAACCTTCTCGGCAAGAACGGAGAAGTTCGAAAATTCTTATCTTTGTCGTACTGTGAAGATGTGATATTATGATATAGGGTCCTTCAAACGAGGCGTGAAGAGGCACTTTTGCAGGTCGGCATGATGACGACCACTGCCGTTGATATTTAACACCGACAGTCGCCGTTGTTTTTGGGCTCTACCGTACTTACCATCAGGTATCGTACAGTCATTTTGCCGAACTTATATAAAAAAAAAATTGAGATTATGAGTAACATATTACAAATTTTTGTTTACTCATGACATCAGGCCTCTGTGGCTTAGAGGCATTAATACGGCAATAGCCTACACCTTTGTTATGAAAAGACAATAAACAAACCAAAACTAATAATATGTATATAAAACGTCGGATGAATAAGAGAGCTTAGGCGCAAATTTAAAAGGTCTCCTAATAGGATGCTTTAAAAAACTGTGGACATCATTACCAATTATGCAGGTCATTTTAGGAAAACCCAAAAACCGGGATAATTCCTAGGAAAATGGAACGATTGGCAACCCTACGATATCTGGACACACGGTGGATTGAAGTACCATGTCAAATCAAATTGTAATTTTACTAGCCCCACGTGAATTCTTCTTTGAAAGGAAACATGATTGTTTAATATTAAAGTATTCGAAGGTCGTTTCGCTAATTTCAAGCTGAAACCATCTCGATGAGTCCATCAATTTTGCAATATTTTCTAGTGTCCGCCTATCGATTTGTCTTTGTGTTCCAGCAACATTTGACCTTAATAATTAATTTTTCTGTTTGTGCCCCAAAGTAATTTTAAAGTCTTAGATAATTTACATGTAAACATATCTCGTCATTAAATATTAAAGGTTAATGGTTTAAAATAAGGGATTGGAAGATATTATATGGTGGTTATTAACGCAAATAAAACCTGCTTTTCAGCAGTAATAAGGTTTCTTTTTTTACCGTCCTATAACGACATGGGACCGTAATCAAGGATTAAAAATAATAATTGTTCTGTTGCGGCCTGTACAAAATGCACTATCACCGAATACTCAAACAATATCTGAAAAAATCTAAGAGTTGTTGACAAGTATCGTATTAAAATTCATAGGATGAGATAAAACACCGCAATGACGGGTCAATTCGCGGTACATACATACATTGAAACCTAATCCGTACGAGTATCATAAATAGACAACTTCATTGTAATAATAGACATTATCCGAAAATTCTCTCTTTCGTTAAGCGTATGTTATGATAAATCGAATTTAAAGCACTTTGGAAATTTCAACTCGTCTTTTTTATCAGATACTAGCGGTGCCCGGCGGATGTTGTCCTGCTCTGATAATAAAAAATATATATTTAATGCTTAAGGTAACTAATGTATTTAATTTAATAAGGATGAATACTGTATCCATCTAAATAGCCTCAGACCATCTTTTTAGATGGGTATAGTAAGCTGTCCTTAAAAGATAGGTGTATGCCATTCGAGACGTTTTTGTAGATCTATAAAAGAGGAATATCTCACTATTTATTGGTTTATTATTTCTCAAAAGAATTAAACAGCCCTTTCGATGAGAGCTCCCAAGCGGCTTGACTTTTCGCAACACTTATTCAACAATTATTATTATATTTCCACCAATTTACACAGAACCTTGACAAATTATATACCTAAACCTTCTTCATGTATTACTCTATGTATTCGTGAAGACTGCATTACAATCGGTTCAGTAGTTTTCGAGTTTATCGCGAACATACATACAGACAGACAGTCGCGGTGGCAGTCTTTGTTTTATAATATATAAATTATATATGAGACGATAATGCGTCTGATGACTCTTCTATATTAGACATTAAAGGGAATACATGACGCGACGACAGGAATTAATCTACAAGAATACTAAGACTGTAATTGAGAACACCTGTAACACTGAGTTTGTTTTATACTTTGTTTAATAATGTGTATAAGGGAACAACATATTAACGGCTCTGTGCCTGAAAAACAACGACGGTCAATAAATACATCTTTGTGTCTTGCGACGAACTAAAAAATAGTCACTGTGACGGATTTTTCACCGTGTTCTTGGTGGTCACAACCTCATTGGGTAAATACAGGTAAAATCTCCTTGGCTAAACACTGAGAAGTGTTATGATTTTGACTTGATAAGTCAAAAATGCCAATTTTATTTTGGGCGCGATAAAAAACTACATATTATAAAACGAAGTTGTCCGCCGTGTCTGTCTCTTTGTCTGGATGTTCGCGATAATCTCAAAAACTACTGAACGGATTGTAATGCGTACTTCACCAATAGATACAGTAATTCACGGGCAAGGTTTAGGTATATTATTTGTCAATTGCTTTTTTTTTTTTGTAAATTGTTTGTAATATAATGATAATTGTTGAAAATGTCAAGCGGCCTTAAGCGTTACATGCACATAAGTATATATATTTTTAATTATCAGGACAGGACAACGTCCGCCGGGCCCGCTAATAATTGTATAATTATAGCGAAGTTAAAAATACACTCTCTTGAATAATAGCGAATCATTATATTTACTTACTCCAGTGAAGCTGTGAAGGCCCCACAAGCCAACAGCGTATAGTCAGTTCGAAAAAACATATATCTATTTTGCCATTAAACGAAAATAGTTACAAAATATAACGATCATTCATTGCTGTAACCAAAATAGCATTCCACAATAATCGTTGATATCTACGAATCGAATTATAACGACCATCAAATGTTTCTTCTTCTTCTTTATTTTTTGCCTCCGTCACGGTTTGTGCACTAGCCAGCGTCAAGTAACAAGGACGTAGGTCCAAATTCTAGCAACCGAGTCGGAGCTTTCGGTGAAGGAAGCTTTTTCTAAGTCCGCCTGGCTAACTACCACCCTCAATTTGAAAATCTGTCGCTAATCATCTGTTTGTGTGTTCCGGCAGCTGCCCTTGAGAGCTACTCTCACTCTAGGTTTAGCGTGACTTACCATCTTAGACCACAACATCATTTAATATGTGATGAGACTGTGGTCAAATGCTAACCTATGTTACGCCTACCTACCTACCTATGTTGTATGCTGCAAACAGTATGTTATTACCCACCGACGTAACAATAAAAAAGCACGATACAATATTTTAAGTAGTTGAAAAAAATCCTGATCAGTAAACAGACTTCCGCGCATGAATAATGTATCATGTCGTTAGTTTGTCACAGGTTGAAATGTGTTCAAAAGGTGACAGAACGGGGCGGTGCAGTGGTCGGGCGTCAATGTACCACACATCATGCCGTCGGAACTAAACACCGTTCGAATTGTTAATCAAGTTCTCACAAAGAACTATCGATTTAAAATAGAATCCATTGCTGAATACTCAAATGTTGAGTGTTGATATAAAACTGTGAAGTACATTTTGCCGATTTACAGACACTGCATTGACAATATAAAAAAAATATTCTTAAAAACAGCAGAGACACTCTGGGTGTCGAAGCTAACAGGCACTTCTGTATGTGAGTTATTATGATAATAGTTTTTTTTTTGTTATAAAACACGGCGATCCCTACCACTTCTTTTCTGAAAAAAAAAGCGTTTCATTATTTCGTGAGAATCACCTTTTGTCTTTTATTTTTTTAATAAACATTTTTTGATTACTCCCTTATTTCTTACAGTTGATATGAACTTATAGTTACTTACATTTTTTTATCATTTCCGTTTAACCCTATAGAAAAGTTTTTTTTCGAACTGATCTACACTGTTAGCCTGCCAAGGCCGCTACAGTTTCATCGGACTACTATAGAAAAGTGTAGTGATATGCAACTTAAATGATACTTTTAAAGTCTTCTATTTATCAGTAAATACATCGTCAAAAATTGGTTCTAACGTTCCATATAAAACCCGGACAAACAAGAGATACTTCAATTTTATTTATATGTATAGATGTAGTCTGTGCGCTGAAAAGTAAGAAAACATAACCAGATAAGAAAATAAGTACATAATCTTGTGTCTAAAATAGTGACTTTCGCCGGTATATTAATGACCACACCCCTTTATTCGATGGATAAATCTAAATTAAAAAGACGATATTTATGACGACTTTATATGTTAATTATATTATTAAAGGAACAAATAATAATAGCCTGATTTTGCTATACAACAAAGACACTCATACTGTTATAAATTACTATGTTACGAAGAACAATTTAATATATCATTGAGTTGATATTAAAGGTAGACACCGATTCAAATATATACGGTGTAACGATTGACCCGAAAAAATCCTGTAAAAAACAAAAAGACGTAAAATTCACGCAAACAAGAATAACATGTATATTTTTTTTGTGTGTAGGAACGGTTCAGTGAGGCAACTGCGAGCGTGTGTTACACAGAACATTGGTGTCCCAGCGGGAGGCGGCATTAACACCTAGTAGCGCAGCGTGGTGCCTCACTGATCAAGTTTTTTGTTACATTACTTACTTATATTATATTGTTTAAGTTATTTATATTACTCGATTAAACACACCATAGTATTAATAAAGGGTTTTTACCACCCAAGGACTTTATAAAATTGTTCCACGGTACCTGACTATCTATAAATCTAACAATTATTTCGGAATATAGTGATTTTTCCAGAAAAATGAAGAATCGGAGCGAATAATTACAATAGAACATTTTCTAAACTTAATATAAGTATAATGCATTCGTTTCTAATTCATTGTAATATATATACTATAGTAAATGGTTTGTGTTTTTTAATGTTAATACGAAAGCTCATGAATCGCCACTAAACAAAAAAAAAAGTAAAATAAGGAAACCGGTTGACAAACAAACTAGAAAAACCAATTATATTATAAGTGAAAAGATGACTTCACCCATTTATATATAGATGTTTACCAATGAAGGAGTATATTACAAAAAAAAAATACATTTTAACACATGTCCGAGTGTGACTGACATAGGTCATATATTTATGCGAGAAGTATTTCAATAAAAAAGAGACATATTACAAAAGGGTTGTTTTGCTTTATTTTTAATTATATATATTTACGTATATATCTTCGAACTGACCACGTTATTGGTCTGACAGACCTCTACAGCTTCACCGGACTACAAGATATTATATTTTGAGTTGGCTGTATTTAGACGAGGACAATAATGATTTATTATGTTGGATTCAGCGTCATTGCTATACTATATTCATATATTATAGTCATTGTCGGTAGGTGGTAGAGCTACGCTGAAGCTATTACTGGCTTTCAGAATGAATGGGTCGGCTCGCCCGGGGTAGTACCACCCTCTCACAGAAAACCGACGTGAAGTAACAATGCGTTGCACTGTTGCGTTTCGTTCGGTCAGTGAGAGCGCCGGAAGCCTACATATATTCAAAGGCCGGCAACGCACTTGCGACTCCCCTGGTGTTGCTAGTGTCTATGGACGGCGGTGTTCACTTACCATCAGGTGACCCACCTGTTCGTTTGCCTCCTATACTATAAAAAAAAACCCCGGGCCTTACGGTCAGTCGGAGTCCGACAGTCAGACATAAATTAAATGTGTAGCTCGAACCCTGCAAATTGTTAGGTTTTAATTGAAATTCCCCCAAACATTATGGTAAAATATTCACCATGGTCGTCTTTGGATACCATTAAAATTTATCAGCTTTTTATTTTTCAATTGCAATATTATAGATCGGCACTTAGACGACTCATATAACAGATCTAGTGCTGCGAGTTGCAAGACACGGCGAGTGATAGGCAATTCGACACATTCCTACAACGATACGGGGGCGGCAAGTAAGGCTAATGGATCCCCGGACACTATATGATCTAGAGACGAATACACGACTCTAAAGAATACTTATCTGACTCTTCATGATGATTAAGTGTTTTCTCAGCCATTTGTAACGTTCGATATAGACCAAAGGTTCTCAAACTTTTTTTTTCATAGACACCTTTCAAAATTTTACTGGTTCCGGTGAATCCCCTGCAGGTTCAATACTACGATATGAAGTCAAGACAACATTGTTAGTTCTTCATACTATCGAAAATAAAACAATTTTCATAAACCCCGCTTACTAATTGTGCACCTCTATTTTTTTGTCACGCCAACGTACACCCCCATCGAATCTCTCGTGCACCTCTGGAGGATCACTTGGACCACTTTGGGAATCACTGATATAGTACCTTCTCATACCTAATATTAAATAATATAATTTTTATTTCTAATTTCAGGAATTCTCACATATCTTCCCTTGTCACTTATGTAACAGTAAGTATTGAAAGTTATCTCTTACTAGTGGTCATTTATTCAGTTCGGAACTGTCAAGTAGAATATATATAAGTCACTGGGGTATACTGTGTTTTTGCACGATCGTTCGTTCCGAGGCGAACCGCTCATAGTTTTTATGTGACAACGCTTTGCCGTCGGCATGCATTCCTACTAAATTGAACTCACGTCGTCCTGGGACCATGCATTCTCGTATTTTGTAATGGACATATTATTACAAAACATACGCACCTATTTCGGTTCAAGTTCCTTGTGAAAATCGAATTTGCGAACAGATCATAGTGAAAAAATGTATGGAATAATATAAAATTCTCTACAGACATCGTGAAAAACTCCTAGTAACAAATATAGTAGCGTGTTAACGGAATTTACTCGCGTTGAAAATGTATTCCTTTCAATATTATAAATATACTAAGAAGTTCTAAAAATAGATCAAATTTCAATTGCTTCCTAGACACTTCCAGTCCTCATTTTTATCAGATATATAAGAGAGCTAACAGCCGTATTATATGGATCCGAGTGCTGGGATACGAAAGAGACGGATGAGAAAAGATTACATGTGGCAGAAATGCGAATGTTAAGATGGATGTATGGTGTAACAAGAAGGGATAACATTAAGAGTGAGTGCATCAGAGGAAGTTTGAAAATAGCACCAGTGACAGAGAAGTTGAGGAGTAGTAAGTTAGCATGGTACGGGCATATTATGAGAAGAGATAAAAGTCATCTAACAAGACAATTTTTGAATTTGAAAGTGGACGAATATAGGAGTAGAGGAAGACTGAAATAGGTGTGGATGGATTGTGTGAAAAATGATATGTGTATAAAAAGTGTGAATACTGAGATGACATCTGACAAGGGGGAGAGTGGAAAAGGAAAACATGTTGTGCCGACCCTACTTAGGGGGGATAAGGATAAGATGATGATGATATAAGAGAGCTGTAATGTCGCAGATGATATTTCTGTTCTGGATAATGAAGCGAATATTATGAGCTGTAGAGGAAGAAATCAGTTAGTTGATTACAGTCCCAAGGTGTTGTAAGATGTAAATATTAGCACAGAATTATTATTTCTCTATAACAATAATTAAATTCCATGTTTGTCTTTTGGAGTATGTAATATCTTTATATATTACAGTCTATCTATTACTTTAATGTTTAAGCTATATATATTATAGTTGACTTTAAATTAAATCCGTTCAATAGTTTTTACGTCAAAGAGTAACGAACAAATATCTATCCATCCTCACAAAATATCACATTCGTAATATTAATATGATTATAGCTTCATTTATTACGCATTTCTATTACTTTTCTAAAGTAAAACGAGTTAATATTTTTTTATATTAAGTTAAAGTGATATAGACTTTAAAGTTCGAAGCGTCCATACTTTTTTATTATCCATGGTCACTCTATCTGCTGCGGGACTATGTACAACGAGTTCACTTTTTGTCTCCCGATTTCAAATACGTTTAATTTTGTCTGAGACCTCAGGGCCCGCCAGACCCGCGGTAATTGCCCCTCACTGTACGTTATAATTGCCGAAAATTTCGCTTTTTATCGCTACTTCCATTTTCTACGTAAATAATTCGGTCAAAACTCGTTCGGAACCTTCAAAAACCGGCAAGGACGAAAGCTGTTTATATGGAAAAACGTATAGATAAACAATTTTGGAGCTCAGCTTCAATATTCATTATTAGTCTAGATATTTATGTAAGTTCGTTCATAAACATCAAACCTATGTTATTATGGCCTGACAGGCCAATAGAGTAGTTAGTTCGAAAAAATAAACAAAATCCAATGTGTATTGAGCGAATTACTTCAAAATGGCTGCAGTTGGTAGGCTAATTCTTTTCTTGTTGTTTATAATTATCAGGACAATTTTTGTATCAAATAAAATGTTTGAAAAACCGAAACGAAAAGTGAAAATTTTCTTTTCAAATAATTCTATATAAAAAGTGAGCAAGCAAATGACAAGACAGTAAGGGTTCATCAAAAATTGACAGATTGACTTAGTTGATAAGTTGCCGTTTTATTTCATTAAACACTCGTAGGTTACGAGTTACTTACTTACGTACTTACTTTGTAAAGCCATCCGTGTGAAGCCGTGACGGGCATCCAGTAATAAATAAAAACCATTGCCTTACAGACTAAGACCTTCGTCTTTTATCAATTCGGCACGCAGGCCTATTATTGCAGCCAATAACAACTTCGAGGTAAGCAATGGCTCAAACCGAGGGTTCGGCCACTTTGAAACCACTAGAGACTTCAAGCCAACAACAGCATTTAGCAAGTTCGAAAAAAAAAATCAATTTCAAGGATAGCCACATCGCCGCCTCATGAAGACTTTAAGACACCGGGCTACACGAACTAACTTTATCGAGCTGAATGAGTTACATATATTGCATGACATTTTGAGACCTTATGCTATCAATTTGCTCTTGCGAATTACGTAATTAGTGTTAAGTCCGTATACATTAATTTATACATTCTCTCTTCGAACCCTAGCATAATACGTGACACGAGCGTAGTTCCTGGCGAGAACTAGTTTTGGTGTACATAATACATACAACGGGCACTACCTTGCCTGATTTGTCTTATGAGACTGATGTCACCAGTCAACAAAACTGGTATCAATATTCAATCGAAGCGATCGGCTTCCTGCGCGGAACAATCGCTTGATATCTGCATGTGCGTTCAATGGAGCCGCTCGCCGCGCGCCGCTTTATAAATGACGTTTTAATTACGATTCCCCGTTGTGTACAACGTGTGGTTCTAATACGAGCGATTTGATTTTATTTTTTTTACTAATCCTTCAATGTGGTCAGATCAAAGGGAACATACCCTTACGTGACCCGTTCAGGGAGGGACGGAGGTCTTCAAAATACCACGCTTCGTCACAGGGAGGAGGGGAAAAGCCGTATTTTTGAATTGCTATAGGAAAACTAGAGAGGGGGTATTCTAATATACTACGGATGGTTACCAAGGAGAGGTAGGGGGATAAAAAATTGTTAAACATGGGTCACGTAGTGTGGGAACCTTCCTTGATTTTAAATGACTATAAATACTATAAAACTATGTCGTTTCTTGAGTATATCTAGGGTTACCAATCATATTTTATAATAGTGTATCCAACTTGATATGTGATAAACATATTTAAACCTTTTTCACAAGAATAATGTATGCGAAAATACTTTACTTCCAATCTACATTGTGATGCGAGTTACGGAGGCCAGAGCTGGAGGATGCCAAATTACTTTAAACTTAATATATTTTAAGTTGCAAAAGAACTTAAAACTAGTAATATGTGAATGCTACCGATGCTGGGCTAACACTGTCGAATGACCATCTTGTCTAATACTTTATACAAAGACAATGTGGAAACGGAGGAATCGAGTTGCCGAACGTTTTCACTGAAATTGCAGACCTCGACACCTTTGTGCACCTGCCGCACCGTGGCCATTCTTGGTCAACAATTATAATGCGTTGCAATGGTGTAACATGCCTAAAACGAAACACTCGTTTGGACGATCCATACGTAATGAAATTGAACTGTTATTTATTTACTTTTGTTAACTCTACTGGATTTTGTAATATTGTGTATAGTTCAATAGAGTAATGAAAACCTTTAAAAACCATATAAGTATTTTGGTTTAATTAAGTTTTATGATAACCCGCAATAATCATTTTTATTTTTTACATACTCTTTGAACAAAATGTGTGTGCTTCTTTATGATCACGCGCAATAAGTGAAAACTTCTTTATAAAAAGTACAACAGAATGTCAATATCACGCGGTTTTTTCCCAGGCTGTCACCCATCTAAGTACTAACCGCGTGCGACGTTGCTTAACTTCCGTGATTAAGCGAGAACCAGTATTTTCAGCACTCTACTCGACACGGTGTTAATTTTCTCCAATTTTCGTCACACAAAAAGGTTGCGAATCAGAATTTCAAAGCGAGCCTATAAGAAATTTAACTTCAAAAACGTATAATCTATATAAAGGTAGCTTGAAAATGTTTAACGCTAATACTGAGACCACAAACCTCACCCAACAGTCCATGCATACGGCCTTAATTAGACATTCCGTCAGCGTCCGGCTGCGTACGCGCAACGTGCAGGCGGCTTCTTTGACGCCGCCTCGCCCCGTCTCACTCACACAATGCACCTATTCATACTTCAAAACCAATATATCCCGACCTATATAGCTCTTTCAATATCAAACACTGTCCCTTACGGTCACAGTTCGTTGTAAACTGGTTACGATATCGCTGAAAGATAATGAAAACAGCGTAGGTATTACATACCGTATTCTAAAGATATACAGTTCAGTTTCGTTAGTTCAGGTTGAATTTTTCAAAGGTGTTATTGGAGTGTTTTAAGGAAGGACCGGAGAACCCTAATTGTGAATTCTTCTTGGGACGTCTCGAGATATAAGAAGCGGAAAAATCTGTCGGCCGTATCTTTGGTATAATTTTAGAATTACCTTTAATGTGTTTTATATGTATCAAGCATGTAACTTAGGAAGTGTATGTGAATAAACACACGCGCACACAACGAAGCGTTGATGGCGCAGTGGTTAGCGTATTCGGATACCGCGTCGATCGACGTAGGTTCGAATCCTTGGAAATGAGCAGGACTTTTCGGTGAAGGCAAACATCGTGATAAAACCATGGGTGGTGGGGTTTTCTCTGAGCCCGCCTGGCTAGCTATCAAACATTATGTGTGTATTCCAGCAGCTGCACTTGAGAGCCAGTTACTCTAAGTTCAACGTGCTTACTATCTTCGACCTCGTACTTCAACGATTATGATCAGACGTTAAAACTTATAAAGTACAATAATCTTGAACAATGACTGATGTACTCCGGTGAAGCTGTAGAGGCCTATCATGCCAACTGCGTGGTGATTTCGATAGAACAATGACTGTATATTGTTTATGAACATAACTCTTTTTTTACTTAGTATAAAATATATCAAATATATCAATTCTTTTTTGAAGTTATACTTCTTTTGGCGCGTTAGGGAAAAATGATGAGAGTAAATTTTTACGATGCGCGTGCGCATACCGCCACGAAGAACCGACACCCTGAAGTTAGCTATAGTCAACATTTTATTCAAAAAAAGTATGTATGTATTAAATACCTTTTTTCTATTGTTAGTGTCGTTTTTCTACAAACGTAAAATAAGGCGAAAGATAAGATTTTTATCTTGTTACGCCAAAGAAGTATAAATTCTAAAGCGTGTAGTATTGTAGTTTAAATAATTAAATATATTTTATTTTTCATGCCATTAAAAGGTCGCGAAGCTTTTATTTACAAGTCTCTATTCGGCATACTTCACAATTCTTGAGTCTACTGATCAACAATATTGGTACACTTTTTGGCAAAATAACCTGAAAAATATATAAACCTTAAACCCATGTCCATAGTTGAGAGTTCTTTCATTAGCTTCTAGTGAGTCCACTATTTACTGTTTCTGACCGTTACTGTATAGTGAACGCGTTATATTTGCAAATTCTATTATTCTCTACCGCTTGCATTAACTAAATCTATAACTATAATTTGGTTAAGGGAAGGAATTAAGGGACATTGGAGAACCGTTTACCAAATTCAAATACACATTCATTATTACAGTATTGAATTTCAAAACAGATAAAAAAATTCAAAACAATATAAAAAAAAATGAAAATACAAATACAGCTAGTTTGCCTTATGCGAGGAAAATTAAAATTTAGTCATGTTAATTGTAAAATTGTTCACAATCAGAATTAAACTCATTATAGCCTTGTAACCGTGTAATAATATTTCTGAACCTCTCAATTATCAACACTTTTATTGCTGCAATTACATAAAATAAAATCCAACATCACGGGCAGATACACTTAATTTTATATGTTCTTCATTGTTCCACGTGTCTCGGTCCATCGCTACGTGAAGAAAAGGGACAGATAAAATTACTCCCACTGATTGCAGTGAGCCGTATACGAATTAGGCCCTTTTCGTTTTTTTCCCTTTCATCTTAATGCCATGTTCATGCGTTCAGACCTTTTATCGGAACATATTCGTGTTTTCTGAACGCACCGGCCGGCCGCGGCTGACCGGTTTTGGTTCCTTTGCCCGTCCTTTGCCTTTGAATATCAACGCCGCACCGCGCGTCGCTCGCTCCGAACTTTGAAATAATTCAGAACAGGACCGCCAGTCGTCCGCATGTTCGTCAGTTTCGTCACGGCCACGGCGCCACAGTCCGCTACGAACCGCTCTCGAGAGTGGTCGTAAGCGTTTAAACGTTATCAACGAAATATGTTTACGATATTCCAGTGTTTACACAAAGTGCTCTCGTGACTGAATATGACATAAAATATTCGTGATAACAACTAGTGATTATTTGTAAAATGGCACGGATTTTATGTTTCCTTCTGCTGGTCTGGACTGTTACCGCCGATCAGGAAGAAACTGATGGTGGGAAATGCGAGAGGATAAGACTACCGTTATGCCAGGACTTGGGGTACAATTGGACTGCCATGCCCAACCTGATGGGCATAAGGACCAGAAAGAAGCCGAGGAAGCGGTAAGCAAAGTTTTTCAATACAAAAATAGTATAAGTTTGTTATGTTAAAAATAAAATTTCATCTAATTAATAATCTTTCTAACAAAATAACAGTTTTTGAAATATGCTTCATTTGAACGTAATAGATTTAAATTTATTGAATCATACTGTATATATAATTCAATTACATGTTAATACAGGCAGAAGTTTTGTGAATATTGCATTAAAATCGTATAAATAAACTTCGACGTTGTTTCTGAACGTAAGTTTTATTCTTGATTTTTTTTTTTATTCTTATTTTCATCCAAAAAAACTTTTGACAAGAGTATTACTTCATTTAATTTTAATAATTTGTCTACAATCTCAATATTTGAATACAAATGGATAAATGAAGACTACAAAGTGGAATAAGGAATCCGTGTAGAAAAAGTATAAGTTCTTACAAAAAGGGTTCAGCACATTAAATAAATATTTTGTATGAATTTATACTACTACATACTACATATTAACACGACGATTAGAGAGTATAATGTTTGAATCATTTCCCAGGGTTTTAAGTATATAAAAAAGTTGATTGCCTGTTTAATGGGGTGAAAATAAAGTTATGGAAACCACCCCTGATGAACGTTAAAGCTGGTTTATGGCGATAGTTGTATAGATTGCGTTACGCAACATTGATTTTCGCCTTATACTGATAGGGTGGTAGTTATTCATGTTACTTTTAATACGTCTGTTACAATTTCCCATGAGAAATCTTATTAATTCTATGGAGGGTACCATTTATCGATAGATGTTTTCAATTAAAAAAACCATGGTAATTGAAAAAAAAAAATTTGTGTGTTATTTTATACATCAATAAATACATCTGCCATTTCATTCCAACCTGCGTGGTAAGGACCAATTTATTATGTTTGTAACACAGTCTTATACGGGAATCGAAACCAGGACATATTTGCTGAATAGTGGTGGTAATACCACCATAAAGCCTTTTATATTGATTGAGTGAGGTATGTTTATATTGACATTGTTTATATTGATGGCAAATGATATCATTGTTTACTTTCATTTATAACATATTTATATAATGCAAAATATATATGCAGTTATAAAAGATCTCTGTTGCTATAAGTAACTAATAACAATTTATTCCTTTATATATACTAGCTGTACTCCCGGCTATGCACGCGTTTGTTACAGATATTATTGTAATTACGAATTATAAACGAATACTTCAAAATGGATATTGTGTAAACACGTTTTCTAGGCTAATATTTACATATACCATTTGTATGGTAGTCAGCGATTATAAGGTGGAGGACCACGTCTATGTGAACGATGGTGATGTATGGAATTAACATCACTCTCTGTGCAACTTTTAAAAATGATAATACCGACCGTGTTTCATTGCCAGTTCTTCTGGTTGAGTGGGTTGTTTTCCGAACACCGGTGGTAGTTTTGACGTTCATAAGCGCCTTCTTAGCGCTTCGTAAATTGAATGAAGTATTTTTGATTTTATTTGAAGGCTGTAGAAATATTTACCAAGTTATATTATGAATCCACTGAAATATACAAAACGTCATCAAAATAGATCGAAGTGTTGAATAATAAACTCAAGTTATACGGACGAGTTATATATATATATATGTAAAGATAAATGAATTGTTCGAATTTGTCGATGTAAATGATTTCACATCGGCGTCTAACTGACGATAGACTACAGCGATAATAATACAAACAGTGCGGCGCGTTATCGGATCTATCAAACGCGCCGGATCGCGTCCAATCTTGCGGATCTGTTATCCAACGCGGCGGGGCTTTGAATTCACTCAGCGAACTTGCGCGCAAGGTTGCCACATCGCATATAATAGCGGCACGCTGTGATGGCCGTTTTGACACACAATAATAACGACGTGAAATATCGATTTATTTTCGACAAAAATATAATGAAATGCTGTTTTGTTTTGTATTGAGCATTAACGTGTGTTACCCGGAGGTGGTAGTTGTGCTGACCAACGATCCTAAATATAGAAATAATCATGTATAGCATATAAATATATAATTTCGTATTTAAAAAATTACAAATGTCGAGTTGTGTTGTAAATAAGTACATTATAATTATAAAACTATTAAGAATTCTCTCAAACGGCAAACGTCAAATCGGCCATCATATCGTGGCGCTACTATAACCTAATAACGGTATCAACACACTGTAGCCGTTATTTCATAAGTAGAGTTATATAACATTACAAGCTATTGCTCGCGACTTGACTTGCATTAATATACATTTGACCTCTCCCTCTATGTCTATGTCCTTGTCTATATCCCTGAATGTGTCAACTACTGCGTCTCTGGGTGGTCTGTATGCTGACGGTCTAATACAAACAATTGAAATTGACGTAGTAAATGAAGCTATTCCTCTAAACAGCTGACGAATGTTTTACTAACAGATAAAAGTCGTTTCAGACGCATCATTACACTTTTCTGTAGTTGTTAAGCTGTCTCGATAAAATAAAACCTTATAAAATCGGTAAAAATGTTACAGGGGTTAGGTAGAAACGATTAAATTATAATTAAATATAACATAGTCCATAATTAATTCAAATAAAAAATGTAACTTCCATGAAACGATTAATTAATAATATAAAATTAACAAAGAATAAAATCGATTTCAAAAAAATCTATTCTAAAAGAATGGCAGTGAAAAAATAGAAAAGTGCTGTTTCTTTGTGCCTTCGCAATCCAAGTCAGTACAGAACGTTGTTGGACCAGTTACCCAGTTATCAGAGTAGTTTGGTACTTAGCTTGTCATGAAATGTGTTCTTCTTCTTCTTTTATTCTTCTTTTAAAATGGCAACATGTGTGTGCACACAATTTCGCCAATGTCAAGTGAATAGAACCGTCATAAAATGTCATAAACCTAACAATTGTCTACAATGAAATGAAACTATCCCCTTTTAAATAAAATAATTTTCTAAATCGGCTAAAAAATGTCGAAGTTCTGAGGTAACATACATAAAAGAATACCACCAAATTGGGGACAATTCTCCTTGAAATATAATATGTGAATACTAACAACAAAAATTGCTGTATTGAAACTATTCAAAGGCAATTGCATTTCGTGACTACAGACCACTTGGAGTTTATTGTTTTCCTAGGTTACATACTTCTTACACTTATATTATATTCCTTAATATAAAAATGAATCGCTGAATGTGTTGCTAAGCGCAAATCTCGAGGCAGCTGAACCGATTTGGCTAATTCTTTTTTATAATACTCCTTGAAGTACGAGGATGGTTTTTATGGAGAGAAAATTTTTAAAAATTGCCTGTACAAAAGTCTAAAAACAACACTTTTCTATGCTCCCATACAAACGATTCGTAATAATACTTAAAAGTCAATTTGAACTTTAATACTACAGCATAAAGTTGAAGTGTTAGTGGAGAGGTTCCGGGAAGGCGAAACAATTGAGTGACGTTAGTATCGTATAAATATTAATGTCAATATTTATACGATGGTAAGATTTAACATTATATAACGTTCCCAATAGCAGCGGGTCAGCTAGTTAGTGATAAAAATACAATGTCTAATACAATATCGTGTAAAACTAAAAAAAAAAATACCGACCGATCCGTTTGAACGCGTTAAAAGTAAATAGACTAACAGATATATACCTCTCCCAGCACTTGGATTTGATGTAATCTAATCACACCATTCCCTCGTTGTTTGCTGGGACATAATAAAGTGATACTGGCGAATTACGTCGGATTATACGCTGTTAGTAATATTAAAATCAATAAAGGAATACCGCCCTATAGCTAGCCTAGTATCGTTTGCGATAGCGCAGTATCTTTACAATTCGGTGCGACGTTTTTTTTTTTTTTTTTTTATTTATACACTTTTATCATCGTTTGCTTTAAGTGTCGTGAGTCGACCAATAACGCGTTATCGCGCGGCATAAACCTTTTGAACGCGCCTATCTTGTATATATTATTCCGGTATATTTGCTAGTATACATTAAAGAACCAGTGAATTCTATTTCGCATAAGGAGAGTAACACAGTTAAAAAAAAAAAATGGGCACCGCGTCATGGACAATTAACTGTCTGTCTGATCATTAATTAGTCCCTTGCACGCTCGTAACGAAAGAGGTTCTCTATATTATTACGAAAAAATGTAACATTGCAAAATAAACATTGATAAAAATGAAATAAGATTTAATTTAAATTAATATTTTTAGCAAAAGATTTTTAATGTATATTTCATATTTTTTTATACAGTCCTTTTTAATCTCTTCGGCCGCTCTGAATATAGGCGAAGTTCGGGCTTACGCATAATATAGTCAAGATATGAATACAAAGTTAAAATATTATTATATGGATCTAAAATTGGCATTAATGTATTTTTAAGTTATCTTGATTCTATACATATAATATAGTACGTGTTTATATCTACATTTGTGTTCAGCGGATCTATATTTGGAGCGGTCAAAAAGGTTGACGACGTCTCTACTTTATAGGTTCTAGCGGTTAACCAGAATCTCACCTAATGTTAAAGGAAGATGTGGTCTAACACGCTATACCTAGAGAAGGGACCCCTTATAACTTTCATTACGATGGTGGTTTCCATAAACAAAAACAGGCCACTTGCAGCAGTTCGACTCTAAACGTGTCCGAACACGATTACTGAGCAGTCATCACATCAGAATTAAATAAAAATATATAATCCTTCATATCTAAATATGTACCAGTAATTTCTAACCATCGGGTAATGACCAAATTATTATCTACCACTGAGATACCTTCAAAAGTACGTTTTCACTAAACAGCGACGATATGTAATCGCCGGTAAATCTTCAACCTACGCGCATAATGCTATGCAAAATTCAACTCAATTCCGATAATTATTTGAGTGGATAATCGTACAAGAGAATACAACATCGTCTAAGTAACAAATATATTATATTCAAGAGGGAATTCTTAAAAATATATTTCGTCTAATCTCAAATGCGATCTTGGACTAGTTTTGGTGGTCCATTCAGAAAGAAGCGCCGCCGGGTTTCGGTGAGGTCATTAGCCGATTATACACTGTTTATGGTCACGTTTTATAAAGCGGGTACGGTTGTTTTTTAAATAAATAAAAAAAAACGGTGCCCAAAACATGAGTTCTCAGGAGAATCGTTTCCAATTACTTCTATGTTATGTTATAACACTACAAGCCTCGTAGCGCAGTGGCAATAAGGTATATACGACATCTTTGTATACGAGTGTAATTATCAATTCTCTGACTATTGGATGGACTGTTTGTCACTCAAAAACTATTCAACGGATTTTAAGGAAACTTTACAGTTTTTTTTTACTATTATTATAGGGGTCAAACGAACAGGTGGGTCACCTGATTGTAAGTGAACACCACCCTCCATAGACACTAGCAACACCGGGGGAGTCGCAAGTGCGTTGTCGGCCTTTTAAATATGTGGGCCTCCGGCGCTCTCACTGCCCGCACGAAACGCAGCAGTGCAAGCGCTGTTACTTCACATCGGTTTTCTGTGAGAGGGTGGTACCGACCCATTCATGCTGAAATCAGTAATAGCTTCAGCGTAGCTCTACCACCATGATTTATCCATCGGAATAATACATAGGCCGGTATTTACAATGATATTTGTTAACTTGGGAAAAAAATAAAGATAAGTGTCAAGTATGTTTGAAATTAACCTGCCATCTTAAAGCTATCTCAACGTACGCTGCGTAAACCGTTAGGAATTACACGAAGGTAATAAATAGGTTTGTCAATACAAATCCAGACGAAGTATATATATAAGTGCGCATATCAGTTGTTTAAGTACCATATAATACAATCTATACTCGGTTTAGAATCAAAATACCAAAATATACTTTATTTAATTTAGGTCCTAAGAAGGCGCTTACGAACGTCAAATTACCACCGGTTCGGAAAACAACCCAGTCATCGAGAAGAACCAGGAAGGAACTCGATGGAGTTTATCTTTTAACATAAATAGACACATATTTTATATAAATTACACGTTACAATCGTTATTAGTGGCTGCACAGAGAAGAGTCAATTCCAGACATCACCATCGTTCACATATTGATTCACTCTATAATAGCCCTTTGACACCGAAACCCACTTGACATGGCGCCTAAATTTATAGTCCGGCAAATCGGTAACATGCTTTGGGACTTTGTTATAAAATCTGACACTATTACCTACGAAACGATTACTGGTTTTATACTGGTTTAATACTATAAAATGACTGTATGAGAAATATTGTTCTTTGTATAATAATATACTTGAAAGAGAATATTTTATAACCGTATCAAATGTAACAGACAGTTGTCTAAATACATCACATACGTGACCGACTAGGAAAGTTCCCAATGACGATGTCAACGCTACAAACAAAATAATAATATTACAATATTCATTTAGGGACGTCCATTCATTACGAGAGGACTTTTTTTTATTGGGAAATAATCCTCTCCTCCACAATGAGCTTTGGTAAAGTGGGAATGGAATCCCTCCTATTTCATATGTAATTTATCCTACAGTTTTTAAATAAATAATTCTATTTACAAAAATCGTAATTTCGTCGTAATAACGGCTAAATATCTGAAAAGTAAATATCAACGGCAGTCATGTCTTCACTACATAGTATAAAACAAAGTCGCTTTCTCTGTCCCTATATCCCTATGTATGTTTAAATCTTTAAAACTACACAACGGATTTGGATGTGGGTTTTTTTAATAGGTAGAGTGATTGAAGAGGAAGGTTTATATGTATAATAACATAAATTAAATAGTGGAGAAATACTGTTATTTTTGAGGTTAGTCCAAAATTAACGCGTGCGGGCCACGGGCAGTAATGAATAAATCAAAACTACTGGATCGATTTTAATCATTTTTTCAGTAAATGACATAGGCTTATATTTTATACCCGTGCGAAGCCGGAGCGGGCTACTAGTATTTATATATAGGTAAGATAACAAACAATAATATATGCGTCCGAAACCACGGTCGTGCCTTGTACAGCATATATCATTAAAGCTACAACCGAGCTGAAATATATTATACATGCATTTTAAAATAGTTCAGAACTAAAATGTTGAAATGGATTATAAATATCGAGCACATACCGACGTCGGGATCACAATGGCCGGCTTTTAGCCACGCTCGAGGTGGTAATGGAGCAATCCAAAGCAGCCACTCATCGACTTCGACCATTAGCACCTCTTGTATAAACAAACTGACATCGTATTTAGCGGAATTCGTTCGCGTGCTCTCGGACTTCACTTCCATGTTTGTTCACGCCATTGCGTTCAGTGCGCGAGCAGAGAATACCAGATCGACGTTCCTTTCATTTCACACGTTGTTACACGTTACTAAATGCACAGTATTGTTTTATATCGCAAATATATGTAAAAATACATAAAAACAAAGGTATTTTTTAAGAGAATATTTTTTGCAAGTCTGTTTGTCTTTAATAGAGCCGTAAATGTTAGCGGTATCTGAATAATTAAACGGTGTAACGGGTCTGTTGGTAAAGACATTTACTATTTACAATAAATTGCATGGTGGCAGGTCTTTTTCTAAGTTCGCCTGGCTAGGTAGCTACCATCAATATAAGTGCGTTGAGAGACAGTCCCCCTCTAGCTTTAGCATGTTTACCGTCTTAGACCAACTCCTCATTTAACATCAGGGGAGATTATGGTGAAACGTTAAACCAAAAAAAAAAAACATTTAAAAAAATGTGTTCTATTTTTTATAGCTTGCAACGTTTACTCACATTTCACCTGATGTTAAATGACGGAGTGGTACCTAAGACAATAATATGCTAAGGATAGGACGAACAGTCTCTCAAGTGTAGCTACCGAAAGTCGCTCACAGTACTAGACGGGTATTACGAAAATGTCTACCAGCATACTACGGTTCCATCACGTTGTTTTCCTTCAACATAACGCTCTGACTCACTGTAAAAAGAACTTACGTTCGTACGTTCCAAACAACACGACGGCATCATTGCTTTGAAATAAACTAAATCATACATCGAATGATAACACCATAGAATAATATTGCTCTCTCTCTCTCTCTCTCTCTCTCTCACACGTTTAAACGCAACAAATGTTTATATTTGAACACTATGATTACACGGAATCTTCGTATGCCAAACGTAAATCGTAAAGAGCGGCATATCAAACCAAGCCTAAGGGGCAGCATCATAAATAAAACCGGTCCTGCATAATTTATGCATCGATCAATTGTACGAATGGGTTATAAATTACTGAATATCCAAATTAATACATGCATAACGAAAAATTTGGATCCATATTAGTGTAATAAGTAAAAAAAAGCTCCTTTCCTTTTAAGATAAATCTTCTATTTTTGGTTCACAAAACGTTAAAATGCATATATTAATCGAAAATTACCACACCCCTTTATTGTGTATTTCAAAACAGCAAAGAAATGGCAGAAGGAAAAAATCGTAAAAGAAATTGAGGTTATGTTCCAGCCATATAACCAAATACTTACTTGAAAAACTACGACATTCTTGCCTCTGGATATGGCTGCACCAAATTCTTTCAATGAGTGAATTTTTAGATTACATTTTATTTAATACTATCTGCAAAAAAACTGAGACCAAATCTTCCCCTTACACTACAGTACGACCATATAATGAAATAAAATGGCAACTTAACAATTGGATGTCAATATTTTAATTTGTCTGAACATTTACAAATATAACAAAAAATAATTAACCAAAATGGCGCAGCTGTTCGGGAGTTAATTCGCTTGCATAGCTTTCGGCAATTCATTACCCTTGGTACATAACCTCAATTTACTATGAAGAAGTACATATTAACGATTTTAGGTATGTTATCAGGTTGTTCTTTCTAACGCTTATTGAGATAAGTAAAGACTCTACGAAATTAACAAAAAGCAATATATCCGAAGATTACATAACACGAAATTATTCACATAATCATTATTATAAATATATTTTTTATCTGTTATATTGTCTTTTCGGTCGACATTTACGTTTTTTTTTTTTTATCTCAAAACAATAAACACATAAATGCATACGCGTTGATAAAGTTACTCAGAAGTGTGATAACCCAATTTTTCATATTCATATCATGAATCCCGTTACTGTGGCGATACTGAAGGAAAAACATATGCTTTCTTTACTTAAAATAGCGTTTGGCCACAATCTGATCTCATGATAACAGACAATTTAGCCCTAAAATATTTAAACGGTGTCAACTTGCATTCGCTCCCTAAAACTGTACAATCGCTTCAGAAGTACCGTAGGTCTATGGCAAGTTCTAATAAGTTGCTATTTCTTATAACTGAAGTAAAATCCGTGTCGACAAACAAACCTTTCAAACCAAGACACAACTGTATGTACATGGCAATAACTTTGTAAATGACGGCGGTACTGAGCCAAGTTATTACTAGAAAACGTCCTAATCTTAATTTTCCCGAATTCGGCGAATTTGACATTTTATATCTTGTTTTAATTTACAACGATGACACGTTAATGGATTTAATATATATTATTCGTATCGTGACTTCAGGTATGAATGACGTGACTTGCTTTTCCTTTTCACACCCATTGATTATTGTATAATGCTTACTTGTTTGCACGTTACGATAATCGACCGAACGTTATTATCCGTCAATAATAATAACAGATAACAGGTAATCGACAGCAGAATAACGCTGTTATAATTTGTTATAGATTGTATAGGAATAGTATATTACATTATTATTGTATTAATTACAATATCTATCTATCATAATTCTATAATTCAGTTTAATTTTAGTACAAATCCACGTCCTTAGACGCGGAGACCAAATTACCGGAAATGACACATGAAAATATTTTAAACGCAATATTCAAACATAAAATAAAGTATACTACATCAAAAGAATATGTATTATCATAGCGTAAAATCATATATTTAAAACCAACATTTTATATTTTTTTTTGTCTAAAACTATAATTATCTAATTATGAATTTTATATCTCGTCAAAAAAAAGAATCTAAACAAACGTAACTCGACAAAAATGTTTCACATTAATCAACAGTGTTTATGTAAATGTTGTCTGTTATATTTTCGTATTTTTGTTATTAGAAATCATTATCATTGCGTCCGTGTAAAAAAATAACGTAAAATACGAAATTCCTAGTAAAAAAAATTGTTAATTTTTTTCTGATATGTTTTTTTAACAAAGCTAGTATCTTTTCATACTTATTTTATTTGAATTACTTCAGAGTTTAGTTTTTTATTCCAGAAAAATAGGTTTTCACAGTAACAATAAATATCATCTAATATTACTAAGCTTCATAAATAGATCGTTTTTTGTGTGTTTGCTTGAAAGAGTTACCGTTTGGAACTATTCGGCAGATTTGAAAAAATATTTTTCCATTTTGTAATACATTTATTTAGAAAGATTATAAACTACATAATATCAAGCTACGATATTTACAACTAGAATAATTACCATATAGAAGTGGAGTGTGCAAAACGAGTAACGAAGGCGGGGGAATTAATTATAACGCGAGGTGAAAGCGTGGACACAGCTAATTAATTTCATAGGAATAACTACAATATATATACACTACTGCAATTTACGTTTTAAAAGGGAATATAAAGAAAAATAATGTACACGGTAAGCTTACGTTTTGATGTATAATAAAGGTTCCTCTCGCTCAGGTAAAAAGCAGTCGGTACTTATAAAGTAACATATCATTATGCAGGTAAAGCGATCGTTTCACGTTTGAAAGAAATCTTTAATGGCGTTATCTCCGTAAGCCTATTGTTTCGTTTAAAGGCGGCCGTATTTGTTACCTTGTTTTTTTATTCGTCTCCTATATTATGTTCGTGTAATTCTACTGGAGATTATATTTTACTGGAGAAAGTGTTCTACAGCTTCGCGATTTCTATTACTTTAAAAGTTATAATCCAATAGGCAGGTTTTACGTAACCGTCTTCGTACACTGACGAGCCTGGATATTTTTTTTTTCAAATATCATGCATTGTCTCGTTTATTTCATCGCTGAATTCATTTAATAAATGTTTCATTCGACTGCGATTTCGGAACGATATTTAAAATAACTATTTTTGATAAATTACGAAACGCGAGGTGGCGTTTAGACATTTTCTTAATTAAAAAAAATGGATCAAAGAATATGCGTTACATTATATTATCAGTGTCGATTAAATGTTACAATCCATGGAAGCGTGAAGTGTGTAAGGCATGTGGCGAACGAGTTCTGTAACAAGATGTTAGCATGAAACTCTGTATAACGATATAGTATTTTTAATTTATATTAACAATACAAATAATATGCATTTCACTTTTATTTGTATATACCAGTTAAATATTGTATTATCTATGTGAAAGGTACAGTTGCAATTATTATCAAGAAACTTATTTTATGTATACTTAAAAAATTTATGATATTAATCTACATACGTATATACTGTTGATTTATTCGTATAAGAAGTTCTTGGCTTTTAAAAAAGTCAGGCAACCATGATGGAGAACGCTAAAAAGCTTACAGACCCGACACGCGCGCGCCTCAACGCCACAGAACAACATAAACCGAGAGTAATTACTTCAGGTAGGCGGGCTCCATAGTCTATGGTTTCTTTTTGTTAAAAAAAAAAGTGTTAAATTATTCAAAAATCGGTGGAATGTAGTTATAAAGTATATCAGGAGCCATCGGCCATAATAAATAATAATGTATTTAACTTCAAAACGTATGTAACTTTAAAATAATATACTATTACAAACGACATTAATGGTTCTAGGTTATGTATGAGTTTGACATTTGTAAAGTCATTGGTACATATAAACATATATCCGGAATGATCTTTAATGCAATAGCTCATTAACTTTTATCATTTATAAAATGATTTAATTGATTTTAAAGTATAAATGTATTTGTAATACTACTAACTTTTTTTTTCAATATTAGATTCATTAATATTCAGCACTACATTTTAATAATATCAAAAGTTTTATGACCGATGGGAGTTCTTATAATTAACTGTGAGAGATTAATTACTTTTAATGCTTTAGGGGATGGATTATCGAAAATCATGTCAATATTTTGATGCTTCAAGACACTGGTTTACGTTGCGTATCAATATTAGCCTCGTATGTCCATAGACAATGACTGAATAGTATAGAAAGATCACTTCCCGCCGCTTTAATAAAAAAAAAAAATCTCAAAACAACTAACCTCGTCGTTAAATCATAGAGACTCTTTGCTATTTTGTCTACATCATGGCATAATTATTATACACTGTTGTATGTAGGACTGTTATCAAAATTAACGATTTTATTGACATGATTTGTATATTTGTCTCAAAAAACGCATTTATTGTTGTTGCTATTGGGATTGCTACACGTGGACTGAATCCGACTTTCATTCTCTACCGTTACGGTTGATTTTCGATTTTATGATTACCACATCGTATTCATTCAACTGTATTTCGGAATGTTGCTTAAATATTTCCCTTACTTTCAATTTATTTAAAAGTCATTTTAATTGCTATGTAATTACACAGACAACAATCACAAATTGCCTGTAATAAACTCGTAGTTGAGGGCCGTTAAGCGGCTTCGTGCGCGCGGAGTTGGGATGCGGCGGGGGACGTAGCAGGCGGTGAGATCAAACGCGAGAGATTACGGCACGATGCGCGGGCGCATCGATTTTATTACATCGGCAAGTGCGTCGACCCGATGCGATCTTGATGTCGATATTCTCTATATATTATACACATTTACTTTAAATTCGTATTTTTATTACGTTCATTTGAATAATATTAAATGTTTTCCGCCCTCTAATAAGATATTTCGCAAGAGTAAAGCGATATAAAGTAGTGCTAGTTCCACACCCAAATCAAACTTGTATTATTGAGACGAGACGATGTACATCATCTGTGAGAAAGTGTTGTATAAGTACATACTTCAGTTTGTTTTTTACCTATCAAAGCGCTAGAAACAGATGACGTCATCTTTTAAGCTTTATTTATATATATTTAATCTGTGTTTGCCAATTAATTGAAATACATAATTGGGAGCGGAACTTAGTATTGTTAACGATGCACGGACTCTTCTTTATAATTACCTTGATTTGTATAAGATTCATTTTAAATATTACGTGTAAAAAATACGTCACACCATGTTAGTAAAATAGTTAATCAATTTTTAGGCTACTATACACGTTATTTTTCTTGTTCCGACACCGTAGAAACATTTGCCACTGTCTATGTTTATATACATTTTTTAAAATAATAATATAGTAACAAAATAAACTACCGTTGTATAATAAGATAGTATTATCCAGAAATGGCGTGCTCACTCTGACTAGAAAGAGACGCAGGACTATTGTGATCAATCGCGGCAGGAGGCGTAAGGAATGCTGCCCAATTATATGGAATTCGGGTTCGATTCTGGCGCGATCGGACACGCTTTGAGCGTACATGTTCTGTTTAATTATTGTATTATCAAGAATAATTTCAACATTTCATATAAATCTGCCCCCGACCTTTTCTCTCTCATGTTATTTCTTATTAAACATTACAAGTGTAATTTTATTGTCTGTTGTTTTTTTTAATATTCATGCTGCAATAGGGGGATCAAACATTATGTGGCGGTAAAATTTACGAACATATAAGTGACGGACATAAAGTACGGCCGGACTTGGAACAATTTGTATATGCCATAAATAATTCGAACCTAAGACACACAGCGTATAGCAACGACATGGTATTTTAAACCACTGCCGCAACTGTCAACAAACAAGTATTCGAATGTATAACTATGAACATACTTGAATGGAGTTAGAACAATCGTTTACAAGTTGCCTTTATTATAAATGATCATAGCTTCAGTCAATAAATTCATATTTATACCCAATGTGTCCAGCGCTTTAACTTGTATTTATCGCCTTCGCTCTAGCATAGCATACTTTCTTATGTATGGTAATTACTACGCTCTTAAAGGCTGTACCGTCATATTAGATAGGATATAATCTTCCTCGTTAATAAGCTATAAAATACAAAAAGAACGTTCCAATCTGACCGGTAGTTCGAGAGATAAGCGCGTTCAAAGAATAAATCTCCTGATATTTATATATGAATTAAAGATAATTATGTCATTTGGACCATTCCTTAATACACAATAATCATAATAGGCTTACCAAGGGTACCGTAAAGAGTGATGCCCATCTCTACTAAAGTTTGACTGCGGAATCACCTTCGACGTACCAATTTCTAACGTAAAGTTCTTACGCTAATTGCTTATGATTCGAAGTGTGTGGTTGGCAATATGCATGGACGTTCTAATTCAATTCTTAGGAGTACCAACCTATTAGACTGGCCTCAAGTAATAACTCCGATCTTTTTATGTTTATATACAACTGTTTTTTTTTAATTGTAATTGTAATTAATTATAAACATACCTTTTCCCACTTATTTATTTACTAATGTCATGGTTATTTAAGATGCTATACATTTAAATAAATAAAAATAACATTCCGATAATTCCGATGACATTTTATTACGTGTCATTGCATAAATAAATAGACAGAAATCAGTAACCGCTCTAACCGTTGCTTTTGTGGCTGTCAACTAAATAGGCGTTCAAACTCCTTGTTGATTTCCAATCTATCTATATTTTTTTTTACAATCTTCAACAGCCATCACTTTCTACTTACAGCCATATAAAGTAATATACATTAAAAAAATACATAAAAAAAAACCATCTCAGCTCGCGACTGACTTCGTCGTGTCTTGAAAACGAAATAAATATATATACTTTAACATTTTTTTTATCAACTCCTCCGTTATCTTCAGCGTGTTATTATTAAGTCACGTATAGATGTAGATTGACATATTTACCACTTACATACATTTCAAGCCGACGCCGACAAAATATATCGTAAGATCGAAAAACCTAAATATGCACTATAATCTGCGCACATCAAAGAGTTGAAAATTTCAACCTTGTATAATCATACGAACTGTAATACAATACAGCGTGAGCTTGCTTTTTTGATTCATAATTATTTCTTCCGCAAAATGTCTGCCTTACTCAGGATGACAGATGACAATAACACCTTTATAATAATAACGAATTATACTGTTAGTTATTCTGCTATTGGGAACTTTGGAGTTTCGTATAATTATTTTTGTTGTGTATGTATCGTGTATTACAATTTATAACAATATTAATGTTTAACATTGTTTATTAACAATTAAGTTCACGATAAAGAAGTGAACATTCCTTGTTAATTTCGAATAACGTGTGTAATACTCACCCTTTCATATCTTTTGGTTGTTGTATATTGCTTATTTGTTCGCACCTTGCATAGCACCTATCGTCTATTTTCGTTATCAGCAAAAATAAGGGATAATAGATAATTAGCAGCAGAATAATTATGTTTTGATTAATTTGTTATTCGTTACGTGGGAATTATCCATTACGTTATTATATAATGACAACCTCTATCTTGAAAGGTAAGTGTATTTGGCATTCGTTATAATATTACAAAAGCCAATGTTAATAGCATAGGTTGATTGAAGGATCTGCTGTCGCCGTTAAAGAAGAGCCGGTCGAAGGAGGCGGCGGTTTGCACACCTCTGTCCACCTCCGTAGCCGGACCTGAGGAGGTGGGTCGGGGGCCCCATCTCCTCATTGCACAGGTTCGGCTGACGAGGGGAGGTAGCTGGTTCTGTATCCAGTCTACCTCTCTATAAGGACGGAGCCCGGAGAACACCTTCCGCCGGCTGACCGCTGGGGCGACATAGTGATAGCTTTGCACGGTCCCGTGTAGCCCCAACCACAGCGGCAGTCGGTACACCGTAGGGTTTTAGTGAGTAGGATTCTCACACTACCCACTCTCTCCCCCGAGAGGGTGGTGTGTCCATGACGGGTCTCCCCATGTTAATAAAAAAAAGAAATGGGATCTGCCATCGGCAGGTTAATCTAATTATTTCCAGTCTAATTTATAAATCATGTTTAGCAAACTTGCGTTGTTGAAGATCAGCTAGTGTCCGCTACTTATTCTTGTGGAAATGATTCGATTGTCTAATGTAACATTATTGTTTTATTTGGAAGAATTATTGGTTTATTTTATTTGTAATTTATTATTAGCCAATAGGCCCTATAGAAAATCAAAATTATATTAACGCTAAATGATGCTCTTTAAAGATTTGTATATATGCAACTGGAGGTTTTGTGAAAATCGGTTTAGTTGATTAAGGTATTAACTCCGTTCAACTGGAGACATTTCGTTTTATTATTATACAGTTGTAAAGTTTATAACTCTGACATTTAAAGTAAGAGTACAATAGGTAATTATTTACAGGATCAGGCGAGTGTGACTCTATGTCGCTATAAAACACATCGTGAAAAACTTGTTGTTGATTAGCTCCAATGCGTTCCCTTTATGTTTCTACAATTATGTATATCCAGTTACTTAGTGAATTCCCCCTTGCATAAAATAAAAATGTAAAGCACATGACCTCGATAACTACAGCCCGGTGAAGCTGTAAAGGCCGGTCAGTCAGTTCGGAAAAAAATAACCAACCGCGATAACTTTTACATTTAAACCGCAAACAAATGATTACTGTGTGAAGTCTATAGATTATTTTTTTCTATTCCACAAATGTAGCGTATTTTTCAAGTGAAATCTTGTTTAGACGCGTTGAACAAGCGTCAGGCTGGATTCGATGACGCACTGGATCGAGTATACGAGTACTCGACCATATTTACTATTTGATAACAAGTGCATCGTTTTAATAACTACGTTTTGATTATTATATTGGCTGGACCCACTTTGACGGAAATTTTACTGACAAAGAGCTAAAATTGCAGACTATATTTTAGACTAACTGTTATTCACAACTTTGCCTACAGTGGAATATCCGAAACGGCAATTTATATCTGTTCCAGAGATACGCTTATATGAAGTGTTTTTAAGCATAGAACCAATGTTACGAGCAGTAAAAAAATGTCATTATATAATAATAAAATAACATATAATATAATAACATATACATGTAATAATATATATATATATATATATATAATACAGCACGCATCGTGAGGAAATTCCTCCATGTCGCCATTACCACCTATAATTTAATCCCTTTTCCCGTTTCCGATGGTCCATTGTCAGTTTTTTTATATTTATAAATGTATATTTTGATAGTATATGTTTATGAAATTGTGACCAGGCCGGGTTATATAGCGCATTCCTTTGTATTTATAGGTGTTATGGCAACGTCGTAGTAACGGACAAAGTTCGTATCAATAAGCCGGCATATCCTTAAGTATCAAAATACGTAATGTAAATAAATAACGCGTTATCAAGAGTTATAAATGAATGAGGCGTGCATTAAGTCACGAATGAATCCTCCGAATCCGATCGGACTTTATCAATAATACACACGTTTGTACATGACTGAAATTATGTTTTACGACCCTACCTATATTCGAATTGTGAGTGTGCATTATTGCAAGTGTAATACTTCGTCGCGTCTAGCAGATTAAACGATTTCCCGACATTATTATTCGAGATATGTTTGTTGTCCGTAATACGTTTATTTGCCGCCATAAAACACCCACTCGCGTTTACTTTGTAGATCTCGCGGACGTACGTACGTACGCACATACAAACTGTTGACAATTCTATTCACATGATTTTTATGAAGAGCTAACTGCTCGTCGTCTCACGGCCATGAACGTACTTCGAAACTGTATCACAACTATAAACTCTAACCCGTTGTGATAAGGTGCGTTGGATTCTAGCAAACATTTAAAATAAGCAAATTATAAATGTCATGAGACCGACTTTATTACTTCAAATAAAATATTAAAAACGATATTTAGAGATAAATAAATATAAAGAGCTGGACTTGATTTTTATGAGTTTATTTATATAAGTGTGTGTATTATGAAACAGTTCAATTTCTCTTACTGTTCTTCTACTTAAATTGTTAGAAATTCCTTTTTTTATTAACTTAAAAATCCATTCTTCAATATTGTAGTCAAATTGTGAAAGACCACAAGAAGCCCATATTGCAAGAATCGACAAGACAAAACCTATTATTATATAAATACTAGCGGCCCGCTCCGACTTCGCTCGGGTATAAAATATATATCCTATGTCATTCACTGAAAAAATGATTAAAATCGATCCAGTAATTTTGATTTATTCATTACTGCAAAAATAACAGTATTTCTCCACTATTTAATAACATACATTAAATAGTGGAGAAATACTGTTATTTTTGAGGTTACTCCAAATTTAACGCGTGCGGGCCACGGGCAGTAATGAATAAATCAAAACTACTGGATCGATTTTAATCATTTTTTCAATTAATGACATAGGCTATATATTTTATACCCGTGCGAAGCCGGAGCGGGCTGCTAGTATATAATAAACGCATGCGAACTCGCGGGTTTTTTCAAACGTACTTGAGACATATCGTTATATACTAGACTATTTCAATGATATATCTACAAATTATAGCCAGTTTGCTATTCTGGTACATAAACTACAATATTGCAAAATTTCATCAAAATAAGTTACGTTAGTTTTTGCGTGATAGAGCAACAAATATCTATGCATACTTGCAAACATTAACGTTTATAATCTGTCGGGAACAATACATATGTTTCTGAATGAAATATCTGATGATTCATTTTTCTATATTTTATTCTGCATCCTTGACAACGTATATGCAAAATCAAATAAACACATTCCCATATAAAAGTACAAAATCTTCTATAGTTCGGCCAATGTAACTCGGCATGTTATATTTCTTTGGCGTTGCCCAAACATCGGTTACAGTGTTATCTATATACATATAATAAAAATGAAGTGTCTGTATGTAATATCAAAATAACGACTTTTTACTGATTGGATATGAACGTGTATACACGAAACTGATAACAAAAACACAATTTTTAAAATTTTTGTCTGTCTGTCTGTCTGTTTGTTCCGGGTAATCTCCGAAACGGCAGGACCGATTTTGACAGAAGTTTCACTGACGGATAGTTAAAATTACACCGGGTGACATAGGCTACTTTATTTTAGACTAGCTGTCAACCGGGGCTTCGTCTGTAGTACTATCTACAAAACGATTGGACCTATTTTCATAGGACTTTCACTGCCAGATAGCTGATCTTATAAGAAGTAAATTGTAATTTTACCTCGTCTCACAATTTTGAATTCCTTTAATACAATTAAAAAAACGCATGCGGAGCTGCGGGGCAACGGCTATAATTAATCATTTTCTACCTGAACTATCGGAAAGCAGAGTATCCTATACCGTTGTGAATAACAATCGTATCGACGGTTACGATCCGCTTTAATTGTCTTCTTTGAAGTCGTTCCGTTGAACCGTTCGAGGCACATTTCTATACCAAGTCTTCACACGAAATTGATCTTTAACTCCTCGCAATAAAACGTATCACCGCCGTTGTAACATTTTATTGAAATTCGAATCCCATAAACCCTATTCTCAAAACAGATTCGACTTTAATACATCGGAGGAAAGTTTAA